>OY978219.1:20235855-20779449 GCA_963854785.1 Vaccinium vitis-idaea
GGACTTTGGTGGGGTTATGTGGACAAAAATTGAATGGACCCGACTATTCATACAAATTTGAGGAGTACAGAAAATGTACCGATGGCTCGCGGGGTCCACTTTTGAGTCTCACACGAATGATCCAAACTGTTCAATAATTTTCAAAATATTTTTTCTATTGTCCGTCCAAAAATTCAACTCAAATGGATATGATTAAGTTGGTGATCTAAATTTCAAATTTTCATTTAGAATTAGGATCTAGAATTCTAAATGAAAACTTCAAATTGTTATTTGTGTGAGACCCCAAAGCGGACTCGCAAGCTGTCGGTACAATTTTGGGTAATTTCAGTACCCCTCGAATCTGTATCCTTAGGTTTATTTTCTAAAATCATAACCAGAGTTACACCCCCTTGTATGCTCCTTGTAATTTTTAGCACAAACGGCTCAACATGTAGTCACTGTCATACAAAGGGTGACGGTAGGGGTTTAACTTGATGAGTTTTTAAATAGTACAAGTGCTTATGCATAAAGACCCAAAAATTTATTTAAAAAAAACTTTTTAATTTAAAATGGGGACTTTATGAAATTACATATGAGAGTCGGAATGTGGGTCAATCTGAAGTTAATTTGTCTTGGGTCTTAATCGTGATACACAAGTGAATTAGAGGGGTAGAAGTGCATTGGCACTATATATGAGAGAGAGAGAGAGAGAGAGAGATCAAATTTTCCCCTCTCCCTCTTATGGCCGGCCTTTTCTCTATCTCCCTTGACTTTGCTTCGACTACACACTAATTTCTCACCCCACACTCAATTTCTACTCAAATACTACATAGATCCATCATCCTCACGCATATTTAACTCAGGTTCCACATGCATTTTGCTCCGGGAAGCCATTTGCACTTGGGTTCAAGCTTCGGAGAGCTAGGGTTTGTTTTGGTTGATTTGGAACTTGATTGAAGCTCAATCTTTGAGGTAGGGGTCTCTTTCTACCTTCTCTAGGTATCTATGTGTTGATTTGAAGCATATCTTTGGTTTATTGAGCTCTAGTCTTTGATTGGGTTGTGTTCTAAAAAAGCTGCCAGAAATCTGCTCGTAGTGGGCTTGGTATTGATACCAAGAATCTTGGTATCGATACCCAGCAGTTATGATCGTTCTCAATTTTTTTTGCTAATGGGCTTGGTATCGATACCAACAATATTGGTATCGATATTTTGTTCATTTTCCAATCTTGCTGAGGAGGCTGGGTATCGATACCCAGGGGTTCTGAAGCCCAAAACTTTTCTTTGATTCCCGGTTGATTTGTTCGATTGTATACTTGAGTATTCATTGTCTACATCTCATAACTTGGTGAAATGCTCGTTTTTAGCTCTATCCTCTATGGTTAGTGACTTCCTTAACTTCCATGAAAATTGTGACCATCCTTGTACAGTGGGCACGTATTAACTTAGTCCAACCGGCAATGCACTTGATTTGGAACGAAAACGGACAATATTTAATGAGGACACATGAAGGACACTTAAGGGACACGAAATACTCTATAACAAAAAATGTTAGATTTGAAATTGGTTTGTGATTACTCGAGCCACCTTTTGGTGACTCCCGAGGCATGGTTACGAGGCATGTGAACTCGGCAGGGGTTACGAGGCCCATGAATCTCAGAAGAGGGCTACGAGATCCTATGGAGACGTCCTGAATGCTCGGTAGGGGTTACGAAGCCCAAAATACTCAACAGGGGTTACGGGACCCAAGATTCTCAGTTTTTGAAAGATTAGATAACAATGGTTTTGAAATGAATGAATGAATGAAATCGGTGATAAGTGATTATGGACTCATGGACTTTAACAAAGGAATTTCAACAGATGAAATGACGATTTGTAACTTGGCGACACTTGAATCATCATTCGGTTTGTAACATGACACTGTATCCCTTTGTTCATATAGATAGCCTATCTATCTCATGCTTAGTTCATGCATATACCTCTACTTAGAGTTCGTAGATATACCTCTACTGGGCTAGTGTAGTTCACCCTAACAATTTCAGGTATCCAACATGGAGCATGAGTTGGTTGGAGTGCGGTGTATGTGCATGGATGGAAGAAATCTTATGGAAGTCATCTGATCATCTTTCGTATAATATATTTTTGTAAAAGATGAACTTGTAACTTATCCTTTACATCTTGTTTAACTTTGGATGATTGTAACAACTTTAAGTATTTCGAACTTGTACTAGTCATGGGGAATTGGTATTCGAACTAGACAACTTATGTGTAATGAATTTGGTATGAGAGAGGATGATTTTACGATGTTTATGAATGAAGCGGTGGTTTTCTATTATTGAGAAATGTTATTTATTGAAGTTGAAAATAGAGGGCATTGCATTATGTGACATTTCTTTAAGGTCGGGGGTCTTCGTGTGATTTTGGTGAAATGTCAAGGGTTATTTTGAAAATTTTCCTATATTTTAATCGTATCAAGAATTAGTTTTGCAAGCAACAACAAATGAAAAGGAAATGGTCCAAAATTTCGAAGTCTAAATGTGTTTTGTAGGAATGAACTAACAACCTGTTTGGATGGGGGCTAAGAGGCCGGATAAATTTTGTGACCGAATTACATATCTTGGGCCCACCATTCATCCTGGGATTGGAAGGCTGTGATGGTAGGTACGGTGGTGGAGGGGTTTCAGAGCAGTGGAAAGGTGGTGTTTGGGGAGTTTATGGTTAGGTCGTCATTAGACGAAGGTTACCTTGGTCACGGCCGAAGTTGATGTTCGGATTTTTTTGTGATCTATGAGGCCGAATTAACTTTGGACCCGAATTACGTATCTTGGGCCCACCTTCAACCTGGGGTTGGAAGGCTGTGATGGGAGGTGGGGGTTTCGGAGCGGTGGAGGGATGGTGTTTGGGGAGTTTTTGATTAGGTCATCATTTGACAAAAGGTTGATGTTTGGATTTTTTTGTGATCTGTTTTGACTTCGACTTTATTGTCTCGGGATACGGCGGTGGCATGACATGATCCTCTATCCATGATGGCAGTGAGGTTGAGATCGATTGGGTGATTTCCCATTCCTTTCTCCCAACTTGATGTACCCATCGTCAAGTTTCTTCAATGAACTTGTTCCCATTTCAAAATTTATTTTCCATAGTCACAATTTTTTTTATTGTACAGGCCAAAAATGTATTATTTTAAAGAATTATAAAATATGGCTTAGGTTTACTAGTTTGTGTGCCACCACTAATACCAATTTATAGGTCGTCCCTAGAGATGGGGACAGACCTAACCCCGTATCCGACCCACTCCCCTAATTTCTTTGAAAACTGTCTATGTATCCTACCCTTCCTTGAAAGGGGTGGCTCTTGGGTTATGGAAACCAGAGGGTAAAGAGAGAGGCAGGTCTCCCCACAAAGGTACAATGGATGAGGAAGATGAGAGTTCTAGGAGATCACAGCGCAAAGTACCTCAAATCCGACAAGATTGACTGGCATGAGGCATCTGTACCATGACATATAGGTAAGGTTGAAGGGCGGTGTTTTAGGAATAAGCATACACTAATGGAGAGAGCATGCACAAGTTGCATGCAGATGATGTAAGAGAAAAGACACGTTTTGAGCAGTTTCAGGCAAGGAAAGCCAAGAGCAAGAGTCCCAGAAGATTTCAAAGAGGTGACTGTAGAAACTTACCGGGTTTGTTTTTATTTATTAGGATCTTTTCTGGAAGTTGTTTTATGTATTTTGTTTTGTTAATTATTTGAAAAAGTTGACTTCGAATTTTTTGACAGGTAGTTGGCAACAAATTTCTGATCCTCTCTTTCTTCCTTGCACTAGTTTGTACTACTTGCAACAAAGCTGCTCTTTAACTGCTAGGATGCATGCCCAATTAGAATAAGTAACTAAGTAAATAAAGGGGAACTACAAATGCACAGATAACAAGATAAAAATCTCTCCTGTAACCCTTGTATAGGATCAGTTTTGGTACCAGAATTGCAAAAGACAAACCACAGGGGGAACAAGACCGGGTTAATAAACAATGTATTTCAACAACTTATAGTAGCTAAAAGCAGCGAAATATAAGCATAATCTAACAAACACAACCACCCAACCTTCACAATGATCCGTTTCTTTCAGTTAATTAAATAGCTTTTGCCTTTATAAGGGCCATAACAAATTCCCAAATATATTTTTTCCTTTTTCCTTTATCTAATTTTTTTTATTGAGTTCCCTGAAAGTGGGAATTAGGCACAAATACATCCATAAAAAAGACCATAAGCAAACCTTATAGGCTGTACCAAACAGGAATAGTCATCATTTCCAAAGCATATCTTTTGCACATCGCAAGAAAATGAGAATTATTGTTCCATAGACTTCAAGGGGTAGGGGCAGCTTGAAAGTATCTTTCTTTGTCCGACATTGGAATTTAGCATGCTTTTCCAGCGGAGCCAAATAGACGTATCTTTTCTGCAACAACTAGTTTCATGGCTCCCTTTGCGGACGCCATAACATGGACGAGATCATTCTGGGGGTTGCTTATAGAGTCCATGTAAGCCCTCCTTACCTCAGTGTTCACATTGAACTTCCTCACCCCCCGCTCTATGCACTCCTGTTCAAGGCAGTCGAACAGAAAAAATTGACAACCCTCAGATTCCAATCAGCAATGTTAAGTTAGGCCTTAGTTGAGTGCAATCTACAAATGTACCAGAAACACCTCAGAATTAATGCGTCATTTGCTTTGGGCAGAAAATATTCTCCAAAAATTTCCCTCCGTAAATATTGTTTCCTTGCGTACACTGAAATTGATAGTGCTAGTGGTTTGCACATGGGGAGTTTTGGAGGTGGTTGTAGGTGCTATGTTGATGATGACCGGGTTGAGATGTGGTGGGGGGATGGTGGCGATGCACCGATGACATTGGCAAGACCCTGGTCTGTCTTGTTACGCCTGGAAACGGTATGCTACATTTTTTTAAATTGGAAAAAAAAATTCCACAAAAGCAACTCATTTTCGGTTGACCACTGAAAACATTGTCTGTTGACTTTCATTTTTCATCGTGTTATTAACCACTAGAGAATGCAGAAAAGGTGGTAGTTCTTCATCTTACACCCTCAACCCCTTCCTCCACCCACCACCGCCTCATCTTCACACCACCCTCCTCCACCCGGTCCTCCTCTGCTGCCGCCACAACCCTCCTCCACCACCACCTCCTTCTCCGCCCCTCCCCTTGGTCAGATCTGATGCTTTGGTGATGACAGCGCGGCCCGCGCACCCTTTGGCTAATAAAGCTCCAGAGTTTCGTAGGCGGCGACTACGGAGTTTGGCATCCTATCCCGAGTGGCGACTCGGTCTAATCCCGGAGCTTTTGATGTGACTCGGTGTGACTCAGCGGGTTGACTCGGGTGGTTTCAGATGTCGCGTTGTTTAGCCCTGTTGTCTTTTTTTCATTTATGTTTTTAGTTTTTTTGAATCTGTCTTGTAATTAGTTTCCAGGAAGTGTCGGTTTCATTTAGGCTTTCAATGTTTTGGATTGAACCATAGGATACTATTGAGCTTGGGTAGGACCCTATGCATCGACCCTCTTATGGATCTGCGTCTGCTCTACAGTACGAGTCATATAGCCCCATGCCCGTCGTGGTTCTTTGTGGTGTGCTCGTGTCCGAGCCTTAGTAGTATCGGTTCTTTCCGTTTTTGTATTGAAATCGTGTATGTGCCGAATGGCTTGGCTTTCGGGCCTTTATTAATGACATGTCTTCCAGTTAAAAAAAAAAGAGAATGCAGAAAAGGTTCGATTCAAAACAAACACAGCGCAACAACAGAAACTCAGAAAATCAAGCACATTCGAGACATAATAACCACTAGTATCAAGGGGTGCACCTTGACAAGTTCCCTGGGCAGTCCAGAAGCTCCATGAAGAACAAGATGGACTCCCTTCTTTGAACTTAAGACGTGAAGATCCTGGATAAAGCATGTGATCAGATTAAAAGTTAGTATGGATATTCGTCTAACGGTTTGCAAAGGAACATTTAAATAAAGAATTTAAGATCCACTTGAAAATTACACAAACTGTCTTTGCAAGGAACTCTATGAATGAGCTTGTGACAATTCCATTTACCAAAACCAAGTTTCAGCAAAAATTCAACCACCATGAATTTGAATTTTCCCAACTGTTTTCTTGAACTTGTATGGCATTTTCTGAAATGCAGATTGTGAATGTTAAGTGTATCTTTTGTATCTTTTATTTTAGGCATGCGATTATATCGCAATCATATCTTTTCTGCATCTCCTATCTTAGATATAGATTTGCTTAATTCTGTATCTCCTATTTTAGGTATAGATTTTATTAAGGTAGATTCTCTAGTCTAGGGTTTTCTATTTAAATGTATTCCGTTGTATCATTTTATGCATTTAGTAATACAATCAGTCTGTTCCCTTCTCTGTTAGTTCGTAGAAGTTATCATGGTATCAGAGCAGGTATATAGGAAGATAGAGGCAAATATAAAACCAAAAGAACCTAAGCCTAACGTTACAATCAATTGGGTCGGCTACCTGAATCTCTATTGAGCTCCATCAAGAGCATCGTGTTCCAACCTAGATCCTTTTGAACTACCGCCTCCAAACTTAGTTTTGGTCTACCTCTACCATAATCATATCACTCCTCCTAACAATTGCATCTATCGGTCGACGATAGACATGTCCAAACCACCCAAATCTATTCTTTTTCATTTTATATTCTATTTGTGCTACCCGTGCCATCCCGCAAAAATTTTCGTTTCTAATTCTATCTTGCAGAGTATTACCACATCTATCTCAACATTTTCATTTCAGCTATGCTCATGTAACTCGCATGTTGTTGTTTCTTAGTAGGCTAACATTTCATGCCATATAACATGGCTAATCATATAGCGGTACAGTCCTTCAACTTTGTGAATATCCTTCGGTCATACAACAATCCCAAAGAACTTTGCCACTTGGCCCATGCAACGTGTATGCATCATATCCTCCGTAATTCTCCATCCTTGCTAACAATTGAGCCAAGATGATTAAGACCCTTGCTTCTTGGTAACTCCTCATTTTGGATGGTAAAGGTCACTCGATCAACACTAGCACTTTGACTACCATTACACTTAAACTACATGTACTCCATTTACTCATACTGATCGTAAATTCTTTTGACTCCAATTCTTCTCTCCCAGCTTCTACTTTAGCATCAACAACTCCTCTAGTTTCTTCAACTAAGGCAATATCATCTGCAAACAACATCCACCGGACATGGGATATTATATACATTCCTATATATGTCTAGTCAATTCATCCATAACTAAGGTAAAGAGAAAGGGCTCAAAGCGAACTCTTGGTGTAATCCTAATGTAATTGAGAATTTGCTTGTTTCCCCACTGGGGATCTAATAGCGGTCACAACATTCTTATAAAATATGTAGCACAAACACGGACAAAGGATAAGGGAATTCTAACAAAATGGGGATACGGTCACAGCAGGGGATACGGCAATGTGTATGTATGTGTGTAATTTCATACTAATATAAGCAATACATTAAATGCACTGATATATACTAAATATGTTTACCATGAAAAAACTAAAATGAAATACATATATAACCCCGCTGTGTCCTACAAGTATCGCTGTTGTGTCCCACTCCAAAAAATCAATCAAATTCATTGCTCATTCATATCCTTATTTATATCACTATACCCTTTTGTCACATCCTCTCTCCAAGACCCAACATATGACGTATCTAGGCAACTTTAGGTATGCTTTTCTAAGTCTATGAAACTACTTGTGAATCCATACAACTTTCGTTCTTCCATTTCTTTGTTCCAATAACATTTTTTTAAACTCTTCGATCTTTTTTTTTTTATATTTCATCTCTTTATTCATTCAACTCACAGTTACAAACAAAGCAGAAGGACTTCTACTGGAATCCCCATCTAAATTCACAATGTTTAGTTCGTATATATAACTATAGAATATCTAATATCCCATATATAAGTCTTTCATCCATAACGTAAACCAACTATTCCGCTAGATTAAAATATTAAATCGATTCTCCAATCATTCGTGAAGGTCCTCCTTTTTCTCCCTGTACTTTTTGAGTAATCTCCTTAACAAGTAAATTGCTTCCATAAGTGATCTACCAGGCATAAACTCAAATACATTCTCCAATACAGTTATCACTATTCGTAGGCTATGCTCAACAATTCTTTCCCAAAGCCTCATGTATGGCTTTTCAATTTAATACCTCTATAGTTATTGCAAATTCCAATATATCCTTTATTCTCATATATAGCTGCTAAGATACTCTCTCACCACCCGTTGGGCATCTTTCCAGTCAGATAATCTTATTGAACAACTTTGTCAACCGCCACACTCCCATGTCACTCAGCCTCCTCCACAACTCCATAGGAAAACATCTAGTCCAACAACCTTGCGCAGTTTCATCCTTCTCACGTTCACCGCTTCAGGTATTTGTACTCTGCAATAGAGCATATACTCTTGGCCCCCATTTCCACTAGAATAGCTTGAACCCTCTTCGCTTAGGTTCTCCTCATGCTTCTTATTCAACAGTCCAAGCTCCAAAGTAGTTTTTCCATCTAACCCATGATCTCCTCATCTTTGTTAACACCCCGCCATCGTCATCTTTTATGAACTTAACTTGTGAAAAATCTAGTTTTCGTTTCTCTCCATTTGGCAAGATTATTATTCTTCGCCCCATTTTTACTATGCAGTTTCGCATAAAAATCCTCAAGAGATCACGCCTTAGATTCCCCCACGGGTTTTTTAGCCCCCTTACAGCCTTGTTTATGGCTTATAAAATTGCCTCCATTTTTCTATTATTCTACCGATTTTTAAGCATTATTTTTTCACTTATTACATGTCATGCCATTTTTCTATTATTCATTTGGAGTATTTTGGTCAACTTTTCGGCCATCACCCATAGGATGTGCTAGCACGAGGCATTGAAGCCAAACGACCAAGGTTTCGATCCCGGAGAGGGAGCCTAAGAAACAATTACCACCTCCAAGGAAGGAAATTACTCAATCCTAACACGGGGAGGTAGTGACAATAGATAACAATACCAGGTTGAAGAAGAACAGAAATTTCCGTAAGGAACAGAAGGGTAAAAGCTCGTTTGATTATGATTTTTAGTACGAATACGAACCGTGAAAGCGTGGCCTAGACCTTGTTAGTCCACCACCAGGTCTCTTTCGAGGTGGGACTTCTCCCTTTTGAGTCTCCAAGAACTTTTAGCTATACTCTTCTAATGCAATCTGCTATCACATTTCACATTGTCTCACTGTTGTCTTCCAAATCCCTTATTGCTTCTTTTAACACCTTGCCACCAAACTACTTCAAATTCTCCCCTCACAGACGCCAATATCTAGTTTGTGGGCTTTTACTTTCTTTCTTCATTCTCTGCAGACGTCCCAAACAAATACCAAGGACTACAAGCCTTTCCTGTGACATCAAACACTATCCAGGTATATAGTTACAATATTTACCTACTAAAGCGGTTAGCGCCTCTAATTACTAAATAGTCTATTTGACTTTTATTAGACCCGGTCTTAAAGGTGATTAGGTGCTCATCTCTCTTCTTGAAGAAAGTGTTTATAATTCTTAGATCTGAAGCCACGGAAAAGTCCAAGATCCTCTTCCTAGCTTCATTTTGAGGGCCAACACCACCACGGATTGTCTCATATCCTTGTTTAGCCTACATGTACGTGTCCGTTGAAATCACTGCCTACAAATATCTTCTCCCTTAAAGGTATCCCTTGCACCATCTCATCCTTTTTTATCCCAAAATTGTCTCTTCGCATAATCTCCAGACCAACATAGGGTGCCTATGTTTACTATATTCTCTCCAATAACAAGTGTAACTAAAATAATCATGTCTCCTTTTCTCATGACCACAGAATCCTTAAGGTGTTTAGCTACAACCATTCCCACCCCATTCCTAGGTCTATCCTTCCCAGTATAAAAATGTTTATACCCGATGTAGCGGCCGGGTCCATAAGGGCCAATAAAGGCCAACCCTGTACACTAAAGAGTAAAAGGATCACATCCTCAGAATCAGCAAAATCGAATGCGAATCAATCCGTCTTCCCCTCGCCGAGCGAATGGTGCTATCGGCTCACGGCGACGTGGTCTACATCTTGACGAATATGGATTTGAATGGAGCCTTCCGAGGGCGGTGGCGTTACTGGAGCACGGCTCTCGGCGCAGCTCTCGGGAGGACCTCCGAGGGGCTCTCAAGGAGCTCCACGCTCAGCACGATGGTCACCCGAGCGCCCCACGGCCGAGTCGATTGACGACGGTTTACTGGGGGCTCGGAGACCGCATCTACCCCTCGGCCGTGTGTCAGGTACGTTAAGCAGATCATGATGGATCATTAAATGCGGCAGTCACTACCCTGCCACCGCCGCCTGCAGAATCACGTGGGTGATGGGGAATGTCTCGAGGAGAAGTTGACCCTTCAGACCCATGTGACATGACGTCAGCCGAAGCGCGGCGTCTGTAGCAGAGATTGAGGTCACATCAGCTGTCATTCTTGGTACGGATGACAGGCGCGTAAGGGGTTCCGAGCGCGTGTGAGGCACGCCCCCCCTTCGGCTATAAATACTCAACTCAACTACCACAATGGGTATTCCTTTCTCCTCATTCAATACTCTCTTAACTCCACTTCTCCCTCTAAGTTTCCGGCACACTTCTTCTTCTCCGGTTACTTTAACCATCGGAGTACCTTCCCGGACCACCACCGTCTGGGCTAGGCACTAACGTGGTTGTTCACGCGTGCAGGTCATCTTCTCAGTCAAGCAGCTAGGGTTCAGGCGAGGTTCAGCCACACTACCACCTTTCACTCCACACCAAAAGGTTCAAAGAGGTTATTCCGGCGAAAGCACCCCCACACCCCATATTCTCTATTTTCTTAACTCTCCCCCCAACTTACTTAGTCTCCTGTAAGCAAGCTATACTAATGATGCTCCTAATATACCATAAACTAACCCCATGGTATAATGCTCCTCCTAATATAATCAACTAACTTCATGATTTTGACGGTCAAAGACCCTATACTAGAGCTAGCGAGCCTAAGCTCATGATCTTGGGATAACATCTTTTCTTGGGCTCGTCGAGGTAGATGCGAGAACCCTTGCTTATATTTGCCACACCCAAGCACCGATGCAATGCCACACCGAGGCAAGCACAACGGTCAAATGAATGGAATGCCCAAGCATAAGTCATAGGTATAATCAGATTCATGTCATAAGGATCTAAGGGGAGTTTTTCGTGTGGTTGTCAACTACCTAACCCACGACAACAAAATAAAAAGTATTTACTTGTCAAAAAAAAAAAAAAGTATTTCACCAACGGATCCTAATGAAAATCAATCAAACTCCTCTTAAACCAAAATCCGTAAAATCATGGAATTGTTTCCTCTCCTAACGAGCTACACATGACAACTTTTTGTTCCCCATCAACTGGTTATAATGACCAGCATATTTCTTATATGGATTATTTTCTCACTATTCAATACAAACGACGTAGCTTGTCAATCCAATAAACAATGAAAAGCTGGGTAAAACAAAGACGATCAAAATTGACCTTAAGCAAATCAAGTCTAAGATTAGGGCCACTTGGAGGGTATTTTCCATGGACATTGCCGATACACACTGCCAAAGCATCTATACCAGTCTCATCAATGAATAGCTCAGCCTGAAATTCATATGGAGCCAATATTTCAACCAATGCTAGGAACATTATTCATAAGGAGAAGGATATTTAACCAACTGAGTAATAAAATTTGAAGACCTGCTCAACGTTAGTCATTCGCCCTTCATATTCTTCAACAGTCAAGTCATCTTCAGTTCCCGATAATCTCCCCAATTCAGCCTCCACCATCATACTTTTTGAGTGAGCCAAGAATGAAACAAATTTTGTATATGAAACATTGTCCTTGAAGGGAAGGTGCGAACCATCTACCATTACAGAATCAAATCCCTAGCAAGATTAAAAATGCAAAGTCCATATGATCGGTAAATTACTGCTTAATACCAAAACCGAGGGTACATGCACCCATTAGAAACAGAAAGCTTACTTACCAACTCAAGAACTTCCACCAATTCTTTCTTGGAATTTCCATGATCAAAATGAACAGTGATTGGAACCTGTTGGCATGATATCTACTCATTCTCGCAAAAGATTAACTTACATGTAGACAGTTAAAAAATGCCATGTATTTTAGCGGTGTCATGAGATTTTACAGATTGGATTATCAATCGGAAAACTGAAATAAACCAAACCAAACCGAGCCTTACGTCCCAATCAATTGGGGTTGGCTACACGAATCCTTTTTCTCCATTGAGTTTTGTCAAGTGCTGCTTGTTCACTTAGACCTAGTAGACTCAAATCTTTGCACACTACCGCATCTAATGTCAATTTGGGTCTTCCCCACCCCGGAGCGTTGCTACCCAAAGCTATCCTATCCTGTTAAGTTGTGGGTGTAAATGTGTAAATTAGATTGTATCTGTCTACTCATGCAATTAAGTTAATAGTTTAGGATCATAGTGTAATTTCTCTTTTTCACTCTTGTATAAGTTCTACGTAATGAGAACAGAACCCTAACTTTTTGCCTCTCAATTGCTTTGTCTAACTTTACATGGTATCAGAGCCAATGGCTGACGATCTATGGGCAGACTCTCCTGAAAGCATCGGTGGTTGTGGGCTTGCACAGAGACTCTCGGAGGAGCAAGAAAAATCCATTGTAACTCTTGATGGAGCAAGAAAATTCCTGGTGCGTGCAGCAGGTGGCTGGCAGTAAGGTGGCTCTCGGTGGAGTTGGTACACTCGATGGAGCATGAAAAATTCCAGGTGCGTGCAACACTTGGCTGGCAAGCAAGGTGGCTCTCATGGAGTATGGTGGCTCATGATGGAGTGGGTGCGGTAAATAAGCCCGGGTTTGGACACGGTGTTGGAGAGAGATCAAGAATTTAGGGGGAGTCAAGTGGATCAGATCGAAGGGGAGCTAGGCCCAATGCATGGTGCACACATGAGGGGGAGATTGTTGGAAACATGTGTGAAAAATTGAGTCCCACATTGGATAAACAGAAAAGAGTTGGACCTTAATATACAATTGGATGACTCACCACTTAAAAGGCTTAGCCTTTTAAGTGGATATGGGTCATTCAATGTATATTGGGTCCATGTGATGTTGTGGACTCTGTGGATACTCCCTAACGGATTGGGCCTGCGCGCACATGGAAAGAACCTCAGGCGATCAGACTCCTAACAAGTGGTATCAGAGCTTTCGATCTAATCGCTAAGCTGTCGTGTGTGAGTATTCTCCACCATTGTTGAGAGTTGAGTGAGTATTCTCCTCAACGACAAAACCCATCAGTCATCACTATCACCATCAACGAAACCCACGACCAGAAAACCCTAAAATCAGTTACTGTTCATCGTGCACTGTTCACTGCATACTGTTCATCCGTGTACTGTTCATCGCGCTACTGTTCACTGTTCGCTGTTCATCATGTTACTGTTCATCGCACATTGTAGTCGCATCACTGTAGCATCGCGTACTGTTCATGTACCTTCGAAATTGCTTTACTGGGCTCGTTTTTACTATTCAGCACTGTTGCGAACCACAGAGACAGTGCAAATCAGCGTTTTCAGGTTTGATTTAATTTGGGTTTGTCTAGTTCGGTGTGGGCTTGCAAGATTAAAGTCCTGTTTGTGATAATTGACAGATTTAAGGCAATTTTACACTGTTTGGGTGCTCATTTGTGAAGCTAGGATACTGTTTTGCTTTGTTGGGACTGGTATATTGCTGCTGGGTTCCCTTATTGGAGTTTTTCGCAGTTAGTTACTGCTGTTTGTCCCTTCTTAATACGATGGAGGCTTTCAAAGCTGCCCAGGTTGATGTTTTTTCTCAGGGAGAGTTACAAACTCTCAGGCGCCTTTTGGCAAAGCTTGATGCTCTATCTACTATGGCTTCTGCTTCCACTGCCACTGATTTCTTTGCTCACAAAGGTATCCATGCTAATGTTTTTACTGCCTCTAGCTCTTCCCCATGGATAATAGATACTGGTGCAACAGATCATATGACAGGTTGCTCATCACTCTTTGACTCTTATTCTACATGTTCTGGTAAGGATAAGGTCAGAATTGCTGATGGTTCTCTATCAGCTATTTCCGGGAAAGGTTCTATTCATTGTTCTCCAACCCTTTCCCTTTCTTCAGTTCTTCATGTTCACAATTTTTCTACTAACCTTCTATCTGTTAGTAGTCTTACCCAATCTTTGAATTGCTCCGTAACATTTTTTCCTACCCATTGTGTTTTTCAGGAACTGGATACAGGGAAGGTGATTGGCAGTGGTAAAGCACATGGGGGCCTCTATTTTTTGGAATCTGCACCTCACTCATTTCATTCTCCCCAATCATGTGGTCTAGCTCTGCAAGCAGATACTGGTTCAGCTCTTTCTATGTTACATCAATGGCACCGTCGGTTAGGTCATCCTTCATTTGGGATTTTGGAAAAACTATTTCCTAATTTAATTAAACATTGTTCTCGGAGTCAATTTTTTTGTGAAGCTTGTGAGCTTGGTAAACATAAACGTTCCTTTTATGCTCCTATCAATAGAAGGAGTGACTCTCCGTTTATGGTTATCCATTCTGATGTGTGGGGTCCTTCACATGTTACCTCTTTAAAGGGTCATCGGTGGTTTGTCACTTTTATTGACTGCTATTCTCGTGCCACTTGGGTGTATTTACTTAAATAAAAAAATGAAGTTTTTTCTTGTTTTAAATCTTTTCATGCGATGATATGCATTCAATTTGATATGCATATCAAAATTCTCCGTAGTGACAATGGTACTGAGTATATAGATAAGATTTTTCGGGCTTTTATGGATGAAAATGGTATTCTTTTTCAGACGACTTGTGTTGACACTCCACAACAAAATGGAGTTGCTGAACGCAAAAATCGTCATTTAGCTGAGGTAGCTCGCTCTCTTTTATTCACCATGAATGTTCCCAAATACTTGTGGGGAGAAGCCATTTTGACTGCAACTTATCTTATTAACCGCATGCCATCCAGTGTTCTTAACTTTAAAACTCCCCTTGAGTGTCTCCCTAGCAGTTTTCGTGCGACAACTCTCCCCCCACGTGTTTTTGGTTGTGTGTGTTTTGTTCATGCTCCTCATCCCTCTGGTGGCAAGTTAGGTCATAAAGCCCATAAATGTGTTTTTATTGGGTACTCTCCTACCCAGAAGGGCTATAAATGTTATAATCCTCATTCTAGGAATTTTTTTGTCTCTATGGATGTCTCTTTTTGGGAAACAGAGTCTTTTTTCTCTCCCTCTACTCCATCTCTTCAGGGGGAGCATAGGCAGGAGGAAGAGATGTTTTATGGTGAGGGGGAGACACTATTTTATAATAATCATGGTAAGGGGGAGAATGAAAAGTCTGGAGAGGAACCAATATCTGTCGAACAAGCTACACATGACATTGGTGGTGATGAGGGAGAAGGTATACAGCGACTGCAAGGGTCTAACTTAAAGACCTACACTAGCAGGAAAAAAGGAAAGTCCTCCTGTGTAATACCACATTGTCAATCACAATCGCTTGCTCCAGTTCCGGACTCCTCAACTGACTCATCTGGTAATGGCTCTTCTCCCATTGAACCTCCTCTTGTTAATTCTGATGAACCTCCTATTGTCAATTCTGATGATCTTCCTATTGCTCTTCGGAAAGGTGTTAGATCATGTACTCAACATCCTATTTCCCAGTCTGTCTCTTATGATCGTTTATCTCCTTCGTACTATGCATTTGTTTCGTCTCTTTCTTCTATATCTATTCCACAGAATTGGCAGGATGCACTCATAATACCTAAGTGGAAAGAAGCTATGGTAGAGGAGATGACGACTTTGAAAAAGAATGGCACTTGGGAGCTAGTATCTCTTCCAGGAGGGAAGAAACCAGTGGGATGCAAATGGGTTTTCACTGTTAAACAGAATGCGGATGGTACAGTTGAGCGATACAAGGCAAGACTTGTTGCCAAGGGTTTTACTCAAACCTATGGTATTGACTACGAGGAGACGTTTGCCCCCGTAGCAAAAATGAACTCTGTGCGAGCTCTCCTCTCTTGTGCTGCCAATTTGAATTGGCCTCTTCACCAGTTTGATGTGAAAAATGCATTTCTCCATGGTGAGTTAGAGGAGGAGGTGTACATGGCTATCCCACCAGGTTTTTCTTCATCCCAGACTGAGGGAAAAGTGTGTAGATTGAAAAAGGCTCTTTATGGGTTGAAGCAGTCACCTAGAGCGTGGTTTGGAAGATTTTCAAAGGCTATGTCGAGGTTTGGTTACCGACAGAGCCATGCAGATCATACTATGTTCATCAAGGGAGGTACTGGTAAGATTGCTGTCCTTATTGTTTATGTTGATGATATAATAATGACAGGCAATGATGTGGAGGAGATTCTTAATCTTAAGTCTAGTCTGGCTAAAGAATTCGAGATTACGGATTTGGGTTCACTAAGATACTTCCTTGGTATGGAAGTGGCAAGGTCTGATAGAGGTATTTTTATTTCCCAACGGAAGTATATTCTTGATCTTTTGGAAGAAACGGGTATGTTGGGTTGTAGACCTGCAGATTCTCCTATCGAGGGAAATCATCACCTTAGTGCTGATATGGGGGAGTGCACTGACAAAGAGAGATATCAGCGGCTTGTGGGTCGACTGATATACTTAGCTCACACTCGACCAGATGTTAGTTATGCAGTGGGCGTGGTTAGTCAGTTTATGCATGATCCTCGTACTTCACACCTGGATGCAGTTTATCGTATTTTGAGGTATCTCAAATCAGCTCCAGGAAAAGGAATACTGTTCTCTAATCATGGTCGCCTACGATTGGAGGCATTTACTGATGCCGACTGGGCTGGTTCTGTGGATGATAGACGCTCTACTTCTGGCTATTGCACTTTTCTCGGGGGAAATTTGGTGACTTGGCGGAGTAAGAAGCAATCAGTGGTTGCCAGGTCAAGCGCAGAAGCCGAGTATAGAGCTATGGCTCATGGTGTTTGTGAGCTCTTGTGGCTCCAAACTTTATTACATGATTTGGGAATTTTTGATAATGGTCCTATGAAACTCTACTGCGACAATAAAGCTGCCATAAACATTGCTCACAATCCTGTTCAACATGACAGAACGAAGCATATAGAGGTTGACAGGCACTTCATCAAGGAAAAGTTGAGCGAGGGGTTGATATGTATGCCTTTTGTGCGATCCGAAGACCAATTAGCTGATATTTTCACGAAAGGGCTTGGCAGCAAGAGTTTCCACCCCATTGTGTTCAAGTTGGGCTTGATTGATATCTTCGCACCAACTTGAGGGGGAGTGTTAAGTTGTGGGTGTAAATGTGTAAATTAGATTGTATCTGTCTACTCATGCAATTAAGTTAATAGTTTAGGATCATAGTGTAATTTCTCTTTTTCACTCTTGTATAAGTTCTACGTAATGAGAACAGAACCCTAACTTTTTGCCTCTCAATTGCTTTGTCTAACTTTACAGCTCTCTTAACTACTGCATCCACTGGTCTACGGTAGACATGCCCAAACCACCTTAGCCTATTTTCCCTCAACTTCTCCTCTATAGGAACTACATCTACCATTTCGCAGACTGTTTCATTTCTAATCCTGTCTCGTCTAGTCTTACCACACATCCACCTCAACAATCGAAAAACTGAAATATGAAGATATTTTGATTTTCAAGTATGACATTGACAATACAAAAAAAATCCTCATACAGGGCATTTAGATTTGGAAAAGCGGACTTTGAAATGATGCAACTGCAACTCAACTGAAAAAGAAGATATCTCTGAGTTTGATAATCTTTTGGTTTGTACTCTTCAAACAAAGGAAACCTAGACCATTAAACACAATACAATGCTTTCAAACCTAGGTAGGCAGATTACTCCCTGAGAAACAATGTTTTATTTTTAATCCCACGATTATATAGTAAACTTGAACTTTTTGGTCCAAGGTTATAGTTTGCTTCAAATTCAAACCACTCCCCTAATGGCATGATCAAACAATCCTTATTTTCTTCCTTTTGTAACTTGTTATAGTTTTCCACTTCTATTTTATCTAATGCCTACTTACGCAGGCTTGTTCGGCAGCAGCGATGCAACATGCAACTAAGGGAATTCCCCCTTGCTTCAAGGCGCTAGGATGGATCTGCGAAATAAGTAGCAACCTCATTAATAAGACTAAAATATCCAACAAATGAAGATGGAGAATGCATCATCTAGCTCTTCATTTTCAGTATTAAAACAATAAAAATGTCAGGTTTCCTTTCACATAAGAAAGGGAAGACTGTAAATTTGCTCTCCCGAATGACGCTTACAGTTTGCGTACATGCTCCAAAGGTAGAAGCTATCACATGAACACAATTGTGGTGGGTTCGCATCATGGCATCCTCATTGTTTATAAGCAAATAAAATGAACAAATAATGTAATGTAGTACATCTCCGAAATTTGTTACTTTTTCCAAGTCAAAAGTACATTTGGTTAAATAATGTATCTTCTAGGAGGGCAGAATTAAACTCATCAAAATCATAAAGATCCAAATTACTAATCTTCTTCTCAGCTTTAATTCCCTAAAAATGGGTAAAAGTCTCTGTTGAGCCCTAGAAGCTATTTGTCCTGTTGGTAAGAGTATATTCCAGAATATTAAGTGACCAATTGGCTGTCTTAGCAACATTAGTCTCTTCCATTGTTATTTAAGGCTAGAGGCACAAAGGTCTCTTGGGGTCTAGGGACAAGGCGGAAAAGCAAGGTGCACCTAGGCAAGAAAATAACAAAAACAGCATGCACAAGTACTTCAAATAATAAACACCAAAACGATGAATTTTAGCAAGTTCACCATTTCAAAATCAACAAAAATATCTCCCGAATGGCAGATAGTCAACAATTGGATAGACAAGAACTGAAAGTTCAAATTCAACAAAAACTTAAAAACAGGATGGTAAGCACGGCATAACTGTGGAAACATACCTAGTATTTTGTAGAAGCTGGTTTTTAGTCTTAGTTCACCATATTACAACACGGATATATAAGACTTTTAGTCAATATTTATCTATTCGTATAGACTGCTTCAAACCTGCAATATAGCGGGACTTTGCTCTTCCTCTGCAGCAGCAACAACTGCCTCAATTCCTTCCAGATTGTACACATTGAATGCTCCAACTGCATATCCACCTTTTTCTGCGTTCTTTGTAAATATACAATTGTAGTCAGCAACTTTAAAAAAGTCGATAATCAACAGTATAGTATATAGTTTCTCACAAGTAGCAACTCATTTGTTGATGAAAGTCTGACTGGACGAGCCCAAGATTTCACAACTTCTGCTAGAGCTTTACTATCGCCAACATTACCTACAAATTTTTTATATAAGTTATAAATTAAAAAAAGAACAGACTTTTGCAAGAAAATGAAGATATAAAATGAGGTAAACTTACCAGGGAAAACGATATAAGGAATACCCGGATGCCTACTTTCAGGACCTAGCTGCCACAGAGGGACACCAGCCAATGCTTGCCCAATTATTTTGGCACGTTTTGCTTCTAGAGCTTTTGTAGCAAGGTCTGAGGAGGTAATTCCACCCTAAAACAGAAATAAAAGATTGACAGCCTAAGCAGATCCTTTTCTTTCCTATTCTTCTTTCCCCGCTTTAATCAACACATGAAGCAAATATTACAAGATTTTGAATTGAAATATGATAATGACAGGAGGAAAAAAATATTTGACATTATAAAGAACTTTCATCCTTCAGGAATTGTAGTAGTTTGTCTAATCTTGAATAGACCAGTTTGCCTAATCTTCAATAGACCAGTTTGTCTAATCTTCAATAGACCAGTTACTTTAACCCAATTCATTACTGCTCTCTCACATATAGCAGCTTAGGATTTTGTAAATAACTACCAGTGAGAAAATTGAAAGTTGGAGTTGAAAGTGCCTTGTAAACAACTCCTGCCGATATCGGCTTAAACCACCTTAACTACAATTGTGAGGGGGATTTTGGCCGTTCAGTTTGAACAATTTGCAGTATATAAACCAGTTGTTGTCCCGTTTTTCAACACTTCAAGATCACAGTTTCTGTAACCAACCGGTCTGTTAACGTTACAAATCCAGGTCACCATCTCTGGCGAAATACTAACAAATATGGGCTATTTTCCAGTTCACGAACTTTGGCACCAGCACTGCAATTGGAAGCATTTCGAAGGAAGGATTTGTACTCTCAAGCAACAATAGTCACATACTGGTCAGAAAGAATTTCCCGCCAAGATTTCTTATTGAAATAAATGCAAGAGTAAGCTAGAATACTATAAATCATGCCACTTTTCCTGTTTACTGGAGAAAGTTAGAACTATGAGACTGCTCAGCTCTTCATTAATTGTAAGCAATAAAAAAAGCAGAGGGGAGATAACATTAATCATTTGACCAAATAGAAGTACCTTTGCTAGAATGTAACGAGGTCTTGAAGATACCCTCCTAACAATTTCCACCAGAGCGGAACTCACCTTAAAATTGATCTCCAGACTCTCCAAAGGACCTGTCAAATGCAAAAGAGAACCATGTTACGGAAATGAAGGAAATATATTATCCAAAGCAACCATGTAACTGTAATATTCTCTGCACTTATTATGTTCTAACAAGGAAAATTAGCAACCATTCTGATTTTTTTTTTTCAATACGTGAAATTAATAAAAGGAATCCAAGAGGATAAAACCTATATAAGCTCCCAAGTATACCTAAGCAAGGGAAAAATGTTCACATTCTGTTCCTTAGTAAACTTAAAATGTTCCCAATAGTTGAGTTAATAGTCTGGGAACCTCAACACACACTCCCCTCCAACAACCCAAAAACATTATTGACTCTCACGAAGACAAAATGGAGACTGACTAATGACAACCAAAGCCCACATTTTCCGCCCACGCCCAATGAAGAAAGAGGTGATCATGGATTCTGCAACGTCCTAGGACATAAAACACCCGTTAACAATAGCTTACGAAAATCAAACCTAGCATAATCAGGATAGTAGTCATGAGCTGCTCTTATAACTAAAGAGGGAACCTATTGGGATGCGTGTGTTTGGCATGCTTTACAGGATATGAGGTGGAGGTGGAGGTTCTGATCACTATTGCAGAGTTCATGGGATCAGGTGGTGGAAGTTGGCAAGATGAGGTGTCATATGTCTAAATTTGGAACTTGAAGTTGGGTCACGCTTTGTAATCATCGTTTACGTTGTGGACCTTAGAGAGGGAAAAGAATAAAAACTCTTAACATGTCAAATTTTATTCATGAGTCGATATTAGAAATAACAAAACTAATGGACAAGATATAAGGGCAGAGAGACATACTTTTCCCTGTGATGACCTCTCGGCTAGTCATTATTAGAGTGTCCTTGCAAGCTCCAAGGAAAATATCTGCCATCTGAGCTGTTCGATTTATTTCTTCATCCCTCTCTTCTATGGATTTCATTGCTATTTTATCAACAGAAATCTATTCATAATAGACAGGAAAAATTATATCTGTTCATCCCAGCAATCAAATTGGAAGATAATGAGTAAAGGATGTGAAGTAAATAAGGCCCTGACAAATCTCTCTTGTTGTTTCATTATAGATCCATCTGAATACCAATGTACCAAATAGGAAAGGACATTTAGTATCTAAATCACCTCAATACTTCTTAATATGTGGCTGCATTGTGATTTAAGTTCTTCAACCTGTGGGTTATGAGAATTATGATAATGAGCTTGAGAAAAGAATCTCAAAAGTTTTAGAGGAGCAGACAACCACGGAACGTTTCAAAATAATCACCAACCTAACCTGTTTTGTTGTTTTTGGGACATATGAACCCACAACAACGAGTCCACCATTCCTTCCTTTAACAATTCCCAGATCCTTTGGCAAAATAGGAGCTTTTGGAGTAATTCCTAGTCGAGCAGAAACAAAACTAGCAGCAGTGCGGCATAAGAAACGCCTTCCCTTTAATTCTGCCTGCTTAGTCAAACATATACTAGTTGAGTATATCTTTCCAGTTTCGACAATTGACAAAGACGTCCCAGGGCTATAATACTCCACCAGAAAACAATAAGAGACATTAGACTGTACCTGGATCATTCCGGCTGCAAATACAGCAATATCTCTGTCACTAGCTGCATTAATTATACAGGTAGATCCCTGTTTTCACCCGTTAAATAAGGGTGTTAGTAGGTTATCTTGAAGTAGAAAGAAAGAGTATTTTGTCCTGTAGTTGTTGAAATTGTCCCTGCATATGCTCTGAAAAGACCAAAGTACAAGTTCTAGGCCCACAACATTACAATGAAACTGCGGATGGGACTGAAAACATCAAGACTAATACAGTAATGCAGTCAACTAAAAGAGCTTACAGGGGAAAAAGTACGTAAAGAAGGAACTAATATGTGTTGCGGGTATGAAGTGAGTCACATATATAGCCTATTCAGAAACCGGTTTGGATGTCTCAAATTGCTTCAGTATGGAAGTGATGTGCATAGTGAGGGCGATCTCCGATTCAGTTTGCCAAGTAGCATGGCCTCTGAGCAATAGTACCTAGGGATGGCTAAGGGAATGTCGATGGACTGCACGCCTGCCTTCAAGGGCAGAAAATCAAACCCTGTATCAGCATTGTCATGTTTGCACACAAATAATTGTACCAAAGTGGAAAGCTACCCGATACACTGCAACCCTTCTTTTCCCCTTTTCTCTTCTTCCATCTCTTATACCAAGCCACATCACAGAGTCACAGACCCTCATTTCCCGTTCATGTCAAGTACAACACCATTTGATCAAAAGTTGGGGAAAAAAATAGGAATTCAAAAAAAGAAAAAACAAAGAAAGCAAGGGTATACATTCATTTAACTCGTGCATTTTGGTTGGAAAAAAGTCATGCACAGAAACTTGAGAGTGCGAGCTTCACACACAGTTATTATAACGGAATACTTCAAGTTTCCACTCTACCCCAAAGTACAAGGAGTACATGAGTTTGGTCTTGAACTATGGGGAACAAAGTGTAGAAACCCTTTGAGAGAGAGAGAGAGAGGGCAGTCTAATTGCAGAAACCTGAAGAGAAGTCTTCATACATTCAAGCAATGTTTACGTGCTTAAGCAAATTTAGGCAAATAAAATAAAACATATACAAAAACAAATTCAAATAGACATGAATCTACATTACAATCTGTCCCAAACTCTACTCTTGAATTCCTTGCTACCAACTACTGGGGCAGGCACGAAACAAATAGACCACACAGTTGAGTAAAGTAGAGAGTTGTCATGTGTACCTTCTGCAAACTGCAAAGATGCTCACAAACAGCATTTGGTCCACCCTTCCTCAAAAGTTGGATGGAGATGGATGTAACATTGTTCGCTTGTATTCTGCCTTTACTTTTCTCCTCTACCCACTGAAACGAACAGACAGTTTTCCCACTAAACCGACTAGAGTTCAGATGAATACCCAATTGATCAAAGCACTTAGTAAAAAAAGCTAGACCTCACGGAGGTTTGAAGATTTATAGCCAAAAGCAGCATCTTTGGCGAATTCTGTGTCCCCTGCCGGTACAAGACTACGGACACAGATAAAATTCAACAATGTTGGTTTTCAGCATGTTCAAACAAGATTGCTGTAATTCATCATGAATGGAAATAACAAACCAATCAGAATCTGCAACATAATGCACATCTTCAATGGTGTAACGGCCTCCCTGAAGGAAAAAAGGGCAGATGATCCACGCATCCATCTCACCCAGTACAGAAGCAGCTGCATCCGCTTCCTAGATAAATTAAGTAGCATTATGTCATTCATAAAACGTTTAGCTTAGAATCCAATTCTCTGTGTAATATTAGAAGAGGGTTGCGTTTCCTTGCCTCTGGAAAGTGTCCTCGTAATGTTGAATCACCCCTCAAAACCACTGTAAAGTCAGTGTTCTCAACTAACTTTGCTGCAGCACATAGGTTTAGGCATATGTCTCTTACAAGTGCACTGGCCTGCAAGAAGTGCCATTTCTACTCAAAAGGGATGCTTAAAGGAAGACACCTAGTGACATTTTACATTCAAGAAAACTTCTTTTTCTTCTTGGTAGGGGCACAATTTTGACATATTGTGCTTCTGGAGGAAGATTTTTAACCTTATCAGAACTTAGTGAACGGGAGTTCGTCAAAATAAAAAAGCATGTAGGCTTTTCACCAAATTGTTCAACAAGTGACTCGATGTTCCTGCATATAAACAAATAGACAATCAAAAGCAACTAATTTTGATCTTCTTAAATAGAAAGGCATTGAGGGCATCTTGATATGGAATGACTTTCGAATCAATATTCATTAATGCAGCGTATAGATCAGTGTTCTAAAAATCGGCCAAGTCGGCCGACTAGTCGGCCCCAAGTCGCTAGTCGGAGATCCCCCGACTTGATCGAAACCCCAACTAGTCGGGCGAAAGTCGGCGATTAGTCTGCCAAAAATCGCTAGTCGGCAGCCGCCCGACCTGGGACCGACTAGCGTCTTTTAGAACCTTGGTATAGATCAGTGGCTTCCTTGAACAAATTTGTCAAAGCCAATGACTTTGCAAATCAGTGACAATGAGTGTTCTCCAAGTCATACAATTCCATGCACTTATAGGAAACCCCATTTACACCAATAAATTTGCGGAAAATTTTACCTAATCTGTACGCTTGGGGGAGAATTACGTAATTTGTTCCAACCCAAGACAAAGACAAAGATGGGGATAATCTAAAAGGCATCTAAAAGATCCGATGTACAAATAAGATAGATTCAGACCTGGACTGGATTGGTTCTTATTTTGTGAGAAGACTTGATCTTCCAAATACACATGATATGTTGGTTAGTTCCTTGTTTTTAATCCTTATAAAGCATGCAAGTAAGGTATGTATGTTAGATATTTGGATCCTAAGTTCCTTAATCATTTGTTGGGGGGCAAGCACATACAATAGACTTCGCAATGTACATTCTGTTTGCTTATTTCTCAACTTTTATTTTCATTGATCAACAAGTCTTACAAAACGCAATAGCATCCTGGTACGTTACACAGTGGGAAGAAATAGTATGATGCATATGCTGAGATTACAACACTTAGTCATAAGATCAAACTGGGAAGACACTCACCATTCTGTTAACACTTCAATATCATGAACTGTCTGAGTACCAGTTGGGTCATCATCCAGAACAACCAATGTTTTCGAATTGCTCTGATTTAGCGTACGTATACCATCAGTGGGATCCAGGGGCCATTCGATTGGTAGAGATTTCAAGACAAGATCTTTCTTTAGAATGGGTAGTTTCCCTTCAACATTAACACCTGTGAGTGTCTCGTAAAACTGCAAATACATAAAAGCACTTGTGAGAACCAATTAATGTGAATCCTGATTGTTTCTGAAGGGTAACATTTGTTGACTTATTGAACACCTTACTTATCATAAAGGAACATTCCAACCACGTAAAAGAAACAACAAAGGAACTTGGAACACATACTTATTTACGTTTGGCAACAGACTGTACAACAGTCTTTAATAACGGATTAATTATATATATCGGGCACATCACTTGCAAAGGTAATGCAACATCAAAGATCTGAATGTATTGAAATGCAACTGTGCATTACTTAAAATTTGTACATAGTCCCCTAGGAAAGTACATTGAGAAAATTACTCACAACTAAGGGTAAATAACAAAGAGCAGGGTACAAAATAACTAAAACTCAATCAAGACGTTTAAAAGGTGAGGTGAAACAAAGGGGAAGTGGGTAGCAGTGTATTCTCAATTTACAGAAAGAAGGATTACTACATATTGATAGAGTGAAAGAAGAAGGATTAGAGTTAGAGCAACAGCAGCAGCCAATGTAAACGCAGATTTGGGGCGAAATAGGGAAGAGGAAGAAAAGGGAGGTGCAGCAGCTAGGGCAAAACACTGTTCACCATATATAGTTGAACAGTATCTTGGTAAAAATATTGTGGCACTGTTCATCATCTATACAATTTTTTATTTGTTTCTCTCTCTCTTCCCCTACAACCAGAAGCCCAGCTCCCGATCGCCAGCAACGGCGACAACCACGATGATCGGAAGAGGAAACGATCAAAACCCTAAATCACGTGATTCGAGGTTGTAGCTTCTGATTTCACACCATTTGACTGGATTCTGACGGGATTTTGACACGATGCAGGCAAGGATCGATGGACAGGATTTCAACCATATGCAGTCAAGGATCGACGGCGACGGGATTTTAGATGTACGGTGACAGTGATTGACGAGTCTTGATCAACTGCGGCAAGGTAAGGATTTTAGTTCTACGGCGACAGCGATCGAGGGACTTGATCAACGGCGGCGAGGTAAAGATTGACGGCGATGACTGACTATGTATATGTATGTTTATTTTGTGATAATATTTTTTTTTTAATTAATACTAATATTTTAATGAAAGAAAGGTAAAATGGATAGGTGTTGTTGGAGTATTGAGAGAGATGGGGTAGCTAAATGCACTGTACAGGAGCATTTTTGGCTCAAAATCAAGGTTCTAAAACTCGCTAGGCGCTCCCAGGCGGCCGGGCACCTTCTAGCTTCCAGGGCCGAGTTTTCGGCGCCTAGTCGGGCAATTAGTCGGGATAGTCAGTCTAGTCGGGCTAGTCGGTGAGGGTCTTTCTAGCGCCTAGTCGGCGAGTACTCGGCCTTCTAGACCTTCTTTTAGAACACTGCTCAAAATATACCTTAGCTGTTGTTGTTGCTCTTAGGGATGCTCCCATCTAAGCAAGTGGCTCAACTTTTTGATGTTTCTCATTTCCTTCTCTCTCTATTCTTCTACTTTGTAGACACAAAAAACAAATTAGGAGCTTATATTTATTCTTTTGGTAATTGGAGTTTTATTCCAAAATCAAAACAGGAAACAACAGGGTATTCCTGAACTCAAGACAACCAAAGGAATCCCAAGGCATACCCTGGGATCCAAATAGAAACAAAACAAACTACAACCTATGAGTTCTAACATTTAGCTTTCAAGTGGGAATGTTCCATGCTAGACAAAGAGACCTGTTCCTATTATATTGTTTTCTATCTTTTTCCAGAAGCAAACTCTATTCCAAATATCAGTATCAAAGATGATGAACAAAGCTTCGTAATCTCTGGACTTGTGGAAATTTTTGTACTTCTTTCCAACCAAACTTAATAAACCACTGCTGCAAATCATGGATGTTTCTTTTTTCTCTTATCTTTTTTTTTTTTTTTTTGGTTAAATTCCTAAAACACCCCCTCATCTTTTCCAATTATCCTAAAACACCCCCCAACCTTTAAAATCGTCCAGACAGACCCCCTCATCTTTCACCGTTACCCATCTTGACCCCTTCTGTTACATAACCGTTTGTACTTGAGAGATTTGCACATTTTTCAGACCAAAATGCCCTTCAACTGGACTGTAACAGTTGTAACCCTTCTATCCTCTAAAACTTCATCTCTCTCATTTCTCTCCTCTAAAGCTTCAAATTTCTCTCTCTCTCTCTCTCTCTCTCTCTCTCTCTCTCTCTACACAGCTCTCACTCCAGAAACCCGAATCCACCACTCAAACCCCAGAACCACTCAATCAACTCTCTTCGCATCTCTCCTAGATTTAACTCGAAGCGAGACTGAGCTTCGTTGAATCGGGAGATGGCGAGTTCGACAACGAGTGTTGTCTACCTCCACGTCATCGAAGACGTCATCAACAAGGTCCGCGACGAGTTCGCAGTCAACGATGGGCCGATGAGACTGTTCTCGACATGCTTCAAAGAGTAATTTTTCGATCTCCTTCATAGTTGCTTCGTAGCTTACGAATTGTTTAGGATAGGGTTAATTTTGGAGGTGGGCATGATTAATTTTAGGTTTAATTGAATCAGGAGTGGTAATTTTTTGATATATTGTTTGGTGGTTTTGAGCTGATGAGTTTTAGGGTTTCTGATTTGTGGATTATTGGTATGAATAGAAATGGGTATCCAAAATGGTGGAAGCTGGTGCTGTATCAGGGCCGATTGAGAGATCCTCGTCAATTAAGCAGACTCTAGGAGGATCTATCGCGCCCGTTCACGATCATTGGTTCTATTATTGGTTTAGTTCAATTGTTGGGGATATAATCCAAGGTTATTTGTTGTAGGGATATTGTAACGGTAATGGTCGAGGTGTAATTGTATCGGGAGTATCGAATGCGGGAGTATCGGACGATACATAACGGGATTTAGTTGTATTGGTCGTGAATTTGTTTTTTTATTAGGTGAATTTATTTTATTTTCCAAAAATTAAAAAAAGTATACACCTATCTTTTTTCTTTTTGTGTGTGTTTTTAAATGAAACAAATACACAAATTTTAAAGAAATTTTACGTAAACAAACACACTAAAAAAAAAGAAAAAAAAGAAAGAGGGGTGATTGTGGATGATTTTCATAGATGAGGGGGTGAGTGGGCGATTTTAAAGGGTATTATAGTCATTTTTGTCATTCCGTTAACGGAGTAAAGGGTGTTTTGCATTTTGCATAGATGAGGGGGTGCGTATGGACGTTTTTAAAGGTTAGGGGGTGTTTTAGGAAAATTGGAAAAGATGAGGGGGTGTTTTAGGAATTTTACCTTTTGTTTTTTTGGAAACTTTTTTTAGCTTGAGACATTTGAAATTTATTTCTGCACATTTTGTTTTCCTACGTCCAGGAGAATCAAGACATATCACCGGAACAGTAAGGAACACTGGAGTTTCATTTTTCCTCCAAAGCTATGAATGGGTTTCTGAGAACAAGAAATTTCTACTATTTCAATGCAGTGTTCTAAAAGAAGGTCTGGAAGGCCGAGTACTCGCCGCCTAGGCGCTAGAAGGTCCCTCGCCGACTAGCCCGACTAACCAGACTATCCCGACTAAACCCGACTTGTTGCCTGATTAGGAGCCGAGTACTCGGCCCTGGAAGCTAGAAGGTGCCCGGCCGCCCTGAGAGCGCCTAGCGAGTTTTAGAACCTTGTTTCAATGCAACGGAAACCATGTTTGTTCCTACTATCTATCTATAACTACCCTGTTTCAAATGTTGTTGAACTAGACATTAATTGAATTATGTTTACACACTACGCAGCTGATATTTATAAGATTCTGTTACCAAAGGTCCAAAACATCAACAATATTCAGAACTTTACCTAACTATGCCAATGGTATATTTATCCATTTTACATATGTCAACAGAAGCCATAGCAATGAGCCAACAACAAAACTTAAGCTCCCTCCCTCTCTGAAAGCCGAAAGCCAAAATAGAAAATCCATACCTTGACTACAGCAGCATCATCTAAACGACCCCATCCAGCAGCAGAACCTGCTCAAATGAAGCACATAACATGCCTATAAGCTAGGAATTTCACAGTAGGACACTTGAAGGAGATTTTCCACATACGCAAAACTGATATTTAAGAAATAGTTGTGAGCATCTGCTACACATAACTGCTGAGATGCAAATTCTCATGAAATTTTATCAGAGTCTATTGTCTGATCTATAATCTTTACAATACAAGTATGCGCAAAAGAAATATGAACCCTTTGGATGTGCAAGGGCTCTTTCTTCTGCAGCTAACCACCATTATCACCATAAGTACATCATTTGGAGTACTGTAGTCAACACGACATCAACTTTTTCAACTACTTTTGTGATATCATTCTGTCTGGCTAGTTCTATCGGCAAGTTGTTTTCAGTCAGATCAGGTGATTTGACAGTAGCTACACACACAGAGCAAGGATATATATATATATGTTCCACTTCCTATCAGGACTCCGGACTTCCGTGATCCGAGCATTTTTTTGACGATCCGAACCGTCCAATGTGTTCAAAAAGTGTTTTCAAGGATCCACGCGGGAAATCTTCAAAAAAAAATAATACCGGAAAGGGCTTGATCCAAGCAGTTTTTTCGCAAAACTGTAAATATACAATTTTTTCGAAAAACTGCTTGGATCAAGCCCTTCCCGATTTTTTTTTTTGAAGATTTTCTGCGTGGACCCTTGAAACACCTTTAGAACACATTGGATGGTTGGGATTTCCCAAAAACAATTTTTAACGCGAAAAAATTACATTTTTTCTTATTTACGGGAGGTCCTTACTAGAAAATTTGTCTATATATATATATAGGTCTCCTTCTAGTCCGGACTCCGGATTTCCGGACCTTCATGTTCCCGATATTTTTTTGACGATCTGAACCGTCCAATGTGTTTAAAAGGTGTTTTCAAGGGTCCCCGCGAGAAATCATAAAAAAAAAAAATACCGGGAAGGGCTTGATCCGAGTAGTTTTTCAAAAAAACTATATATTTACAGTTTTTGTGAAAAACTACTCGGATCAAGCCCTTCCCGGTATTTTTTTTTGGAAATTTCTCGCGGAGACCCTTGAAAACACCTTTTAAACACATTGGACGGTTCGGATTTTGCAAAAACAATTTTAAAATAAAAAAACACCAAAATACCTCCAATCCGGGAGTCCGGATTAGAAGTTTTTGGTATATATATATATATATATATATATATATATATAGGAAGCCGGTCTCCTAAGGAATCCCGCATACAAAATTTGGTGCGGGATCCCCCCTTTTTCAACTTTCCGGATCAAATTTTGACGATCCGAACCGCTCAATGTTTTTAAAATGCATTTTCCAAGGCCTACGCGGAAGATCTTCAAAAAAAAATACCCGGAAGGGCTTGATCCAAACAGTTTTCGAAAACTGTATTTATATATATGTACAGTTTTCGAAAACTGTTTGGATCAAGCCCTTCCGGGTATTTTTTTTTGAAGATTGTCCGCGTAGGCCTTGGAAAATGCATTTTAAAAACATTGAGCGGTTCGGATCGTCAAAATTTGATCCGGAAAGTTGAAAAAGGGGGGATCCCGCACCAAATTTTGTATGCGGGATCCCTTAGGAGACCGCCATCCTATATATATATATATATAGAGAGAGAGAGAGAGAGAGAGAGAGAGAGAGAGAGAGAGAGAGATGCAGGCCAACACCTGCTAGAATAGCTGAAACCGAAAGGTCCCAACTAGGAGACAAGGAATAGTCCCAGGAATCGGGATGCCACTCACTGGGGGCAAATGCAGGCCGAGACATGCGAGGCTAGGATAGTCCCGCGATGCCACTCACCGGGGCAACGGATGTCACTCGACATTGCTAATAGCGGATGGTGTCACTCGACCAAGCCACACGCTTGATGTTAGGAGTTAGGACTCTCTCACTCACAAGCAAAAAGAGAATTTGTAGAAAATTTCTAGATCCTCAAAAACTACTTCAGAGTAGACTCAAAGAAAACTGAAAAAATAAAAACGTCATCTTAATTAGAAAAAGGGTAAATCACATGCAGGGAAAACGGCTATATTTGAAGCACATTGAGGTGGGCTGCTCTCTCTCTCTCTCTCTCTCTCTCTCTCTCTCTCTCTCTCTCTCTCTCTCTCTCTCTCACACACACACACACACACACACATAATATATCAGAGCATGTCAGTGTGTCATCCGACAATGGATCACAAACGTTGGGGCTGTTACCATTTCTTAAAAACGCACTCAAATCAGTCGGACAACCTGTGTTCTTGATCCAACCAGAATTGTGTGATGGTGCACCTCTTACACTAAAAAGAGAAATGACAGAGAGGAAAGCTAACTGTAGCGAGGATGGAACAAATGGCAGAACAATATTGATTGAGTAAAGGTGTTGGCGAACGAGATGACAATCATTCTCGACATGCTTCATACACTCATAGGAAAATGAATTGTGTGCAATTTGGATAGCACTCTTGTCATCACAGTAGTGACAGCAATGAGCAGTGACAGATTGTTACTTTCAGTCCCATAAGAGATAGGGGAATCACCTAGGAAAAACCCGCCCAAACCACAGTCCCGAGGCAAGTTATCAAGTGGAAGAGAGAAGTAAACACTAAACACTGGCCCAGTGCTGTGAACATAACGCAAGATGTGTAATAAGGCAGCTAAGTAAGTAGAGTAAGCGGCAAAAACAAACTGAGAAACAATGCCGACTGCATAGGCAATTCATGACGAGCCTCATTAAGATAAACTTTAAGCAACCGACAAGATATAAATCATAGTATTATCAAGGGGGACACAGGCTAAAGCGGAGAACTTAGAATGCAACTCAATAAAATATATCCCTTAGGACTTGAGACCAGAAGCGAGTTCATTACCAAGAAAGTAATGAAGAGGTCCACCTCACTCAAGCCAGCAGAATCAGAACTTTCAATGATTATATCAGCCTATTATTCAGCCACATCCACCAATAGAAGAACTAGTACAGTAGGAGTGCAACCAATAAAAAGAGCGGCATCTTGTGTATTAGACTGGAAATCAATCTGTAAAGCAACGGACTGGAACCATGCATACCAAGCACGAGATCGTTTAAGGCCATAGAGACCACGACGATGCCAATGAACAAGGCCAGATGGATGAGAGAACCAGAAGGAAGACATGTACAAACTTCTTCAGAAACGAAGCAACTAAGGAACCAATCATATTCAAGCAAAATAGAGGCCATTGATGGACAGTGGCCACCGAAATCAAAGTGTAAATGGTAGTCCTCTTGGCAACAGTAGCAAAGTCTCTTCACAGACGATCCGATATACCACTCTATACCATTTTGAGTAAGGCTATACCCGGGAAAACACAGAGAAAAGGGCGTACATTAAAATTACTACACTCCGTTGAACCATGCTGAATCAAAAACTCGCAACAGAGAGTAGTTGGGAACATGGCCAACAAACTTTTCATAAGGTGAGAATCAAGAAAAGAGCGGGCACGATCAAAAAGATGAAATTCTATAAGAACAGCCTCACCCCAAAGAATTTTCTTGGGTTGAGATTCCAGAAAATGAGTGGGCATACAATACCAAGATAGGAGAAAATAGGTATCTATACAAAAAAAAAGTTCCCAAAATCACATCATTTGATGTGTAAGCCCCATTCAGTGTCAAGAAAGGATGGGGCTTTCCCGCATATCTTGGAGTGTTCAATTACCAAAAAATGATAGGATCCTCGAAAATGCATCGAGTAGACGGTCTCTTTTATTGACAGTAATGAGTACACAAGTGACAGGCTTTGAAGAGCTGAAAAAACAGTACCAAGTAGATCCATATTTAAGCTCAATTTTAGCTGATTTGCAAGGCTAAACAGGAGTGAAGAAGCTACCTGATAAGCGCGTACATGTTCACATAAGCGCCCCTAATTTCTCATTTCTAAGTCCATTTATTTTGTTATTTGTAGTATAATGCTTTGTTTGCATATTTTTTGTAGATATTTGGAGATTTTAATGAAAAAAAGAGTAAAGGCCAATTTTACTCGGTGTCGAAGTGAACCTGTGGGCAAATAAAGTCAAGTGATGAACCATGTTGGTATTGGGTCTTATGACTAACTATCCACGTGGATTATAAAAAATTGGACCACAGAACAATGGGCTTCCTAATGCCAATTATGCCATGATTGGGGCCTAATTACAACAAATGGAGGGTCGGCTAGGGCTCCAAGGACAGCAACACACTTGGGAGGCAAGACACCGGATCGGCACAGATTATTATAAAAAGAAAAGGCAGCAGCCTGGAGAGGGGGAATTATTAGTTTCGGATTTGGGTAGCCAGCACTTAACGTGCAATTGGGATTCGGCAGGGAGTGAGCAGCGGTATTCCACCCGTACACGAAGTTGCTGCTCTCTGGCTTATGGAGATTCAATCAACATCTTTTTGATTCCCTCCTTCTCATGAGCAACTAAACATCTCTCTTAGGGTGTAGATGAAACCCTAACCAAGTAACTATGTTTTTATGTTAATTTTGGATTTCGATTATCGAACCGACGGTTGTATAACTTTGAGACTTATTTTTATGATTCAATCTTATTTTTCCTATCTAGTGTTATGTGTTTGTTTTCTGCGATTGCAAATACATAGTTATGCAACAATTTTCTTGGCGCATGGAATTATGAATTAGGATAGTCTATGCCTAGGGAAGACGAGTCGTGCCTAGATTAATTAGTTTTAGAATCGAAGACGATTCGTGCCAACCGAAGATAGGTTATGCCCGGTTTCAATTACATGCTATTTTCTTGTCGATATCGCTAGGGGTTGTCACTTTTAGCAAGTTATTGTTGTTTCGGTAATTGATTTCTCTAAATTAATATAATTACTCGGTCGCGAAGTTAGGGTGGATTCGAAACCCTAAGACCCTTTTCCAAATTATTTAATTCACCACTTTTCTTACTTTTAATTATTTAGATAATTTTAGAAATCAAACTCAACTCACTTTTTCTTGAATTAATTTAGAAATCGATTGAAGCATTTGCAGCTTAGCCTTATAATCCCTGAGGACGATACTCCAAATACTTATCACTATTCATTTGAGTAGTAGTAATTATTTTGTTTAATTAATTATTTTTGGTGTGAGAAACGACCTACCACTACCATTCATGATGCATGATGGGTAATTGTTTAAGGGCAATCACTTGTGCATTCCAGAGGGGGATGATTGCGGGAGCAGATTATTAGGGAATTACATGGGAATGGCTTGGGAGGACATTTCAGAAGGGACAAAACCATGGAAAGGGTCGCTGATCGATATTTTTGGCCAAAGATGCACAAGGATGTGGAAAAGTTGGTTCGAACTCGAAGGTGTTCAATTTGCCAATTTGCAAATGAAGTTCACAAAACACCGGATTGTATACTCCATTGCCAACACTAGAAGCTCCTTGGGTTTATATTAGCATGGATTTCGTATTTGGGACTTCCCAGTTCCCAAGACACAAAAGGGTCACGATTCTATCTTTGTTGTGGTGGATTGATTCTCCAAAATGGTCAGTTTCTTCCATGTTCTAAGGAGCTAAAGCCCCAAATATTGGTAATTTATTCTTTCATGAAATAGTCAGGTTGCCTGGCTTACTGACGTCAATTGTTTCTGACAGAGTTGTGAAGTTCATGGGGCACTTTTGGAGGACTTTATGGAGAAAACTAGCGACCGTGCTTAAGTATTCCAGCACTTGTCATCCGCAAACATATGGCCCAACGGAGGTAGTCAACCGAAGTTTGGGAAACTAGTTGAGATGCCATGTTGGGAGCTATGTGCAGACTTGGGATGCTTATCATACCTCAAGTTGAGTTTGCTTACAACAATTCAGTGAATAGAATGACAAAGAAGACACCATTTGAAGCTGCTTATGGGCTTAAACCACAGCATGTTGTTGATCTAGTCCCTCTACCTCAAGAAGTGAGGGTGAGCGAGGATGGCAAGGCTTTGCTGATTATATTAAGAGAGTTCACAAGGAAGTGAGAGCAGCAATCACGTCTAGTAATGAATCCTACGCAGCAGCAGCCAATCAACATCGACGAGCCAAAGAATTTGAAGAAGGTGATGTGGTGTTAGTGCAGTTGAGGCGAGACACATTTCCCAAGGGAACCTATCATAACCTGAAGTCAAGAAAGTTTGGGCCTTGTAAAATGCTAAAGAAAATTAGCTCAAATGCCTATATGTTAGAGCTGCCACCAGATTTGCTGATTAGCCACATCTTCAATGTGTCTAACCTGTATAAGTTTGAGGGGTTTGATGGAGAAGCAATTTCAGCTGAGGCTCTAGTTGAACAACTTCCAAAAGCACAACCAGATGTCATTGAAGATGTGTTGAACATGAAAGAGGCAAAATCAAGAAGGGGCATCCAATACCGGTTCTTAGTGAAGTGGTTGGGAAAACCAGCTAGTGAAAGCACCTGGATTGCTGAAGATGAGGTGAAAAGGATTGATCCAGATATCTATGCTGAAATGGTGGAAGCTTTCTCTCCAGAGCCGAGTATTTCCAAATCCGGAGGGGTTGATGCAGGAGCATACATCACACTTACCAAGGCCAAGTGGGCCTGCTAGTTCACTTTATTTGAGTTTTGGTTAGATGTATTTTCAGTTTATCTTTTTAGGTTTGGGGTTGTTCTATGTTGAGTCCTATAGACATAAGTTAAGCTCCTAGTCTTTTTTAAATAGTCATGTGACTTTTAATTATCTTGGAAGGTTAGGATTGAAGGGTTGTTTTGTAATCAAGGCTAGGATGCTAGGGCTACTATAACACTAGTATAAATACTCTTCTATGAGTTCCCTGTATGCAGTTTTTTTGTTGATCTTTCCCAAGAAATATAAAGTCGTGGTTCTTCTTCGGTATTTTGCCCTAAACCCATCTATACTTGTTCCGTCTTTGAATCTTAGTATTATCTTTCTCTAATCTCTTTGTTCTTGCTGCCAGAAATCCCCAAAGGAGGGAGAATACTGTTAGAACTTGGATTAACACCAGATCTGGGCATCATGCTGCGCCACAAAAGAAGAGAACTTAACATCAAAGACAGAAACTGACAATACTTTACAGAAAGAAGACAAGGAGAAAATGGAACGTGTAAAAGCAAAATGCACAGGGCCAATTAGCAATAACAATCCTGATACGGGAAGCTGGAGGGATGACCCAATAAGAAGTGATAAATTAGAAGTCAGGCGATTGGAAGAACGATCACAACAAATCAATGTAGTGGGTAAGATACCTGACGTACAAGAACCACCCAAACCGTCCTGAGTAGTGATCAGGAAGAAGCTTGCGGCTTACTTTTTTGAGTTGTAGCCATGAAGAAATAAAACTGCTAAAACAGAGACACCCGGAGGTTTTCCAGAAAAATAAATCGACCGAAGGTGCTACATAAGGCCTAAGAGCTTCGTCAGAGGTTGAAATAGGGCTGCCAGCAGATGCTCTGGCAAAGCAGAAACGGTTGCACTAGAGGTATCAAGTGAGGGTAACCGCAGCTCTACTAGAGTCGACGGAGGTTGAAAATTGTCAGGAGAGAGTTGCCAAAGGGCAGTATGTCGTAGATTGGGAGTCACAAGTTTCAACCGCAGCAGATGAGAGGTCCAACAGGTGCTGCATAAGGTCCAGTGATATCATAAGAGGTCAGAAAAGGCTCCGGCGAAGTCACGTGGAGGGCTGAGGAAGTCAAACGGAGCTAGATGTTACAGACCTGAGTCCAAATCACCTCACAAACCATATCTGAAGGCTTTGACCAGGCTGGAAACTAATCAACTCTGTATGGCGAGGATGGACAGAACGGTGCCCATGATCGGGAACCTCTGGCAGTTGTCGTTGGAAGCTGCAAATGCAGATCTGAGAAATGTCAGAGTTCTAGGGAACCAAAAAAAAAAAACTGGTCTGAGAGATCTGTGAAGGTCGGATGAGTGTTGCTGAAGATCGGCAAGTCCTCGGCAACGTTTGTTGGGGGCCAGAGTCCCCAGCGAGTGCAAACTGGTCTCGGATCAAGTCTGTTAAATCTAACAACCTTAACACAAGATAAATAATGATAAAACCGAAATACTAAAATCCAGCACCGACATGTGGAGAAAGAAATCACGCACCCTATGGAAGAAAACATTAACATGGAGAAAGAAAACAACCACCAACTATACTGTGCTATGATACAACTCACCATATTACATGTATGTATGTGGACTCAGTGGTTAAATATAGACTGGGCTGTTCAATTATCCAAGTTGAGTTAATAACCAAACGCAAAAAACAAGTGATTGCGAAAGAGACAACAGTCAGATTATCCCGGAAGCTTTTCTGAATTCGTCCAGTAAAGCAATCTGAGATCAGTTTCTCTATTTTCTGTACTCTATTGAGCAAACTAGTTGAATTTAATAAAAACGCCAATGCAAAGCTCCCTCTTTGCATATCCAATAAATTCAGATACATTGCTGTCCATGGGAGTAGATAGAAGTGTCAAACAAGCTAGGCTGGCACGGGCAAGGCACGTTGGAATGTGGCACAGCACAGCACGGTGTTAGACGGGCACAGCACGGAAGTGGGCTGGACACGGCACAACACGGCACGATTCTAGACAGGCACGACACAAATAAATACTAATTTTTAATGTAGCAAGATTTGTTTGTTTAATTTTACTAAATAAATTGACTCTCCATGTCATTAATCATACTCCCTCCATCCCAAAATGGATGTCCAAAATTACTATTCACGCCTCTCGGAAAATCATCTATATTTCGTTTTTATAATACTTCCTACGATTTTAACATTTTCCGAGAGGCATGAATAGTGATTTTGGGCATCCATTTTGGGACGGAGAGATTAGAAAACTACAATCAGTATTAATTAATTTCAAAATCATATAGATAAGAATATACATATATATAGTTGTTGCACAAAATATTTTTTTCCCGACGAAACTCGGTTGGAAATGTGTCAGCACGGTACGATTAAAAAACGGCATGGCACGATTTAAGTGAACAGGCTGGCATGGAACGATTTTAGTGAACAGGCTGGCATGGCACGGCTTGGCAAGTTTAAAAAACAGCATGACACGATTAAGCAAATGGGCCGGCACGAAGCTAAATGGACCATGCCGGCCCAACCTAGCCCGTTTGACACCTCTAGGACTAGACAGGTATGGGCTAGAGGAGGGGAGTAGAGGTGGTGGGAGAAGAAGTTGAAAACAAGGTGTAAAAGAGAGGGTTCGGGTTTTCAAATTGATTAACGGAAGAGGAGGAGGAGGAGGAGGAAGAGAGGGGGGGGAGATAGCCATCTTGTATACGACTCAAGGATTTTAATAGGCCAAGTGTTATACTTTCCATCAATCTGGCCGGCATTTGAGACAGCAGGGAGGTGATAGCCATCTTGTATACGACTCAAGGATTTTAATAGGCCAAGTGTTATACTTTCCATCAATCTGGCCGGCATTTGAGACAGCAGGGAGGTGATAGCCATCTTGTATACGACTCAAGGATTTTAATAGGCCAAGTGTAACACTTTCTGTCAACCTGGCCGGCGTTGGAGATAGCAGGGAGGTGATGTGCAAAATCACCAGAACTACAATGACGGAAGTAGCAACTTTAAAAAATCGGGGGATGAAATGTTCCTACGTCAAAGCACAAGGGGTAAAATAGTTTTTCCTTTAGTCAATGGAAACAAACAGGTAAAGTCATAAAAGAAAAATTGGTAACGAGAAAGTATTGCCAACCCTTCAATTGCACCTGATAAGAACAACTGGTGTGCAGCACTAGCAATATGAAGTGGAACTTTGCGGTGTGAACATTCACGGCAAACAATACCCTGTTGACAGTCATAGCCATTATTACAATAACCTGAGAGTGAATACAGAGAGAGGTGTTTGAAAGCAAGCAACACACGGAGAGGAGATTAGTCTGACCAGATCCTTCACAAATATGTCGAGAGCAGATAATGGCGTAAAATCATTTTCAACCATATGGGGAACCCGATTCTCAAACATCCTGCAATGCAATCATATTTTACTCATAAACCAATGCATTAAATTGGAGAGGCAACACCAAATATGAACAATCTAAGCCAGGTAAGGGAGCCTCTCAACCACTAGCAGCTTGGTCATTTTTTTGGGTAAATCAGCAGCTTGGTCTTGGTTCATAACTAGACTGGCAGAAATGTTAAATTTAAGCACTGTCGGGGAAGGAATACAAAATTACCATACATCAGAATTTATGCCCCAAAACCAGAAAAGTCTGCAATGAATTTCATCAAGAATCCAACAAATTAGGCAAGTATACGAAGAAGACACCCAGCTTATGTCAATATAGGTAATGCGATAACTCAAAAGGTAGATGCTAAGATTTCATTCAATGACCGCAAAGCTCAGTTGATTTTTCTGGGATACCTTAGAGGACAATAGAGAAGGCAAGGAAAGTTAGAAGAAAATATTCATGTTTGCCACGTCCTTTAGGAAACCCTAAATTCGTACATTTATAAACACATGAATTCATGAAAAAGACAAGATGAACTTTAGAATCAAGTGTCACATCTTTTCATTGTACTTATTTGGTCCATCCTAAGCAACCAGAAAACTGTGATTGATTTTAAATTGCCTTCCGTTTTCCCTCCACAAATCAATCAACCTAATGGAGTACAGACATTTGTATCTTTTCATCAAATTAGCTTATGTTGCAAAGAAGAAATTTTCTTTCTTTGTTTTCTGTTCCTCAATTTTGCGCACCTTTCGTGAAGCATTTCCACCGGTCAACAAACCCAATTTTGTGTGGGGCACCGAATTTTTTACTTTTTAAACACATCTAGGGGACTGGGTCCTCCATTTGTCCACATACATCGTGCATGTCCAACAGATGACCCGACTGCCACTCTTTGGAATACATACCATGAAGTTTCTTGTAAATCAAGAAGACCGAATGCAATGCAATGTAAGGGACATAGATGAGATGCTTGTTAGAGCTTGTCCCACATTGATTAATTATAACCTTCAAAACTAGTTGCCAATTGGTTTTGAGTTAAATGCTTTAACATGGTATCGGAGCTAGGCTTTTGAACAAGACTATGTCGTTGATGGTTGGTTCCCACTTTGTTTGTCGTTAATGGCTGATAGTTGTAGTCTAAGAAGCACGGATACTCTCCCGGGGTTTACGAATCCGTATCGCGGACGTATCGGACACGGATACGCTCCCGATACGTGTCCGATACGTTAAATTAAGTGTCCTGTTATTTTATTTTAATTTTTGGCATCGGATACGTTTCAGACACGTTAGGACACGAACGGGACACGAACGGGACACGTTGTGGGACACGTTTTGGGTCAAAATATAATTTTTAAACGTGAAAGGGGTAAAAACTGTTATTTGTGAACAAATATCATTAACTAAGAGGTAAAAAGTGTAATAATAGATATAAAAATCAGTACATATACGTGTTTCTTTCTCTGTCAGCGTTAGAGACCCAAATTAAACCCTAGATATCGATTGGGGGAGAGAGACGACTGGAAATCAGCGCCATGGAGATCGACTAAGATGTTCTGTTATTGAGAATCAGGAAATCAGCGCCACAGAACTCGAAAGAAGACTGTAAATCAGGTACTTATTTCTCTCTCTTGTTGTTTCTCTGCTCTTGGTTCTCTGTTCTCTTCTTCTTCTCAAAAGAAAACTGGAAATCTGCACTTTCCTGGTCGAAATCTGCACTTTCTTCTTCTTCTTCTTCTTCCTCTGGTCGCTTTCTCTGAAATATATATATATATATATATATATATATAGGTTCCACTTCTCCTCCGGACTTCCGGACCTCGGTGATCCGAGCATTTTTTTGACGATCCGATCCGTCCAATGTGTTCAGAAGGTGTTTTCAAGGGTCCACGCGGAAAATCTTCAAAAAAAAATACCGGGAAGGGCTTGATCCAAGCAATTTTCGCAAAACTGTAAAAATACAGTTTTTGCGAAAAACTGCTCGGATCAAGCTCTTCTCGGTATTTTTTTTGAAGATTTCCCGTGTGGACCCTTGAAAACACCTTCTGAACACATTAGACGGTTCGGATTTTCCAAAAATAATTTGCAAAACAAAAAAAATCATTTTTTCTTATTTACGGGAGGGTTTGGACTAGAAGATTTCCGATATATATATATATTAACGTATCCCCAACGTATCGTATCCTAGTTTTTGGGAAAATCACGTATCGGCGTATCCGTGTCGTGTCGTGTCCGTATCCCGTATGATGCAGTAACTTTTGGGCTAATAGTGTAATTTTGTGTCCTTAGTGTTAGTGGGTCTATAAATAGGTGTGTGTGTCTTTCATTTTGGTAGTTTTTGATATATTGATAAAAGAATATAGAGAGCTTTTGCTCCTTGTATCCCATTTGGGATCTCTATCTCTAATTAAATCTATCCTTTGATTTGGTTTGCATCATTTGGTATCAGAGCACTGAGCTCAGATCCTGACCATTGATCTCACCTGAACCTCGCCGGAACCCTACTTCTCGCCGGAAAACGGCGCCGGAAACCTCGCCGGAGCCTCGCCGGAAAATTCAAATCACCTCATTCCACTCAAAATCCCTAGATCTATCCATTTCTAACACATTTCGACTCTGTACGAACCTAGATTTGGCCTAATCGACCTCTGTCAGACCTTCAAACCACTCAATCGAGCATCAATCGACCCTTTAACCCTTCGAATCACTGCTATAAACCCATTTCGAGCATTTTCGACTACTGTACGACCCTTTTCGCACTTGATTCTTGTTGTACAGTGCTCGAATCTTGCTTACAGCAGTCGAATCAGTCGTTATAAGCCTCGAATCACTATTTCGGTGCTCAAACAGGGAGATCCAGCCATCAAAACTTTATTTCGGTGCTCGAACAAGGAACCACAGAAGTCGAGTCACTGTGTCGACCTTCGATCTGTCATTTTCCTGCATCTACAGTGTTCAAATCTGCTGAGTAATACTCTTTCACTGTTCGAATCACTCGTTTAAGGTTCGAATAGCCTTCAGTTGAACTTGAATCAGCTGATTAGTCTTCTTTTGGCACTCAACAGCAGTGGTAAGGTCTTAGTTCTGCACTTTTGACACTTAATCTGTGTTTTAGCTTCGATTTCAACTGGGTTTCTCTCATTTGTTGAAGTTTGTGGTGATTTGTGTTGATTTACAGCTGTTTGTTGCGATTTGGTTGATATTTGGAGTTGTTCTCGGTGGTTGCTTGTGATTTGTTTGAAGTTTGGGGTCCCAATCGATTGGGTTTTGCTTGACTAGGGTTGAATCATTGTTTGGAAGTTGATTTTGGTGTTCTAATGGCCTATAGAGGTAAAGGTATAAGAGGAGGTGGAGGTAGAGCGTTCATGGTGAATAATGGAGATGAAATTGATAACTTTGGCAACCAAAAACATTTTAGGAATGAGATTGAAGAGTTGAGTATACAAATTGCTACCTTGAATGATAAGGTGCAATTGTTGATGATGAAAAGACGAGTTGCTACCTTAACTAAGAAGGTGCATCGCTTACTACCTCATGTAGGTATTCATGATTCTCATAGTCTAGTAAAGTCTACTTTTGACTAGAAGAAGAAGGAGAACATTAGTAATGACCTTGAAAAATCCTATGGACCCGTCAATGCAGACAAGTTTGAGGGGGAGATGAACCTCACTCTGGATGTGTTTGAAGAGGCAAAGGAACATGGTTATTTCAATGGTTTTTCTCTCTTTGATGAATATCCAAGTGAAGAACTTGAAGGTGTTCTTGAGAATGATTGTGCATTTGAGATTGAAGATGAGTTTGAGGATTTGCCCATCTTTGATGAGTCTCCAAATGAAGACTTTGGAGGTGATTTGAAAAGAGTTCCCGTCTTTGATGAGTTTGCAAATGAAGAGTTTGGAAATGACTTTGAAGATGTTCCCATGTTAGAAAAGTTTCCTAATGAAGATATTGATGATGATGTTCCTTCAATCTTCGAAGAGTTCCCAGATGAAGAGTTTGAAGATGATCCCCTCTTGGAGACTAGTGGTGATTTTGAAGAAGTTCCCATATGGGACAAGTTTGAAGAAGAGTTTTGTGTTGACAATGAAGAGGGTAAACTTGTTGATATGATCAAGGAGAACTTCCTTGTGGATAGGCAAGAAAGCAAGGAAGTGATAAGTGAAGACCCTTATGCTTTGGTTGTGTCACCAAAGTTAGATGAAGTTGTTTTTGACCATCCACCAATGAGTGAAGAGTTTGGAGAGCCAAAACTTGATGATTGCTTCCATTATTTGCCTTCCGAGTTGCACATGGTGCAAGGGGTGTTTGAATTGGCTCCTTTTCCTTGCACATGCTATTCGGGATTACCAAAAGAAGGAAAAGATGATTTGGGACAGCTTGTAGACCCTTTGGGTTTTGTCTTCAAGCAAGCAAGTTTCAAGCATAGTGTGGTGACTTTTCCACGTGCTAAGATAGATAGTTCTTGGCGCGACTTGGAAATGTGTGTGATGTGCCACTACGACGATATTTTGATTTACAAGACGCATGGTACATGGATGATTTCATTGCACATAAGCATGGACACGGTGGATGTATACAAAAAGAAGCTGATATTGAAGATTGGTTGTGGGTTGACGCATTGAACAAGGAATGCAGCATGTCTACTTCGAAGTTGCACAATAAAAACTTTATATTGTCTTTATTTGGTGTCTTGTGTCATGTAGTCCAACTTGAGGACAAGTTGTTTTCTTTAGAGGGGGAGTCTGATGCAGTAACTTTTGGGCTAATAGTGTAATTTTGTGTCCTTAGTGTTAGTGGGTCTATAAATAGGTGTGTGTGTCTTTCATTTTGGTAGTTTTTGATATATTGATAAAAGAATATAGAGAGCTTTTGCTCCTTGTATCCCATTTGGGATCCTCTATCTCTAATTAAATCTATCCTTTGATTTGGTTTGCATCACCGTATCCGTATCCGTGCTTCTTAGGTAGTAGTATGTGTTGAATCATTTGTTTACCTCACCACGTGGTCCGGCGTGCACGTGCAGGGGAGTGTTAGAGCTTGTCCCACATTGGTTAATTATAACCTCCAAAACTAGTATATGAGCCTGGGCGGCCTCTCCCCTCATGACGAATTGGTTTTGAGTTAGATGCTTTAACGGAAAACAATCTACAAATGGGAAAATGTAACATCTCAGGAGTTAGATACAGGATCAGAAATTCAACTCTTCAAGCTCTTCCAGATTCTGTTTACCTTTTTATTTTGGCAGGAGATATGTTTTTCTAGCCTTCTGATGGTGATGCAAGACGATCGCTGTCATGTATAGATGATATGGTGGGTGATAATGAACTTCCCAAGTTTTGTGGAAGTCCACCGGCATTCGTTGATTGGTTGAACTCCATTGAGAGTATTTCGAGTATTATCATGTTACCGAAGAAACGAAGGTGAAATTGGTATCTAGTTGCCTTAAAGGGAGAGCTTCAGATTGGTGGACACAACTCAAAGTTAGTCGACAAGGGAGAGCTTCAGATTGGTGGACACAACTCAAAGTTAGTCGACAAGGGAGAGGCAAAGAAAGGATTAGAGATTGGGATAAGATGAAGAAGAAACTCAAGGAGAAATTCTTCCCTTTCCATCATAATCCCAATTCCTATTCTTCGACTAGTTTTGGTAAGAAGAAGTCCTTGGGGGCTGTCCCAACGGATAATCAACCTTTAATCAATACCTTGAAGGCTAGAAACCCATCACCTAGTGGAATATTCGAATGCTTCAAGTATGGAGAACCAATTCTCAAGTTGCAAGTTGGTGAAAAAGCTTGTGAGTGTGTTCTTAATTCCTTCTTTGTTGAGGAGGTAAAAGAATCATGTTACAATGAAGAGTATGGGTATGATAGTGTTCCAATCTTTGATGAGTTTCCAAGAGAAAGAGAATCATGTTACAACGAAGAATATGGGTATGATAGTGCTCCGATCTTTGATGAGTTTCCAAGAGAAGAGTTAGGGGAGTTTGAAGATGGATTTGAAGATTTTTCCATCTTTGGAGATGACTATGAAGACCTTCCCGTTTATGATGAGTGTTCAAATGAGGACATGGATGGTAACAATGAAGAAGAAGGATTTGAGCACATTGGTAGTCATGAAGATCAAGAAAGGTATAGTCTTTCAATGTATGAGCCTTGCATTTGTGAGCAAGTCCTAGAGGAGAGTTATGACATGAAGATTGATGATTGTAACTTTGAAATTGGAGATGACGCACAACCTTATGAGAATGATTTAGACACTCCACAACTTGATGAAGTGTTTGTCAAAGATGGTTTGGAAGTGTTGCCTCCCGAGTTTGCCCTAGATGTTCAAGTTTGTAATGCCTTGGTACCCAATCTAGTTCAAGAGTTGCCAAAGAAGGGTAAAGAGTACTTGAGGCAACTTATTGATCCTTTAGGCATGGTCTTCAATCAAGCAAGCTTTGAACATAATGTGGATATGCCTTCTTTACATTGTACAAGGAATTGTTTAAGGGATGCTTTGGGAGTATGTGTTGAGTGCTACTTCGAGAATATTGTGGTTCATAAGGGGCAAGCCAAATGGGTGACCTATTCGCACATGAGTATGGATGCGGTGAATGTTCATAAAATGAAGCTCATATTGAAGATGGGTTATTGCACGAGGATGTCGTGGATCAAGGAAATGCAGCCACATGGCTACTTCGGAGCTGCATAATAAATACTTCTATAGTTCCATGTTTTCTTTATTTAGTTGTTTGAGTTGTGTTGTCCAACTTGAGGACAAGTTGTTTTCTTTAGATGGGAATTCCTGATGCAGTAGTTTTAAGGGTCTAATTGTCATGATGTAGTAGTGTAAGGGTCTAATTGTCATTTTGTGTCTTAATGTAAGGGGGGTAGTATAAGTAGTGTATGGGTCTTTCATTTTGAGTAGCTTTTTTATCATTTAAGAATATAATTATCAAGAGTTTTAACTCTTTGTATCCCATTTTGGGAATTTCTCTCTCTAGAAATCTCAATGGAATATTCCAGGTTGCATCAATGTCTTGCCTGATTGTCATCCTTCTGGGACATCTTCTCGTGTTACATTGGCTGATGGTTCTACCACACAAATTGCTGGTTAGGGTTCTCTTACTTTAAATCCATCTTTCTTTAGCCACTGTTTTACATATTCCTCGCTTTCCCTTTAGTCTTATGTCTGTTAGTAAGATTACCAAAGCTTTAATTTGTTCAGTGACCTTTTTTCCTGATTCTTGTGTCCTTCAGGATCTCAAAACGAGGAAGATTGGAGGTGGTGTTGAACGTGGAGGCCTATACTATTTTCTACTTCTGGGTATTGCACCTTCCTTGGAGGAAATCTGATCACTTGGAGGAGTAAAAAGCAGTCGGTGGTAGCTAGGTCCAGTGCAGAGGCCGAGTACAGAGCTATGGCGTATGAAGCTTTACTGTGACAATAAAGCTACCATCAATATTGCTCATAACCCTGTTCAACATGATCGAACAAAGCATATAGAAATTGATAGGCATTTCATCAAGGAGAAGCTGAGCAATGGTTTTATATGCATGCCTTTTGTGAGATCTGAAGACCAATTAGTTGATATATTTACAAAGGGTCTTAGTAGTAAAAATTTCCACCTCATTGTGTTCAAGTTGGACCTGATAAATATCTTTGCACCAACTTGAGGGGGAGTGATAAGTTAAGTAAAGGGGTTTACTTGTCATGTGTATGGTTCCTAGGGATAGTTTAGTCCTTTGTTTCTCTATCCATGTATATATCTCTATAAAGACCTATCATTTACAATCAAGAAATACGTTTGAAGTTCTCTCCCTCTCTAGAAATTTACAGCCCCTCTCCCCACCAAGTAACTAGTTTTGAGTACAGATAGTAGTTGCCTAGCTCTTCTAGCTTTGCCCCTTGTATCGTTACTATTCTAGAGGATGAGTGTCATCGCGTAGTTTCTAAACAGATATTACTGCTACATTTTGCCCAAAAGCAATACATATAATCGAAGGATTACTTGTAGCAAGCCAAGCAACAAGTATGACGGGGTCGTTTAATGGGTTTTTTGTTATATATATTGCTTCTCTTAGTACCAACAATCCTTGGGTTTTTCAATTTGCAAGCTGCGCTAAGTTATCATGTAACAAGCTGGGCCTCGGTGATATACTTCCCAGCTTTAGGAGAATTGTTAGGAGTTATATGTTGATGACTAAGGGTATTTCAATATTTATTATTTTGCACTATCTTAATAGGAAAATGCTAACCTTAGCCCTTAGGGCGGAGGATAACGTGTAAAAAGTGCAAAAACAAATGTATCGATATCCGTAAAAGTATATTGTTATCCGTAAAATGTGTGTTGATATCCAAACTTATTTGTCACTCTATGCATATTATCCTCCACCTAGTGGGTGGAGGTTAGCAAGACTCCTCTTAATATATATAAGAAGGTGGGCACACACTGTGTGCACATTTTTGGGATTGTTGTGCATAGTATGGTAGTGGTCATGAATCATGATAAGGTAGTTTTTAGCCAATTACTTGTTTTGCCCATATCAATTATTTCATGCCCCTTGCAAAAGAACAAATTTTCAGAGGCAATAATGAGAATCACTTTTGTGACACGCCTTCACAAAATGGTAAAAATGAAATGGTTACTCCCTTTATATGTTAAAGTTGTATGTATGTGAGTTAATTAACACCTAAACACTTTTCTTCCTCTAATCAACACTTTTCATATTGTAATTCCTAATAGAAGCATGGCATTCTTCATCCGCACACGTCCCACATCCACTAATTAAACTAAACATTCCAATCTTCAAAAAGAAAAACTTACACTTTCCATTCTCATTTTTTTGGTGCTCCAAACTAGTACAACAAAAAATAAGCATACTCAAGTTGTACCGACAAAATTACCTGTTAAGAGTTTGTCCCACATTGGTTAATTATAACCTCCAAAACTAGTATATGAGTCTGGGCGGCCTCTCCACTCATTGCCAATTGGTTTTGAGTTGGATGCTTTAACATGGTATCAGAGCAAGGTCTTGGGTGGTCTCACCTCGCGTGGGAGAGTTTCGTCAATCTCATCTTTCTGCCCGAGTCGCTTCTTCGTCTCCTTGTCTGTCACCTCCACGTGCATCCGGGCTGCACGTGAGGGAGAGTGTTAAAAGACTTGTCCCACATTGCCTATCTAGGCCACCCAAGCTTGGTTAATAAATTCTAGAGGCTACTCCACCTATTGCCAATTGGTTTTGAGTTGGATGCTTTAACATGGTATCAGAGCTAGGCTTTCGGAGGATTTTGGACAAAACTCTCTTGGTTATTGCCCCGTAGTTTGTGCCATAAGTGCACCCTATTTCGTTATGATCCCAATGTTGTGGATCCGTTGTTTACCTCTCCACGTGCGGATCAGGGGTCGCACGTGGGGGAGAGTGTTAAGAGTTTGTCCCACATTGGTTAATTACAACCTCCAAAACTAGTATATGAGTCTGGGCGGCCTCTCCACTCATTGCCAATTGGTTTTGAGTTTCATGTTTTAACATTACCAGGGCCGGTCCTGATGTTTGGGTTGCCCTAGCCGAGCCTCGAATTGTGTTGCCTTTGTACTAGAAAGTCGTCAAAAAAAAAAAAAAACCATACGAGTAAAGGAACAAAGCAAAATCAAGGTTATTTTTAACTTTAACAAAATTAAAATGTAACCCCGGTTAATCGGTTATTGTGCTTTATAATTACCACGATCCGATTCAAACAAAACAACTTCTCCTTGCATTTTTGCATCAAATTTTTCAATTAAGTCATCATAATTCAAGTTATCAAAAACTCATTTTCAATGGAGATCATAAAGCACTAGGGGCATTGAAAACTCATTTTCAATGGAATCAAGAAACTGGGAATAAAAGAGAGAAGCTTTCTTTTCAGAATAAAAGAGAGAAGCTAAAACATTAGTCACTATGTAAATTTTTTTTTTTTTTTTTTTTTTGCGCCTGACGAAAGGGGGGAAAAAAATGAAATGGATACCTGTGGTGGGACTTGACCACCAGACGTGCCATGCAGGAGTTATAAAAGCCTCAGGAGACCAACGCACCAATGCACCACTTTCGTAACAAAAGGGAAACTTTTTAAAATTTATTATATAACTTACGATTTTTTTTTTTTTGGTTGCCCTGGACCAGGGGGGTTGCCCTAGCCCAAGGTCTTGCCAGGCTTGGGTCTGGGCCGGCCCTGAACATTACCCATCCTGGACCCAAGGCGTATCAAAATATTTCAGCATCTACTTTTGCTATACCCATACCCATAACAGGCCCCAGTACTCGTACAATGATGATGTTAGGTCAGTGGAGATCCAACGTGGCCAATCTGTTGCTAACTGCAGACTATAGTGATAAGATGGTGCAAAAAAGTTGCTGAAAACTCTCGTATTTGGTATTGCTAGAATTAATGAAAGACAGAAAATGACCCAAAATTAAAAACAAACAACGATATGGATCAATGTTGAATAAAACGATCTAGAATAGGATAGAAAACAAGAACTTTGGACATCCCCATGCCTCAAGAAGAAATTATGAAAGTTCTACATATTTTCGGATTTAATATCCGAAGGATTTTTTAACCATGCATCTACAGCGTTCGGATTTTAAAATCAAGTAACACATGTTTCCGGATTTTCAAATATGAAAGTTGTAAATATTTACAGATTTTAATATCCGAAGGATTTTTTAACCATGCTTGTACAACGTTCGCCTATCAAAATCTGAAAATATGTTCAACTTTCATATTCTAAAATCCGAAAATATATGCAACTTTCATATTTTCAAATCCAATAGCATCGGGACAGATTATTGAATCTTTCAAGTGGTGGTGCTGCCGACGGTGAATGATGGGGTGATGGGAAAGGGTGGTGGAGAGGAGAGAGGGAGTGATGGGAGGGGGTGGTGGAGCTCGCTGGTGGTGCTAGTGATGGAGCTGTCTAGTGGTTGTGGAGATGTTCATTGGCTCTAGCCGCAGCTGCGGTGATGGAGCTTCTTGGTGGTGATGGTTGTGATGAAACTTGCTGGTGACGGTAGTGATGGAGTTCGCTGGAAGTGGTGGACTTAAACAGTCACTAAGGTTTCAAGTGTAGGAGGAAGGAAAAAGATGAAGGTTGTAGTGTAGGCAGGAGGGAGAATGTTTAAGGAATGAAATGGTCATTACACATGGGATATTTTGTCTTAAATTTGTGTAACTTTAATGGGTTGTATTTGGCAAATAGTGGGTTGCCAATAGAATTGGCCATAATATCATCATACCAATAGCATAATCCTGCTTTAATATCTTCCACTCAGTGAATGTAATATAGAAGACCTTCATATAGGCTCTTACATGTAAAGATATCTTGATAAATCCTGTTAGAGCTTGTCCCACATTGGTTAATTATAGCCTCCAAAACTAGTATATGAGCCTGGGCGGCCGCTCCATTCATTGCCAATTGGTTTCAAGTTAGATGCTTTAGCAAGGTATCAGAGCTAGGCTTTTGAGAGGGTTTTAGACAAGACTCTATATTGTTGATGGTTGGTTCAACTCAGTTTTTCGTTGATTGTTGTCAAATGCGTTGAATTGTTGTTTATCTCTCCACGCACGGATTTGGTGTGTGTGTGTTAGAGCTTGTCCCACATTGATTAATTATAACCTCCAAAGCTAGTATATGAGCCTGGGCAGCCTATCCACTCATTGCCAATTGGTTTTGAGTTGGATGCTAGCATATATAAAATCAACACAAATCTGACACAATAGATGAATCAACTAAATACAACCATTATCTATCCACTCATCACCTTAGACGTGACAATAAGATAGCTGATAGTTAGACACATACGCGTACCCGGTGCCTACACCCTAATCCACGTTACGCTAGTTGTATCCACATTTACCTTAGAACTATGTTACATGGACTCGGCTATAAGTATCGGGTGCGGGTGCATGTCCAAGCGCTTGACCTTCCTAGAATTAAATCTTAGGATACTGAGATATGTGTCCCACAATGGGGTATGGATATGGGGACACATCTTGAACACCTGTTTTTAGTATATATTGCATGACTAGAGCAGGTTATATATTATAAATTATACTTAGTAATGTACTTAAACAAGAAGAGTTAAGAAAATGTATTTTTCTATTTCACGTCCATGTAAAAATCTAGAACTATCGTTTTTCTAGCTAATTAGGTCTTCTTTTTCTGTAAACATCATACAATTAGAGGATCTGAGTGTCTAACTTGGATACGCGTGTCGGACACAAGACACGGGTACTTCAACCAAAATGAGGATCCATGTAACATAGCCTTAGAACTTTATGCCCAAGTCAGAAGTTGTCTTCTAGATATTCCCTTATCGGAGGCTTGAAACGCAGTTTCTTTGGGAAGTTCAAAAATAACAACTACATGTGAACATTAAACAGAAACTGTTGAAAATCTCAACAATTTTTGTGCAGAAATAGCTTTTAACAAATTTATTTTGGTAAAAAAACAAACACCACTTCACAGTTTGCATAACACATACCATGATGTTGCTCCACTATTTGTGATGACATCAAATAACATTCTTGTATTAAGACGCAGACGAGCCCCGAATGCCATTGCCTCAGCTGCTGATGCTATATGAACTCCAGCAAGAAGTTGATTAACCATCTTTACCCCACTAGACAAAAGTACAAAATTAACAGATTATTTTCCATAATGAAAAAGACTATGCATTACATACCTTTTTGACACATCATCATAAATGGTGGGTGTGTAAATAGAATAGAAAAAATTCACAACCCAAGAGATCCAGTAAAAATACAATTTGCAGCATCAATAATAAGTACCTTCCAGCCCCACAACCTCCTTTGATAACATATAGCTTCTCACTTAAAGCTGTTCTTAAGCAACAAACAAATATTATTTTGTAAGCATAAAAACTGAACCATACTTGAAACCTAGCAACCAAACATCAACCACCGAAACTTCTGTAACACGCCTATTACCTGAGAGGACAGGGCAAGCATGCGTAAGAGCTTCATCCATACCTGACGCCATTATCTATTAACAAGAATTACATTCACACAAATATTCAGTCAATAAACACTGAGAAGAGCTAATTTGGTTTTAAAAAGGTAACTATTTCTGCAAGGTACAATTTCCCACCGTAAGTGTACCCATGGAGGCCCTCTTGACACCACCAGAAACAGGAGCGTCCACCAACTTCAAATCCCTGTGTTCGTCTATAAAATTTGCAGGTCGAGTTTCTAAGTGCGACCACTTAAAATAATGGACAGAAGCAGGGAAGGAAAGATCACATAAAAATTAAATGACTTCGATGATAGGCATAAATATATGGGATGCACTAAGTAATGAAAAACTAAAGGTCATCACCCCAAAAGGTGACATCCATGGAGACAAACATGTGTCTGGAGTGTGGGTTGTAGCATTTATAATCTTTCAGAGTAGGACTGTAGGAGAATAGACAAGGAAAACACATCGAAGGGCTTTTAGTTCTAACTTGCCACGAGGATGTTTAGGTGCATGAACATAACATACGCAACTAAAGACCTTGGGTGGGAGAGAAGAGACTTTTAATGAGGAACTTAATGGGAGATTGGAATTGAAGGACACTAAAGGGCATGCGATTTATAAAAAAGGTTGCAGCAAGAACCGCTTCTCCCTAGAAATGTTTAGAACATTCATGGTGAACAAGAGAGAGCACGCTACCTCAGCAAGATGACGATTCTTACGTTCAACGAATCCATTTTGTTGTGGAGTACCAACAAAAGATTTAAAGCATTAAAAAACTTCATTTTTTGACCGAAGTAAATACACCCAAGTAACACGGGAATAACAATCAATGTATGTAACAAACCAACCATAGCCTGAAAGAGAAGTGACCGGGGAAGGACCCCAAACATTAGAATGTGTAACCATAAATGGAGATTCACTTCTTTGATTAACAGGAGCATAAAAGGAGCGCGCTTCACAAAAAAGCTAAACCCTAGGACATTGCTTAGAGCATCTTCAACCAACCTCTAAAACTCTATTTTAGAGGTTAGATGCGACATATAGAGGGGAAATTTTGTAATTGAGCTACTCTTTTCTTCAATATTTTGTACTTTTTGGAGGGACCCACCGTCCCTTTTAGAGATTTGGTCTCCAAATATAGAGAACACCTCCATTTTAGTTTCCAAATCACTAAAAAGGACGATGGGTCCCTCCAAAAAGTAAAATTTTTTTTGAAGAAAAGAGTAAATCAATTACAAAATCTCCCCTAAATATGTCACATCCAACCTCTAAAATAGAGTTTTAGAGCTTGGTTGGAGATGCTCTTAACCAAACTAGGAAAAAGTTTTTCTAAAATCTCAAAAGATGGATGACCCAATCTACCGTGCCACTGATGCAATAAAGGAAAAGCCGAGCCTACATCTGCTTCGAGAGCTTGCCCACATGACATAGGTGGAACGACTGGGCTAGGTGGAGACTCCAAAAAATACAATCCACCATAAGCTTTACTACTACCAATCCTTCTCGCCTTATCCATTTCCCGAAAGACATAATAAGTAGGAAAAAATGTCACTGAGCAATTTAAAGAATGAGTAAGACTGCTAGCTGAGAGAAGGTAACTGGAAAAATTTGGGACATGAAGAACTGAAGAAAGTAAAATGGTTTGAGAATAATGGATGGAACCTTTCCCAGAAATAGTAGATAGAGATCTATCTGCTGCTACTCTAACCTTATCATTACCAGAACATGTAGAATAGGAATCAAAAAGGACGAAGAACCGGTCATGTAATCAGTAGCACCAGAATTTATGATCCAAGGAAGCGAAGAGGAAACATTAGATGCACTAGAATGAATACATGTGTGGGCAAAGTGAGAGGAAGTAGTGGAAGTAGAAGTCGTAGTAGATGGAGTCTCAAGCCTGGTCATAAAGAAATTGGAAGGTTTGACTAATAGTGGGTATTATGGAGTTGAATAACCAAGTCATAGCTAAAGCATTCTGAGTAGTCCATATTCCAAAGTCTAGACTAGTAGTTGCTAGTTGTGGAATAGGGCCTATAATGAATTTCAACAAGCCATGGGCAGTGATGGCCAAAGTAAAACTTCAAAGACCAAGGCAAATAGTTGGAGCCATCCAACTTAATAGGGCAAACATTCAATTGAGAATTATTCAAAGTCTCAAAACGACTCAACTCATCCTTCCGCTGCCAAAAACCTCTTTGGGACTCTCTGTCATATTTCAAAATGGGGAAAACAGATAAAAACAGTCCAAAAATACTTCAAGTGATGTCCGAAATACCCTAAATAAGCAAACCCAGTTGATTCGAAGATGACTCAGTCGATTTCGGAAGCATACAGTGGTAGCCCAGTGGTTTCTGAGCAAAATGAGAGTGATTCAGTGGATTTCAGAGGCTATCGGAGGTCACCCAGTAGGTTTCTTACACTAACAGAACTACCCAGTCTGTTTCGAGCCCAAATAGAGATCAACGTAGTCAAAAAGGACTCAGCAGAGATCATCGAAGGTCGCCGGACGTCAACAAAGGCCGTATCGTGGTCGCCGGACGTCGGAGAATTGGTGGTCGGTGGCAGCAACCCAGCAGGCGTTGATCTGGAATAGTAGTTGTCGAGTAGTCACCTACAGTGGTCGACCTTCTAAACACATGAAACCCCTTTTTTCAGATCCACAACGAAGAGTGAATCAACAGGAAAGCACTATTGTGAGTTCTCTACAACCTCTAGGAAGCAAGATCAACAATGGATCAATGCTATGATACCATGTAAATTTCCACAGAGAGAGAGACAAACATATTTCTCTGATTCATATCAAAAAGTGAAAGGGTTTCCCCTCTATATAACGTTATGTATATGGAAATGATACAAAGACTAAACTATCCCTAGGAAACTATAAACATAACAATAAGACCCATAACTTAACATTGGCCTTAATCCATTGAGCCTTAGTTATCTTAAGTGCAAGGTTCTCATTAAGATATAAAATCCACAAATGATAAAACCTTAATGGACATAATGGCTGCAAAACCTCTACGTGCATGGCCTGCTCATGGCTACTACGGATTGTGGGTACTTTGGATGACAATACAAAGGAGCATGAGAGGATAGAGAAATGCAATTACAAGAAGATCCCAAGAGAGCCAAAAAATGCAACTTGTATCATGACCATAGCATAATATTCGTGTTGACAAACTCAGCGAGAAATGTTCCTTTTCATGGAAGTAGAAAGTCAACAACCAAAAATACCAATAATGTGCTTGAGATCGGAAATATAACAGTCAAACAGCTTAAGCCCAATGAGGCAACAGGAACCAGAAGAAAACAATTAACTTAGAAATATAGTGTTGCGAACATGGCATAGTTTGTGTCAAGGTAACTCAATTAGTAAAACCTAGCTTATACATCACTCTCAAGGATAAATGACTGTACATATACATTTACACATGCTAAAAAATAAGCAACTCTTTCGAGCCTAAATAAATATAAAATGGTTCAACATTAAGGACACAATTTTAGGCTTTCTTTAGAAGGGATTCCGATAATTGCTTATTTGTGACTCGCATCGGACCAACGCTGTTAAACATGTGTGTGTGTGTGTGTGTGTGTGTGTGCGTGAATACCCTTGCATAAGAAGAACTAGAGCTGAACTCCTAGTCTGATTGTTTAAAATTTAAATGCGTGAGAACCTTAGAGGTAATGGATTCACACTTCCTAATTACATTTTGGAACATCAAACATGCGTGAGTTCCTCTCCGCGTGAAGGTTTCATTGACTGGCATGCTGCAAGACCACATTAATACATAATTCGCCAAAGCTGGAGCTCGTTATTATTGCATGAATTCAGTTAAATAAATCAGTGAACTGAGGACGCAATTCCAAGGTATTTTGTTCTGAAAACATCACCTCCAGCAACGGAGCAGATTTCAGGGCCCTAGCTGGGCAAATTAGGTGTCTAGGTTTATAAAGGTTTCAAATTTTCACCAAAATAGCGTGAAATCACTATGTCGGAACAGAAGCTACTATAAGCATACCACACTGCAACAATCAAACAGACAGTGGAACCTACTTTGCAAGCGCCGCTCTAGCTGCTTCACATACACAGGAGAGACAGTTGATGAAAGGACAATAGACGCTCCAGACGGAAGGGCTGTGAAAGACACAAAAGGGTGAGTTCTGCCCACAACTGTAGGTATGATCTGAATACAATTATACCTGAGACAGCGCCAAGATCTCCAAATAGGACACTTTCAGCTTGAGCTTCATTTGTGACCATGATTACGAGCACATTGACATCTTGAAAAATACGAATACATTTGTCAGGAAAAAGGTTCTTGCTTGCAGATACTAACATGAATACATGATTACTACTTACAAACATCCGTTCACAAATTTGCAGACAAGACAAATTATATAAAATCTGATATAATTACAATACAAGTAGCACACTCAAATGAGAAAAAACTTCTAGCTGTGAATAATTTATGCAATATTCGTGACTGTGTCAAAATTTACGAGTTTTTGTTATATAGAATAAACAGAGAGAGAGACAGAGAGAGTGCTTGGTCATATGACTTATGTATGTGTTCTTTGTGGTCAATTTTCTCTTGTATACTTACGTTGTGGTTTCTACTAAGACTATGCAGTCTGAAGCCAATCTCAAAATTCATAATCAAGCGCAGGATAGTGTCTACATTGCAATATCAGGATATGTTTTGGTATTGGTGGTATGCCGAATAGGCAACCGGATAATATCGAATGATGGATAGGTAAATTTCGTCATTGCTTGTTCAGTCACACAACAGCTGATCGATATGTAATGCCTGATATTTAGAAGCCATGCAGGGGCCCTTTATATAGGAAATAGAAACCCTAAAGACCAAAAGACCTTTCCAAAAATTGCACTATCAGATGCCAATAAAAAAATTAAAAATTTGCACCATCAGATGTAGAAGCCATAAAGGGAAAAATAAAAACCGAGTTTGCAAAAAACAATCGTTGTATTAGATTCTAACCAAATTTGGCAATTTTAAAATATATAGTGAATGGAAACTACATGACAAAGCATTACCAAAATTCAAAATCCCAGCACAGAATAGAACACAAGACGCGTAACCAAACAAAGCTTGAATTTATTTTCTGGCAACTTATACGATTCCAATACTACACGTCTATATCAGTTTCACCCATACTTGTCAGTTGTTTGGGTTTGCATTTCCAAAGAAAGAACTAAGGTGAACATTACACCAAACATCAATTGTTAAACAAGATGCTTTTGTGACTCAGCAAGCCAAAACATAAGACAGTTTTGAGGCAAGACAGTTAAGCAGATGCAAGACAAATCTTGGACCTGAGACAATTGCACAAGACTTCCTACAAAATTAGTCCTCAGAACCAAACCCTGTTTTCTAAGTTATAAAAACTCTGTGTACTACCTTTGGAGACTTCTGCTGGAGAGCTCCCAATCAAGCCACCTTCATTCAAAAACCGAGATAAAGTAGGTTTATACACCTACCATCAAAGGAAAAAGAAACTTTCATCAATTGTGACCGTATTTTTTTTCACTTCTACAACATCCACAATACAATGTCTTCTTGTTGAGGCCTTTCATCATGTACAGCTGCCCAGATACACATATATGTTTATCTATGGTATAGCAAACACGTAAAACAAAACCATAAAATCTACAGATAATTTTAAAATCCAGCATATCAGTTGACCAATCTCTTGATTCTAAAAGATGCAGAAATATACATACAAGTAAATTGTCGATTGATCATAATCCAATGTCTCAGTTAAAGCATTCACCTCAAAACCAATTGGCAATGAGTAGAGAGGCTGCCCAGGCTCATATACTAGCTTTGGAGATTATAATTAACCAAGGTGGGAGAGACTAACACTCCCCCACACATGCGACCCCTAACCCGCACGTGGAGAGGTAAACAACGGATCCACAACATTGAGATCATAACGAAACATGGTGCACTTATGGCAAAAACAACGGGGTAATAACCAAGAGTCTTGTCCAAAATCCTCGGAAAGCCTAGCTCTGATACCATGTTAAAGAATCTAACGCAAAACCAATTGCCAATGAGTGGAGAGGCTGTCCCAGCTAATATACTAGGTTTCGAGGTGATAATTAACCGATGTGCGACCCCTAACTCGCACTTGGAGAGGTCAACAAAGGATCCGGAATATACGGATTACAATGAAACAAAGTGCAAATACGGCACAAACAAAGAGGAAAGCCTCTGAAAACCTAGTTGATACCATGTTAAAGCATCCAACTCAAAACCAATTGCCAATGAGTGGAGAGGCCTTCCAAACTCATATACTAACTTTGGAGGTTATAATTAACCAATGTGGGACAAACTCTAACAGTCTCAATAGGATCTCATTTCCTTGGAGAGAATATTTTTCCATACGTTTAAAGTGACCATCTTCTCTCCCTTCAAAAGATGACAACTAAAGTATCAACTTTTCGTAGTCACAATTTCAGCTAACTTAAGGCAAGAAAGCAAGCCCATTTAGTGTTTTATATATACAGATCTCAACATTCCTGTCAAACATCACTCAGATTCACAATAAGTACAATTCCACACAATTCAAGAATGAATCACGGAGAAACTTTTATATACAAATTGACCTTTCGATGTAATAAAACTGGAATTGGGTGGGGGGGGGGGAACCTTACATCATAACCGAGAACGCAGAAATTTGATTTTAGCAGGTGAGTTGCCATGCCAAACCCCATTGCTCCAAGACCAATAAAACCAATCCGGTTTCCAGAAGTTGTTCCTGCAGTTATTTGTTTTCCCAATAGCTCAGGGCTGTAAGTTTCGGCATTGGCTGCATCTGAAATGTTCACTCCATATACTTCCTCCCATGCCTGTCCAAGAATAGTTGCGTGTACTTAGCAAATTACAGACTGAGATGAAGTCAACAGCAAAAGTCTTATCAATTAATGTCATATTGTCATCTATACGTAGCCTCAAATCAATGCAAGTGCTGCCTGGTCAAACTCGCACAAAGGAAATTATTGTATGAGTACAACCTTAATTAGTTTAGTGTCATCATCTCCGTGACTGTGAGAAGAACCTGCACAATAAGAATTGAAAACTCAGAAACCATAAATCACACCTCAGAAACTGTCAATCATACAGTTCTATACCTGCTATTAGTTGCTGATGAGCAACTGCCAGAAGAGGAAGAGGAAATACGCATGATTTGGCCATATCTAAAACAATCCCCTTCAAGTTTGACAAAAAATCTATCAGACATCATCTCATCGCAATAGCACAATGCTGAAGAGCATTTATAATGTTCAACATTAAATTTACATAAATCTACCATTATCCTATCATATAAGAGCCTCTCCAGTGGTGTGCTACTTCAGTTGCTATAGCTTTATTTAAGGACGACGTTCATCCATCTCTTCTCCACTGTGAGCTAAAACAAATGCTAAAGTCTTGAGTTGAAAGAAGAGGCCAAATGCTAAAGTCTTGAGTCGAAAGAAGCGGCCAACCATTGGGTTGGGGTCTACCACTTACACATAGAGAGGAATTCCAGGATCTTCCAACATGTTTCTCTAGGTATTCCTATCCTAATTGCTGACATTGAAAAGGGCATTAGAGGTTGCTTGAGTTCATGGAGGCTCCACTGCATAGAATGGAATATTTCCTTCAAAGTGTTCTCTAATTAGGGGGGAGTGTTTCCCCCAACAATGTATACGTGGTGGGGGGTTAGATGGGAATTAGTGAATTAACAACTACAGAGAGTTCGACGTCTCTCCAGACTCAGGACCTCCCCCTTGGAAGCCAAGGGGTACGACCAAATGGGCTAAGCCACATCTAAATGTGTTTAATGGTAACCCAAAACCACTAAGGGGCTCTGATTGTAGTAACCTTTGTTTTTCGTTCGTTGCTTTGTCGTGTGAGGGTAGGTGATTGAGTTGTTTCTCATACCTGTTCTGGTTTTATTTTTATTAGTATTTGTGCTAGGTTTGGTTTGGTTTTGTTCTAATGGTTGTGTGTTGGTTTGGCTTGTTTTGCTCTTATTTTTCGGGGTATGCCCCTTAGCACCTGTAATTGGGTTTTGGTTTCAATGAATTAACTTACCAAAAAAAAATATTGGGTTGGGCAAGGATGGGTGCCTAACACCTTCTATTTTTTTACCCTAAGATCCCAAAAAATCTAGAGTTTCAAAATAGTTTCTTAACCCCATAAAGTGTGCCGCAATGGACACTGAAAATTGACAAGCCACAATGAGTGTCACAAGGAATGGAATCAATTCAGCTATGGGAATGCCACACCAGGTAGGTGTCCACAAAAAATACAGGCATAACACCTACAATAGGATCAATAAAAAAGCAATTCCACTGGAGTTTTGTGGGAAGAAGAAGAGAAAAAACATTTTGCACCATTTGAGCAACATCTCTACAAAAATACAGGCATAACACCTACAATAGGATCAATAAAAAAGCAATTCCATTGGAGTTGTGGGAAGAAGAGGAGAAAAAACATTTTGCACCATTTGAGCAACATCTCTACAATATAGGAATTTGCTATTATTCACAGCCATAATATAGCAATACCTGGTCATATTTTGCAACTTCACTGGGAAAGGTGGGGAAATCCATTTGGCTGGCAATTTTGTAGAAAACATATTTGAAAAAAAAGATAGAGTGGGAAAGGAAATTTATTTTGTATTGAGATAGTCAGAAAGTAATGTGCAACTAAATTTGCCACAAGATTGGAACCAAAATATTAATGGAAGATTAAAACTGCAATTAAAATTTAGTTCACACGAAAGCCCCAATGGAAATCAACTACAAAATCTCAAAGAAAAGAGATCCTTCACCATATACGCAGAAAACACTAAGAGAGACTCAAAACACATGGCTTACCAAATTGTGAACAAAAGTATTCAGGAGATTTTTGGTTTGCCCAACCCTTAGCAATTGGGGTACATAATTCTTGAAAACCCTGCAAGATTGAATCCAATGGAAGAAAAATTACTACTAGTGGGATAATACAGATGTCCGTAAGAAAGGTAGTACAATATCTAGTACTTCATAGAGTGACCCCATTAAAGGAAAAATGTCAGCACCATTGATAATTAGAAAAACCAGCTATGGAACCTAGTGTCCTATACCAACACCAACTCACAGTCACACTACCAAAGCTTTGACTAAGTGTTGAGTTAATACAAATGCTCACAGTGGTCAAAGTAAACACATGCACGAATATGCATGCATATCCATGTCTGCAAGTGCATAGCAACAAGAGCTTTCAGTATGTAATGAAACTTTCCGTGAGTCTATTTAAAATAAGAATTCTACATGCAACAAACCAATGTTACAATAAGAATTCTGCATGCAACAAACCAAATTAGGGTTACCTTCTCATTACATTGTAGTTATACAAGAGAAAAGAAGTAATTGCACTAAGACCCCGATCTACTAATCTATTTACATAAGAGAACCAATATAAACTAATTACACACTATACCCATAACTTAACAGATACATCTCATGTGCTTCTGCAAACTAGTAATGTCATCAACAGGCCAAAAGCCTTTCAGTTGTAAAAGTTCAAGACTAACAGTCTTTTTCCTTTTTCAAACAAGTAGCATCAGTAAGGAGAAAATGACATCAAAAGGATTAACAAGTCAATAGATCCACAGAACCCAAATCTCATGGAGGCAAATGGACTTGTTATGCGCAATAACTTGTTATGCGCAATAACTTGTTATGCGCAATAACTTGTTATGCTAAAGTGTTTTTCCATATTCTCAGCATTTTAAGGTCATGTGGTTTCTCAGAAAATAAATAAAAGCCACATCAAGACATCAGGTTTAGCTCTAAAAGATAAGATGTATGATATTTGTAAACCTAGTCCAGAGACAGCTAACTACTACTTTCTATTCATCTGCATAAATTCACATACAGTTAAAGTTTTGTTCTAACTTGTATTGTTAGGTCCAAGTGTTCGAGCTCATACGACAATTGAATCCAAGGGTTCTAGACCAAATAAATTCCAGAACACCAATGTACATCTTATTTTTAACATAGATGTACCCGACAATCCTATGGAGTATGCAATACTAGATTTCAACTCAGATACGACAAAGCTTGGAGAAACCAAAGTCTGTGTAGGAGCTTCTCCCATATTGGTTTATTACCACCTCCAAATCCAGTTTATGAGCCTGGCCAGCTTCTTCCGAATTACTAACTAGTTTTGAGTTGGATGCTTCGTCACAATATCATGGGTAGTCTTTCGGGATCTTTTGGATAAGAGTCAACTTTGTCAATGATTGATTCCCACTTTGTTTGTGCCATAGGTTCACTTTATTTCATTGTGATCCCTATCTTTTGGATCCTTCACTAATCTCTCCACGTGTTACTTTTGGGTGTTGCAAATGTGGAAGTAATAACTTGCCCCACATCGGATAAATATCACCTACAAAGAGCACTGTATTAGTCTTGGTGGCCTCTCCACTCATTTCCAATTAGCTTCGAGTTGGTTGGTTTAAGTCTCTAATATTTCCCATCTAGTTCTAAAAATTACTCCCACATCCCTTACTTTACAAACTATTATACACATACCTACCTTGCCTTTAAAATAAGACTAGCTGCATTAACTTTGACATGAAAAAACCAGAATACCCTCAAGACATGTAGATTGAATTCCATTGATCTCCAATACTCTATCCTAAAATATTATTGTTCTACCATTAACAAATCACAAGTAAAGAAGAATATGTCATTTTTGAACACTATATAATGTAAGCAATAAATTCAAGAATTTACGTTTTCTTAGACTTTTAAATAACTAGTGCGTTATTTATAGTCAATCTTGTTCCTCTAGCCTATACAAAATCAAAAGGTAGCACAAAATTTTGAAAGAACAAAATAGAGTAACCTGAAAATAAAAAAATAAAAAAACTATGATTTTTTGTTATTTTTCCTATCTGTAGTTTACTTTTATTAAAATTTGATTTATTTTTTATGTTAGTTTAATAATTACTTACTGAGCAATGCTAGAGGCACTAAATAACTTACAAACAATTCAACTATATGTACGTATGGCATTACCACATCAATGTACAATGCAATACATGGATGCACTCATCCACTAAAACAGTGTCCCATCTACATTTAGTATATTAGTTTGTACCATATTCAGTGCCTCAAGACTTTTCCTTGCTTCTTGCCAAAGAGAAACTAAAAAAATAAAATTAACTTTTGATAGGAAGTCAAAAAAATACCTTTAAGATAGGAAAAGTTCACATATTTGACATTTTTTCTTAATATTTTGAATTTAAAATTCCTTACAATGGGATAAATAATTCCTCGTTTGATTCAGGGATTAAAAGATTGGGATGAGATAACGTGTGTCTAATCCCACATAATCCTGCGTTTGGTTCCCAAAAAGCAGCAGGGATTACTAATACCAGGACTAATTTAGTACCTATATGGGGGGTATTAAATTATCCCAAGGGGGCTGTGGGATTGTTAGTCCCGGATTATGAAAACACGGAAGCCACTTTCCACCAAATTGCAAAATCTGCCACTCAACCCTATTAATCACCTGCTCCTTTTCTCTTCTGATTGCAACGTTCTCTCTCTACCTCCCTCTAAAACTCCCTCTACACCAGGCAACTCCATCACCAATCTCAAGCAGCTCCATCGACAGAGGCCAATTTCAAGTAGCTCCATGGATTTCGCCCACTGCTTTGTTACCCTAATATGTTCATCTTTTTTTCCCCTTTTGCTTCATATTTTTTTACAGATCTGTTTTCATTTGATTTCTCCATTTCTTAGTACTTTTTTCCCTTTCAGATCTCTTTTTATATGCTTTCATGAACATGTATTGGGTTTGCCCATAAAAATTCAGACGATTAACATGTGCCCACTAGGTTTGCCTTTGGTTTGCCCATAAGAGTCAAGAGCTTCATGATCAGACGATTAACATGTCCTCTTCTGCTGTTTTCATCTCTCTGAAAATGCTATCTCCCTCGTCACGACTATTGATTCCGCCCACTGCTCTGTTTATTGCCTCCACTGTACTCATGGGTTTGGGTTTTGTTGTGGGAGAGAGAGAGCTAGAAAATTTTCAACTTGGTTATGAAAAATTCAGGTTGAACTTTTTCAAGAATCATAATTGTATTTGATTTTGAAAAACATAATTGGTTGAAATTGGTTTGAGAGTTGGAGAGGGGGAAATAGGTAGTCCTGATATTAATCCCGAAATTTCTTTTCGGAAACCAAACATGAGATTAGTCAAAACATGGGATATCCTGATATTAATCCTGCATGAATCAAACATGAGATTGTGTGAGATTCAGAACTAATTTAGTACCAGGACAAATAGTCCAGCACTACTAATCCTGGACTTATTAATCATGTCTGTTTTAGTCCCCGAATCAAACGAGGCCTATTAGTTGAAAGAGATTTTTCATGTGCTTATTAAAGCTTAGTTTGAATGTTTTTCTTTTTCATGTTTCTCATTGAGGCTATACAAATAAATATTTTACAAGTTGCACAAAAATTGTAATCACAATTTAACAAGTTCAAACACATTTCTAAAATTTTAGGTTTATAGTTTCTTACATTATATAGCATTCAAAAAATGAAATTATTTTGTTTACAATTGTCGAGGGTAATAGTCATATTGTTATCAAAGTTAACACCATTAGTCCTATTTTACCAGCAAGGGCGGTAGGCGTACAATAGTTTGTAAGGTAAGGGAGGTGATAGTAATTTCTAGAACCAGAGGGGAGGTCAGTGTAGTTTACAAATAAATCTTCCACGTTCCACCAAGAGTAACATACAGATTACGCAGCGCAACAAGATGCATTGTCCCGATTATTCGAGTCAGACAACTACTCAGGATGCTTATAAAGAAGGCTACAGGATTGTGAATATGTAGATGTTAAACACAAAACATAATCCTACTCAAACGCTTGTGAAGGATTTACCATGAATTTCCAGCAGCATTAGAGATGATATCATAAAGTACCCATGGATGAATACCAGCTTGAGCACCAAGAGAAATGGCCTCCACAGAAGCCACAAAATGAATGCCCTCAAGCAGCTCCGCTATCATTTTGATTTTGCTGCAAAAATCAGAGAGAAATAGTGAACACTAATGTCTTTTGCTATCAGCACAATAAATCTAAAACAATTGGAATACATGTTATAAGTAACGAAAAGGCACATTCCCTTCTGTCAATCTTTGTTATACATGGCCACAGCTCTTATAAACTTATTACCATGATGCTGCACAACCATTACAGGATTGCGTCTTGATTGGAAAAAGTACTGTGTCGAGATCCGGAATTACTTAGTTTTCATTCTAATCCCAAATTCTTTAGTCAATAGTAGATTAGTGAAGTGGTTTATACAAAATATGTTATACTCCACGAAAGGCATTATGATCTCATTTAACAAGGGATCAATTCTACTTTCTGAATTCAATAACTACATGGTCGCAGAGGCACAACTTCTGAGGACCAATCTGTTAGTTTTAGGATTCCTGCTGTCAGGCAGCAAACTACATGGCCATATTTTTCTTCAACGGTTAAAGCAAGGTGATTTCATAAATACATCGCCAATGCTTTCCTTGAGCTCTTCCATATTTTTCAAGTCCTTGGATCTCCATTGCCATCATCTAATTTGTTATGAGCGTGACCCTCCTAGAACTTGTATAACTTAATCGATTCTTGTTTACCTCCAATCGAAATGTAAATAGGCTAGCCCTAACTCATTTAGAAAACCACTGATATTTTGAACGTTTCCAAGAACATACTGCAAATTACGTACCGGACTGTCAATTCATCTAAAAGCCCCTTCTATCCCTTATATCTGCATAATCTCTCTTTTCCCTCATTATTCTATCTACAATCAGATAGCAGATCCTGTATTTAAACATAAATGCCAACCCGTACAATCCAACACTCAAAAGCAATGGCAGACTTAAAAGAAGTGAGGGGCACAACTTGTACCAGCACGTCCGTGAACAAGTATCCACTAGCAGAATTGACCAGAAACAAGCAATTCATAAAGCATAAACAACAGCACACACAAGACTGGACAATCCAAAGGCAAAAAAAAGGGTACAGAGAAACACTAACGGCCCATTTGGATGGTGGTTTGGGGGGCAAAAGAGTAAGGGGGATAAAATAAAAAGGGTGGATCCACATTGATGTGACATATAAGAAGGGGGGATTAAATTGGTTTGGATGAATGATTCAAAAGGGGGGATATGGATGGTAGATCATGTAAAAGCCTCTCAAAAGACTATATTGCCCTTGGTAATGCATATATTAGATTATGCATTTAAATAATTATATAAATACCGAAATTGATTAATTTGATATACTTTTCAACCATTGTTAATTTGTTATACTTAACCAAAATTAAGCTATAATAACTACTTTTATTAATTTTTTCTATGAAATAAAATCAATAAATATTAATAGGAGATTTTGTTCAAAACCATTGTGTGTGTGTATACACCATGGAACCAGTCCAACCCTTAAAATGCGGACTCCGTCCACACCTTCATTTTCCCGATCAAATTTTCATAATCTGAACCGTCCAATGTGTTTCAAATGTGTTTTTTAGGACGCCTACAAGAAATCAGCAAAAAAAAATGACTGAGAAGCGCTTGATCCGAGTAGCCCTTCATAAAAACTACTCAGATCAAGCCCTTCCCCCGGTCTTTTTTTTTTTTTTTTTTGGTGATTTCTCACATGAACCCTTATAAACACATTTTAAACACATTGGACGGTTCGGATCACGAAAATTTGATCGGAAAAATGGGTGTGGACGGAGCCCGCATTTTAAGGGTGTGGACCCATATATATATATGTCTGTGTGCAACGCCAATGCTCTGGATGCTAAATGAAAGAAGCATGGTAATTTGCACATAAATCAAAATGATTCTTGGGTCTGCCCTCTCTGATGCCTTTTGGCTTTGATTTGAGAGCATTATTCCACAGCAAACGCGACGGTATAGGGGGACCACTGTTTCAGTGGTATTCTATGAGCAGTCACTTTGTGCATTTATTGCCAAAGGTTAGGTCTGTCTCCAATCCATCTGTTTCAGTGGTATTCTGGGAGCAGCCACTTTGTGCAATTATTGCCAAAGGTTAGGTTTGTCTCCTATCCATCCCCCGCCCATACCCCCAATTATTGGGGACTAATTGGGTTATGTTATTGTGGTTGTTGTTATATATATATCGGCAAATTTTCAAATAAGCACCTCCCGTAAATAAGAAAAAAGTAATTTTTTCACTTTAAAATTGTTTTTAGGAAATTCGAGCCGTCAAAATCGTCCAATGTGTCCAATATATAGTTTTTTCAAATAAGCACCTCCCGGTATTTTTTTTTTGAAGATTTCTCGCGTGGACCCTTGAAAACACCTTCTGAACACATTGGACGATTCGGATCGTCAAAAAAATGCTCGGATCACAGAGGTCCGGATAGGAAACGCTCCCTATATATATACGCCCAGTTTCCAGGCAAGGATCCCGGACTAGAGGTTTTTTTGATGTTTTGAAGGTTTTAAAACTTGTTTTTGCATTATCCAATGTGTTTAAAATGTGTTTTTAAGGGTCCCCGCGAGAAATCGTAAAAAACAAAATGTCAGGAAGGGCTTGATCCGAGCAGTTTTTCACAAAAACTATACATATACAATTTTATGAAAAACTGTACATATACAGTTTTATGAAAAACTGCTTAGATCAAGCCCTTCCCGGTATTTTTTTGGGAAGATTTCTCGCAGGAACCCTTAAAAACACGTTTTAAACACATTGGACGGTTCGGATCATGAAAATTTGATCCGGAACTATAAGTCCCAGATTTAGGGATCCAAGACTAGATAACTATCAATATATATATATATATATAAGAAGATGTTCTATTAAGGACTCCCTCACGGATCTCCTCCGTGAGCACCACCCCTTTTCTGATTTTCCGGACCAAATTTCGACGATCCGAACCGCTCAATGTGTTTAAAACATGTTTTCCATGACCAACGCGAGGAATCACAAAAAAAAAATTACCCGAAAGGGCTTCATCCGATCAGTATGTATATATATATATATATATATAGGTTCCACATCCTATCCGGACCTCCGTGATCCGAGGTTTTTTTTGACAATCCGAACCGTCCAATGTGTTCAGAAGGTGTTTTCAAAGGTCCACGCGGGAAATCTTCAAAAAAAAATACCGGGAAGAGCTTGATCCAAGCATTTTTTTGCAAAACTGTAAATAGACAATTTTTGCAAAAAACTGCTTGGAACAAGCCTTTCCCGGTATTTTTTTTTTTGAAGATTTTTGCGTGGACCCATGAAAACACCTTTTCAACACATTGGACGGTTCAGATTTCCCAAAAACAATTTTTAACGTGAAGAAATTACATTTTTTCTTATTTATGGGAGGTCCTTACTAGAAAATTTGTATGTATAAATATATAGGCCAAACTTCTTATCCACACTCCCGGATTTAAGGAAAAAATGGGGTTTTTTTGTGTTGCAAATTTTTTTTGGAAAATCCGATCCGTCCAATGTGTTTAGAAGGTGTTTTCAAGGGTCCACGCGGAAAATCTTCAAAAAAAAATACCGGGAAGGGCTTGATCAAGCAGTTTTTCGCAAAAACTGTATTTATATATTTTTGCGAAAACTGCTTGGATCAAGCCCTTCCCGGTGTTTTTTTTTTAAGATTTTCCGCGAGGACCCTTGAAAACACCTTCTGAACACATTGGACGGATCGGATCGTCAAAAAAAATTTTGGATAAAAAGTCCGGAAATGAAAAGTCCGGATAGGAAGTGGAACCTATATATATATACAAATAGATTTGTAAACGAGACAGAGAAAAAGGAAAAGGGTTTAAAGGCCACTCAAAAAATGAAATGCCTTAAAGATTTTCTTTTCAACTATTTGAGAGTTGAGTTATGAGTACGAATGGTTTTTTTGTTTTCAAGAAGGAATGTTATCAGTTCCGGCACGTAGACCAAATAATACAATGCAAGCAATAGTTCCTAGATTCATGGAGATATAGAACAGCATATAAGTTATTATGCTTGCATATCCATCATTTAAGTCTCCAACAATTATGCCAATAATTACATACCCGATTTGACCGATGGACGAATATGCAAGCCCTTCCCGGTGTTTTTTTTTGAAGATTTTCCGCGAGGACCCTTGAAAACACCTTTTGAACACATTGGACGGATCGGATCGTCAAAAAAAAATTTGGATAAAAAGTCCGGAAATGAAAAGTCCGGATAGGAAGTGGAACCTATATATATATACAAATAGATTTGTAAACGAGACAGAGAAAAAGGAAAAGGGTTTAAAAGGCCACTCAAAAAATGAAATGCCTTAAAGATTTTCTTTTCAACTATTTGAGAGTTATTCAACTTGAGTTAAGAGTACGAATGGTTTTTTTGTTTTCAAGAAGGAATGTTATCAGTTCCGGCACGTAGACCAAATAATACAATGCAAGCAATAGTTCCTAGATTCATGGAGATATAGAACAGCATATAAGTTATTATGCTTGCATATCCATCATTTAAGTCTCCAACAATTATGCCAATAATTACATACCCGATTTGACCGATGGACGAATATGCAAGCATACGTTTCATACTTGTTTGAGTAATAGCAATAATCAGAATTCTATGGCGCACTTTTGCGATCAAAAACTTAAGAAAGAAAGGTAGAACGACTTTTATGTATATTTTTTAAGTGAAATCTTATAAAAACATATAATTTACGCATTAATTAATTTATTGTCGGGTAAGTTCCGACCAGCACGAAAGGCGTAACGATCTGGGCACTGTCTCGGAGAGAGGCTCGGTGAAATAGACATGTCTGTGAAGATGCGGACTACCTGCACCTGGACAAACCTTATATATATATATATATATATATATATATATATATATATATATATAAGCAAATTTTCTAGTCAAGAATCCCTAACTGGAGGATTTTGGGTGTTTTGAATGTTTTAAAAATTGTTTTTGCAAAATCCAAACCGTCCAATACAGTTTTTGTGAAAAACTGCTCGGATCAAGGTCTTCCTGGTTTTTTTTTTTTTTGATGATTTCTCAAGGGGACCCTTAAAAACACCTTTTAAACACATTGGACAGTTCGGATCGTCAAAAAAATATCGGGAGCGTGGAGGTCCAGAAGTTCGGAGTCCGGACTAGAAGCGGAGCCTATATATATATATATATATATATATACACACCGGTGATCCAGTCAAGGATCCCGGATTGAAGGTTTTTTGGTGTTTTGAAGGTTTTAAAAATTGTTTTTGCATAATCTGAACCGTCCAATGTGTTTAAAATGTGTTTTCCATGGACCCCGCGAGAAATCATCAAAAAAAACGACCGGGAAGGGCTTGATCCGAACCATTTTTCACAAAAACTGTACATATACAGTTTTATGAAAAATTACTTAGATCAAGCCCTTCCCGGTATTTTTTTTGGATGATTTCTCGAGGGGACCCTTGAAAACACATTTTAAACACATTGGACGGTTCGGATCATGAAAATTTGGTCCGGAACTATGAGTCCCGGACTTAGGGATCCCGGACTAGATATATATATATATATATATAGGATCAACTTCTAATGAGGGATCCCTCATTTTAAATAAAATGAGGACCTCATGCTTCCCGACTAAATTTCAACGATCCGAACCGTTAGATGTGTTTAAAAAGTGTTTTTAAGGTCCACCGCGAGGATTCGTCCAAAAAAAATATCCGCAAGGGCTTCATCCGATCATTTTTTGTTAAAAACGCTATATATAACGTTTTTAACAGAAATTGATCGGATGATGAAAACACATTTTAAACTTATATATATATATAGGATCAACTTCTAATGAGGGATCTCTCATTTTAAATAAAATGAGGGATCTCTCATTTTAAATAAAATGAGGACCAAACAATTTTTCCACTTTCCGAATTGAATTTTGACGATCCGAACCGTTAGATGTGTTTAAAATGTGTTTTTAAGGTCCACCGCTAAGATTCGTCCAAAAAAACCCGCAAGGGCTTCATCCGATCAGTTTTTGTTAAAAACGTTATATATAGCGTTTTTAACAAAAACTGATCGGATGAAGCCTTTGCGGGTATTTTTTTTGGACGAATTCTCGCGGTGGACCTTAAAAACACATTTTAAACACATCTAACGGTTTGGATTGTCGAAATTTGGTCGGGAAACATGAGTTCCTCATTTTAAATAAAATGAGGGATTCCTCATTAGAAGTTGATCCTATATATATATATATATATATATACAACAAATATCCAATAAGGGCTCCCTTACTTTCTACGGTGATGGACTTTTTTGTTCGGGATCGAAATTCGGCGATCCGAACCATTAGATGTGTTTAAAATGTGTTTTTAAGGTTCAACGCAACGATTCGTCCAAAAAAATACCCGGAAGGGTTTGATCCGAGCAGTGTTCGATAAAAATGTATATGTATGTTTTTATCGAAAACTGCTCAGATCAAGCTCTTCCGAGTATTTTTTTTTTTTATGAATCCTCATGTTGGACCTTAAAAACAAGTTTTAAACATATCTAACGGTTCGGATCGTCGAAATTTGATCACAAACAAAAAGTCCCTCGTTGTATATATATATATACACTAAACTTCCGGTCCAAACTCCCGCAACTTATTAAGTTCCGGACCTCCACTTTTCGGACCAAATTTTGATGATCCGAATAGCGTTTTTATGAAAAACTGCTCCGATCAAGCCCTTCCGGGTTTTTTTTTTTGCCAAATCCTCGCGGGGGACCTTAAAAACACGTTTTAAACACATCTAACGGTTTGGATCGTCGAAATTTGGTCCGGAAAGTGAGGTCCGGACGGTAGGTCCGCATTTTGAGGTTTGGATAGGAAGCTTACTCTATATATATATATATATATATATATATATATATAGAGTCCCCTCCCTTAAAACACCTCATAGTTCCAAGCCAAATCTCGACAATCCAAACCGCTCAATGTGTTTAAAACATGTTTTTAAGGATCTCCTCAAGAAATCAGCAAAAACAAATACCGGAAAGGGCTTGATCCGCGCAGTTTTCCATAAAACTGTACATATGCAGTTTTTATGAAAAAAATGCTCGGATCAAGCCCTTCCTGGAATTTTTTTTTGTTTTTTCTGATTTCTCGTAGGGACCCTTAAAACTAGTTTTAAACACATTGGACGGTTCGGATCAGGAAAATTTGATCGAGAAAGTGGGGTGTGGACGTTAGGTCCACATTTTAAGGTGTGGATAGGAAGCTCACTGCGTGTGTGTGTGTGTGTGTGTGTATCAGTCATGATCTACTAAGGACTCCCTTACGGATCTCCTCCGTGAGGACCACTCCTTTTTTTATTTTTCGGAACAAATTTCGACGATCCGAACCGCTCAATGTATTTAAAACATGTTTTCCAAGGCCATCGAGAGGAATCACAAAAAAAAAAAATACCCGAAAGGGCTTCATCCGAGCAGTTTTTCATAATAACCGTACATATATAGTTTATTGAAAAAAGCTCGAATGAAGCCTTTCCGGGTATTTTTTTTGGGTGAATCCTTGCGGTGACCCTTAAAAACACATTTTAAACACATTGAGCGGTTCAGATCGTCGAGATTCGACCCCGATCCATGAGGTCCTCACGAAATTTTAATAAGGGAGTCCTCATTAGATCATCTTCCTATATATATACAAGAAGTTTCCTACGAGGGCTCCCTCACAAAAAAAAGTGCGCGAAAACAGTTGTGAGCCGTTGGATCGCGTGAAGGGCATAGGATCCAACGGCCCACAACTGTTTTTCCGCACTTTTTTTGTGAGCGAGCCCTCACAGGAAACTTCTTAATATACATACAAGAAGTTTCCTATGAGGGCTCTCTCACAAAAAAAAGTGCAGGAAAACAGCCGTTGGATCGCGTGAAGGGCATAGGATCAACGGCCCACAACTGTTTTCCCGCACTTTTTTTGTGAGGGAGCCCTCACAGGAAACTTCAAGAACCCTTATATGAGGACCAAATTGAGGACCTCATATTTCCTGACCAAATTTCGACGATCCGAGCCGTTAGATGTGTTTAAAATGTGTTTTTAAAGTCCACCGCGAGGATTCATTAAAAAAAAAATACCCGGAAGGGATATATATATATATATATATATATATATATATATATACACGGAAGATCCAGTCAAGGATCCCGGAAATCCCGGATTGAAGCCCTTCCCGATATTTTTTTGACGATCCGAGCCGTCCAATGTGTTCAAAAGGTGTTTTCCAAGGTCCACGCGGGAAATCTTCAAAAAAAAAAACCGGGAAGGGCTTGATCCACGCAATTTTTCGCAAAAACTGCATATTTACAAAATTGCGTGGATCAAGCCCTTCCCGGTACTTTTTTTTGAAGATTTCCCGCATGGGCCTTGGAAAACACCTTTTGAACACATTGGACGGTTCGGATCATGAAAATTTGATCCGGAACTATGAGATCCGGACCCAAGGGTCCCGGACTAGAGAGTTCCTCTATATATATATATATATATATATATTGGCGTATATGGAAGCCGATCTCCTAAGGGATCCCTCATACAAAATTCCGTGCGGACCAGGCCTTTTTTCAACTTTCCGGATCAAATTTTGACGATCCGAACCGCTCAATCTTTTTAAAATGCATTTTCCAAGGTCCACGCGATATGTACAGTTTTACCGAAAACTGTGTGGATCAAGCCCTACCGGGTTGTTTTTTTTTGAAGATTTCCCGCGTAGGCCCTTAAAAATGCATTTTAAAAACATTGAGCGGTTCGGATCGTCAAAATTTGGCTCGGAAAGGTGAGGTCCGCACGGAATTTGGTTAAGGGATCCCTTATTAGATCATTGGCGTATATATATATATACACTTCTTGTCTTTAGAATGGGGAATATAACAAAATTTGTTGTCTTTCAAATTGGGAAATTTATTCGTATTTTCCAAGGATCATAGATGGTTGCCATTTCTATAGGGTCGAAGTTATTGGGACTTCTTTTCTTGTGGAAAAGATGTAATATTTAGAAGTTGTAGGATGAAATTTGAAAATTTATGATATATATTTGTGGGAGCCCTATTACTTGAAGTCTAGAATCTTCAATCAACAATTTTGGTTGTTCAACAATAAAAAAAGAGAAAAAAACAAAGCTGGTGGCACCATAGCAGCTCTAGCGAGAGATCTGAAATCAAAAAGAAGAAAAGAGAAAATACTTGTTCAACACTCCAGCACCAAGCCAAGCACACTTCTATGCGATCAACCCCTCTCCCTGTCTCGCTCTCTACAAACCCAGAACCAGACCACAATGGGCTGCAACAACGATGGTCTGACGATATTCCCTGATCGTTTGTATTATTCGGTATTTCTAGATCTGATTATGTTTTTGAGAACTAAATTATGTAATTTTCAATTTTTCCAAATCCCTCCGGCATCGGCATAGGGAGGTAATTTGGGCAGGATGAGGGAACCGAACTAAATATAAACCCCCCCCCCCCCCCCCCCGCGCATGAGTGCGCGCATAATTAGTCGGGGGAAGAGGGATGGGGGGGAAGCCAGATGACTCATCCGAGTGGGTTTTGGTGCTCCCAAACAATGGATATGGCATGGAAGAGGGATGAGGGGAAAAAGGATGATTTAGTTAGGGGCTTAATACTTCATCCAAACGAGCCCTCAATGTTTGTTTGGTAATGTTCTTCTCTGCTAGCAAGAATTCACCACAAACAAACAAATTCATAAAGCATAACAACAACACACACAAGACTACATAATCAAAAGAGAAAGCAACAGGGGGCGGCGAAACACTAAAGGTCTGTTTGGTTACACTTTTGCTCCATTCTTTCGTACATGTTTTGTTTTCAAGTTAGTGCAAATTTTCAAAAATTGCCAGAACACCTTTTACATATGACTTTTTTTTAAAATTGAAACCAGCAGCCCACAATATACCCTATAGTAACTCTGAACCTTGTAACACCAAAGTCTGGGCGACCGACCAAACCTCTACCACTTCCCAAACTTCTCCACGTACTCTCCACTGACTACTTGAAGGCTAGTTGTGATCAACTTGACTTTAAGGGTGGTGTAGAGATTTGAAGTAAATTAAGAATTTTACTGAGCTTGTGAGTAATCCACAGTATCAATTTAGAGTAAATTAGGCCGATCAAAAAGAGTAAATTAGATTGGACTTCGTAAGTGACTAGTTTAGTATAGCTATACTCTTGTTCTAAACACACCATGATGATTAAACATCGAGAAAAATTATCATTCTTTACTCTAATATTTAACAAGCAGGCCAGGAATATACCAGGAATTTCACATATCACAGATTTTGAGCGGAAAAGAAAATCGACTGAAGGACACATGATTGGAATTGTACGTAAAATCTAAATATAAAATAGATATTGGTAAGATCGTGGAGAAACCCACCTTCCAGCCCCGTGTTCTCCCTCAAAAACATAAAGTTTTTCGCACATAGCTATTGAGAAACACAATATTAGTCAGAAATATGAAAGAGAAAGATTAAAGGGTATTGACCAAAAAGATAATAAAACAGGTAGTGTGTACCAGAGAGAATAGGTCTTGCCCTTGCAGTGGAACCTGAACCTCCTGATGCAATGATCTTCAGATCATAGAAAATGTCAGCTTCACCAGTTATACAAAGCAAAAGTGAACAAAAATGCCCCTCTTACCATGACTTTTCCATCCAAAACCTCAGACTTTCCCTTAGACACATATACATCAATAATGAAAGCTCTCTCAAAATCCTCTGCAAGGGTGCAAACACATTAATGTTTGTTGAAGATGTTTGAAACAAATCTTTCCTTTTCCATTAAGTTAGATCTTAGCCACTAGGTCAAAATAGACAAGATTAAAATCGTTATACCATAGCATATCGACATATCATAGATAAAATCCTTTCGTATTAACAGGAGGTGTCACCCTTGGTCCTCTGGGATACACATAAAAGATTGAAAGCGAACAGAGCCCATAAAAGAAGGATATAATTGAACACGAGAGTTGACTGCTCTGAGCCTGCTCTACGGTAAAAAGCAAATATTGTGTAATAGTGAACACATAAACATTTTTTGAACTCCGGTTACCATGCATTGCCCCTTGAGCTATGATATTTATTATGGGACAGGAAAGGGAAGTACGTATACATGTTCCTTTGTTTACACTTTATAGTAGTAACTTATAGAAGAACTAGTTTATACAAATTCCTACCAATTTTTTTCTTTCACTTCTTTTTATTTCCTATCTTCTCAATTCTTCTTTCTTAACTCCTCGAGATCCAGACGCAGTGGCGACTCCAGGAAATTGTGAACATGGGGTCACTTACAAACTTAAATATTAGTTATAATATTATCAATAAAAACATCGAAAGCCCAGATAACTTTTCAACTCATAAGCCAAAAATATATGCCATAAGACATATACTAATACTTTTTTTTTCAATTTTCAATCTAGTGTTTGCAACGTCACAATGGGCAAAAACAATGCTTACTTTACAAGCAAGCAGACCATAAATCTATGAGATCCCTCTTCTCTCCACTACTCGTATTGCATTAATACCGAAGTTTCCTAGCTCTGAAGAGACACGCAATTTGTTTACTGAATAGCCCAAAAGTAGTCAAAACAAACTAAAATTAATACCTCAAATAACTACTGATGCGAAGTAATTTTTTCTCTCTTATTTGAGATCCATCATGATTGGTAGGCATTATAAACTCTGCTAGATATAGAAAAGTTAGTTTATTGGGTGATACTAGAAGCAGGAAAGAAGAATATGACCCATGAACCATTATAGAGCTGAACAAAAATTTATAGAGCTGAACAAAAATTTAGAGGGTTAAGGTCCTAAGTTGAGTTCCACACAAATTGGGGGTGCTAAACTGCTAATAGCATAAATTATCTTAAAATTTTGTGAGAAGAAATGATCAACACAGACAAGAATGACCAAGAACACAGCTCGACCATATGTTTTGAACGTAGAAATGCAAGTGGTGGGTTTTAGCTTTTAAGGCTTCTGATTGAAATTATCTGGTGTGATGCAGTCTAAGGAGGGTTCAACGCTAAATATTTATGGGGTAATTAGTAAATAGTGTAAAATTTCATACTATAGCAGGAAAAAATTTCACTATGGGTCAGCCAACCCCACAGTCCAAAGCATAACGTCAGCACTGCCCAGATGCAGCATTGAAATAACTCTTAAAACCCCGTGGAGGACATCTAGGCTTATATTAATTCCATCCGCACTCAAAAAAGGCATGAAAGTTGAGTAATCAACTGATGAGAGAGAGCGAGAATATCATGCATAAGATGAATGAAAAGGTTAGACAAAAAAAAAAAACTCATAACACACTATTGGGTTGCTAATAAATCTAAACTAACAATTACAAAACGAAAATGGCATCCCCCAACAAACTAGACTGTCCAGGAATGCTAATAATAAGAAAAGTACTGCCAATTTTGTAAGGAGAAAATGCTAATTGTTGTGAAATAAACCAACAAACTCCAGATGTAGAAGCATTGCCTGTGAGACGCTTCTCCAGCTTCTGAATCTCAGCAGGTAATATGGTTGAATGGAGAATGATGACAGCATCTTTCTGCAATCCTGCATGTCCAAAAATTCAAGGAACTTCATAATACAAGGATTAAAACAACGGGAAATTGCTAATGCTACAACAGAAAAGAATGTGTTTTGAACATCAACCAATTTGGCCAACTGTTAATACAAAAAGTCTGAAAGGATCGTCATGAAGACCTTTCAAAGCACTCTCGTGACCAAAAAGTATGTCATTTATTTGATCTGCATGAGATATCAATAGGACCAAAGCTACCACATCTGCAAGCAAGAAACGAAAGAAGACTAAGTTTGTGATCTTCAAACATAAGGACATGCTTTATTGAGAATCAAAACGAGAAAGTTAAAAAAAAACAGGGAAATTCCGTCAAGTTTGATTAGGAGATCTTAGTGGCATATGAATAAATTAGCGATTTAGAGGTTTCCTTGGAATTGGAGAAGATGCCTAACTTGCTTACTACTGGGTTTAGCAATTTTATTACACAGATAAACTACTCCCACCGTCCCAATCTGTATGTCCGTTTTTGGGAATCCAACTTTAATAAGGGAGAACAATCATTACACTTAAAAAATTTTGAACTTTTCAAAAAAAAGCCCTTCCCTCCAAATTAGACTCATCATTTCAACTTTTCAAAGAAGGGTAAAAGAGGAAAAACTATAGAATTTTGTACCTTCATTTTCTAAAATGGACAAACAATTTGGAACATGGAAAAGTCTAAAAGGCAACAAACAATATGGGACAGAGGGAGTATTTGTCTTCCCGATCCAGAATCAGTTAGCACTTATCATGTGAACTTGTTGCATTTGTTGTGATGTATATGATACTCACCCTATTGTGTTCTTATTGGCAATAAGCGGTATCAGAGTCCATTCATCTCTATTGAGATTCTACTCTTATTCCAGGTTTATTATGTCATCTATGATGTATCAAATAAGCAACATTTATAAATAAAAGCTGGTAGGTTACAACTGATTCTAGCACCCTACATGCATCCTTTATAATTAGAGTCAGAATGAATTAAAGTGAAACAAGATCAAGATACACACTCTTCTCTCTATATATGTAGAAGATTGTGGGTCTCCGGTAGGCCTCCTCAAAGGGGCACGTCCCTGAACAGCTTCATATCGTACCGCAGGCTCATTCCCTTCCATGTGAAAGGCCACCTTCAGCCACTCTGGCACAGAATGAGTGAGACCACCTACCTCGCCTCCAAGGATATCTTCTCTAACTGACCTCGCCTACCTCCTGGAAAGCCACCTCCTACGCCACTTGTCAAGCTCCACGAGCTCTGGATAAATTCTCAAACGTGACTCCACCATCCTAGACCAAGAACAGGGCCTAGGTAGGGCGCTTGCAGTTTGGAGGCTAGAGAGAGTGGGGACGCCAACCAAGACATCTAGCATCTAGGAGCACGAACCAGACCTACCGCCAGACAACTTCATGATATCACATCCTCCAAGTCAGGTCTAACCCTAGGACATGTAAAGGAAGTTTTATCACCTCCAAACTACTTGTAGACACCCCAATTTGGCTTAACAAACATTTAAGTCCCCGCCGGAAACGATTCTCTTGTCTGCTTGACAACTTCATGATACCACATCCTACAAGTCAGGTCTAACCCTAGGACTTGTAAAGGAAGTTTTATCACCTCCAACCTACTTGTAGACACCTCAATTTGGCTTTGCAAACATTTAAGCCCCCGCCTGAAACGATTCTCTTTTCTGCTTGGGTTGATTAGCATAGAGTTTTCTGTTTTGAGCTTTGGACAAGTGGACTCGATGAAAACCGACCCTTTACCAACCCTTCACTAACCCGGGTCCACCCCGCCACTGTATCTTACCCTTACTTAAGCCTCGGAGGTGTGTGGAATGTACACAAGAAAACAAGACCCATAATGGAGTATCGGCCGCCATCTCATACTATCGGCCACCAAATGCTTCTGTCGGCCACTACAAGTACTATCAGCCGCCATTTTAGTCCATCGCCCACTACAACATTGTAAGTACCATTAGTTCAGCAGTGGAGTGTTGGCCGCCATTCTAGTATGTTGACTCTATTCATCCTTCAGCGAACATTCTAGAATTGCAGACGCTGAGAAAACTGTCCATATCAATCAAAGACTGCCTTTTCAGTCATTTTAACGATTAGGGTTTCGCCCTAAATCTAGGATTTGGCCGCAATCATGAAGATTTGGTGCAAGGATAATTTCGTTTCCATTTTGGATCGATTTTCACCCTATAAATGCTCCCCTCTGCCTCTATCAACACACGTCAGCATATTGAGAAATACCCCGAACTCTCAAAGTCTCAAGTCCCGATACACTCCTGAAGCTTTTTCGAAACCCCCGCCTTCCCGTAACAAAGCCCCTCTCATCTGAACCTAGAGTTCTCTCGTCCGGTTTCCATCCTGAAGCACAAAATAAAGTTTTGTGCTCTTCCGTCAGAAGCAACAAGCAATCACGTCTCTTGCACAATTGAAAAGAGGCACTGAGGGATCCAAGGTTGGGTTGTTACCATAAACCACGTGGGTCAGACCTTTGTTCTTTATTTTTTGTTAATTATCATTTTCTGCATCTTCCTATTATTTCTGGTGTAAAATGAGGAACAATGGCGACACAATTGTTGTATGCATAAGTAGTCGAGTGGTTCTTAGAACAGTGGCAGCTAGTCAAAGTGCCGGCCGACAGATCAGATTATCAGCCACCAAAAGGTTCAACAGCACAACCTTCTGGTTTATTTTCTTTCTTCTTTTCAGCATGCGTCTTGCATGCCTTTACTGCTTTCGTCACCTATAACTGCTAAATGGCTAATAATCAGTACATGTTGAAGACATAATAAATGAAAAGTGCTTTTGGTTAAACAAATTAAAGGTAAGATCGGGCGGAGAGGGGGTGCCTAACTTCCTCCTTGGTGGAATTTGAAACCTCCTTGGTGGAATTTGAAACCTCCTTGCCCCATATTCACAGCAAGCTCGGGATACTCCAAGAGAAACAATGAAACTACAAAGGGTCTTGCTAACCACCGCCTACTAGGCAGTGGATAATATCACCTAATGCCAAATATGATCGGATTTCACACATATCAATACACCTTCACACACTCTTGCTTAGCCTTTAGGAACTTAACATTGCATGGTACATGACCGTAACAAAAGGGAAGGAGGTGATGCCCCGTATAGTCTTATACATGATACATCATACCCATATAGTCTTATGCTAGCCACTCTCGGTGAGAAAAACGTTAAACTGGGCCCAATCAACTTGCCGAAGGCAAGTTGTCCCAGCGTTGTGATTTCTCCATGCTATAGTACGGCAAGTTATCCCAGCGTTGTGATTTCTACATGCTATAGTACCTCCAAGTGGTGAGCCGTCATGGCCCCAGAACTTCTCCAAGAATTCACCTCAAGTGAGTGAGCGTCCTTGGCTCTTCTCCATCTTTCGGATTCATACCTCCTCGAAAGCCATTGTCTTACACTTCTAGGACTTGGCCCTCTAGAGTGCTCAATGCCTCGGTTGGCTGCGGATGTACTACAGGGATCATTGGCCAATGTGAGCCTTCTTTAGTAGCAGAAAAACTTGGCACTCCCTAACTTAGTCAGCTAACCGCCAAGTTGTCAAATTGTATTACCTTGAGCCATTTAGAATTTCAAGATGAACACAGGCCTATGCACCCTCTAAGATTGAGTCTCAGCAATTGAGGATAGAGGAAAGCTTCTGCTCCCCTAGGATGGAGGAATCATGTTCGCCTTTCGCTCATAAGGATAACTATTGTGCATGCTCTCTTTGGGATCAAGTTGTGTTTCCTTGCTGCCTTTCAAGATAGAGCTCAATGTTTCTCACCCCCCTAATATCAAGCCACACTCACCTTTGCTCCCCCTCGAGGTGGACTCTATGTTATCTCGCTAGGTCAAGCCAACCTTAATTTGGGTACTTTCCTTTAGGATCCCAAACTGTGTTTACTTTTGTCCCCTTGGAGGTAGGGCTCATGTTATCTCATTTCCACTTGGGTCAAGGGAACACTTGCCTTACCCCCTAGAGGATCATTATTGTACATGTTCTCCTCTAGGATCGAGTTATGTTTACTTTCTCCCTCTTCGAAATAGAGCTCTATAATATCTTCCTCCATAAGAATTGAGCCACATTTTCCTTTCGCAGCGAGCGGATATTAATTTGCATTCTCCCCTCTGGGATCTAGCAACTCCCTACTAAGCTAGAGCTCTTTGTTATCTCGCTCTTCCCTTGGTCGAGCTACACTTAAACTCCCATTTGAAGGTAAATTAGTTTGCATCCTGTCCACTAGGATTGAGCTGTCTTTACTTGCTCCCCTATCGAGGTAGAACTCTATGTTATCTCGCTCCCCCCAAGGTTGAGCCCATTCCCCAACCCTATGAGGGCAACTTATTATGCAGCTCTCCTATGAGATTGGGCCACGTTTTTTTACTGTCTTCCAAGACTCCTTTGTTATTTGTCTCTCCTCCAGATTACCCCGTACTCACCTTCGTATTCGGGGGAAGCTAATCTCCTAAGAGATCTAGGTGATTTTCCTTGCTCACCTCGGAGTAGGTTTATTCATCCATATAGGATTATATGGATGAATAATCTACAACCTCTTGCCATCCAGCTGAATTATACAGATAATTTCCTTTAGATCAGAATCACGAGAATCAAAATTTTATCGTCTCTATGTTGATAAAGGTCTTCCTTTTTCTTCTTTCTAATCTTCCCAATGTTAGGGGTTTACTGTGTCTAACATGCAGACCCTAACCAGGAAAAATGGTTTATGCGTTACATCCAGTAGCAGCTTTGCAATAAAGAAGCTTCCTGGATGGTTACTGATTCATGAGAAGCATATGCAAGTAGTTAAACCTTTGTTGAAACTAAACTAAAAAAGAAAAAAGAAGCCAACACTGATTGTAAAATCCTATGGAGAACTGATGATTTTAGACTGATATGTACTGCCAGCAAAGCAATTGCATGAATGGGAAAAAGAAAAAAGTAAAATCATAACCAATTTCACCTTTCCCAGCTTCTACAGGACTGGTGCATCTAATTCCTCCTTGCTTGGTAAATTCATCCAATAAAGGACTGCATGTCTGCACAGAGCACAAGTGCCATCGGCATTGACGTTATGACAAACCAAAACAAATGTCTCTAGGTCTATATCTAGCTAAATATCACCCAAAAACTACAAAGCATAAAATCGTTTGTTTTGTTGTCTTAGCCACAATGGGGGAAAAAACATATACCAAGAAATGTAGCATGCAAGTGATCTAAGAAGCACGGATACTCTCCCGGGGTTTATGAATCCGTATCGCGGACGTATCGGACACGGATACGCTCGGATACGCTCCCGATACGTGTCCGATACGTTAAATTAAGAGTCCTGTTATTTATTTTAATTTTTGGCATCGGATACGTTTCAGACACGTTAGGACACGTTATGGACACGAACGGGACACGTTGCGGGACACGTTTTGGGTCAAAATATAATTTTTTAAACGTGAAAGGGGTAAAAACTGTTATTTGTGAAAAAATATCATTAACTAAGAGGTAAAAAGTGTAATAATAGATATAAAAATCAGTACATATACGTGTTTCTTTCTCTGTCAGCGTTAAAGACCCAAATTAAACCCTAGATATCGATTGGGGGAGAGAGACGACTGGAAATCAGCACCATGGAGATCGACTAAGATGTTCTGTTATTGAGAATCTGGAAATCAGCGCCACAGAACTCGAAAGAAGACTGTAAATCAGGTACTTATTTCTCTCTCTTGTTGTTTCTCTGCTCTTGGTTCTCTGTTCTCTTCTTCTTCTCAAAAGAAAACTGGAAATCTGCACTTTCCTGGTCGAAATCTGCACTTTCTTCTTCTTCCTCTGGTCGCTTTCTCTGAAATATATATATATATATATATAGCCGGATTTTCTAGTCCACACCTCCCGTAAATAAGAAAAAAATGATTTTTTTTGTGTTGCAAATTATTTTTGGAAAATCCGAGCCGTCCAATGTGTTCAGAAGGTGTTTTTAAGGGTCCACGCGGAAAATCTTCAAAAAAAAATACCGGGAAGGGCTTGATCCAAGCAGTTTTTTGCAAAAACTGTATTTATATATTTTTGCGAAAACTGCTTGGATCAAGCCCTTTCCGGTATTTTTTTTTGAAGATTTTCCGCGTTAGACCCTTGAAAACACCTTCTGAACACATTGGACAGCTCGGATCGTCAAAAAAAATTTTGGATCATGGAGGTCCGGAAACGGGAGGTCCGGACTAGAAACCCTCCCTATATATATATATTAACGTATCCCCAACGTATCATATCCTAGTTTTTGGGAAAATCACGTATCGGCGTATCCGTGTCGTGTCGTGTCATGTCCGTATCCCGTATCCGTATCCGTGCTTCTTAGCAAGTGATTATGTTACGAAAATGTAACATAACAATATAAGACAAGATTTTAATATGTGTGGGACTTTTTCTTATTTGAATACATTGGAAAGGCCAAGCAAAAAAAAACTTCACTGAGAGAAAAGAATGCATTATACCATGTTATTCATCTTCAACTCTTTCAAAATCGACAACTGTGAATAGAAATATTTGTCTACTTATTTCTATTATCTTCCATTTCTGGGTGCATTGAATTCAAGCCATTCCACATATTCTCCTCCTTTATACATTCTACGTTATTTGACCTCTAGTTCTCCTTTACAGTGAACGGCCCTTTGACGATTCTGACTATTACACTTTGATCCACTACGACCAGAGTGCTGGCTTTCCAAATCTATACTCTAAAAAAGGATGCAAAATGACAAAGCAAGTCAATAATACCATAGTACATATTGGCAACATATAGACTGTATTCTATGAATATTGCATTAGGACACTTGGAAATCTGTCTCATTAATAATGAGACAATAGCTGTTATGGCTTTGATCCTCATAACATACTAAATGAATGTGGATCAAGGATCTAGATTTCCATGATGAACGACGATTGATCCTTTTCTGAGCACTTCAGCTCCCCTGGTACCACTTATATCAATGGTTTAAAATATAATGTTTCAAATATTTTAAACATTAACACTAAACAATCAAGAAACCAATCATCCCTGTTACCTCCCTCATTAGTTCATGTGAGAACACTCATTGGAGGAAGCCTATGAGCTTAGATATCTAGAAACCAACCATCCTCTAGTGGACCCCTTTGGCCTGGTCTATTCCCAAGCCTCTGATAGCCCTCTTCATGCCTATGGTTTTGTGTATGGACTTGCCTATTTGTCATAGCAGGCTGCCTATTTCAAGCTTAATTCTCAAATAGCTGACTCCATGGTTTTGACAATGTACCCTCCCCACATTTAATGTTTTTGATACCTACAGAATGCCAGGGGACCCCGCGGAGGTTGGGTATAGCGACCATGGGAGAACCACACCCAGGGGACCCCTGTGGACCCCACGGCCACCTGTTTGCCGTCCAAACAAATTCAAAGAGTGTGTTTGGATGGATTTTGAAAATAAATTTTGAGAAGAATTTTTAGATGGTGTTTGGTTGAGTTTTTTAAAATGAGAATAATGAGGTAATGATTCGATCGAGAGAGAGATAAATGAAATAATAAGGTAATGAGTGGGGAGACAAAAAAATTTGAAAAGAAAGAATCTTTTTGAAAATGGGGAAAAAAGGGAACAAGGCCCAGCGGATCGCATCTCCGCCACATGAATGCAACAACAAAGCATGGAATACAGTAACTCGGAGTATAAATACTCTAAATGTACTTCCCAAAATTCTTAAATAATAATAATAATAATAATAATAATAATGTGATGATGAACGAAGTCAGTGAAGAAACAGAAGGATTCGAAGCGAAGAGACAAACCTCAAAGGCCTGAACGCCATAGCCAGAGCGAAGGAGTGAAGCGGCCAATTCTAAACTCAATTCGTCCAAGCCAACGAACCCAACTACACGCTGAGACGCCATTTGAGCGGAGTTCAAGGGATTCGCTTACGATTACGCTTCCTTACCCAAGAACTGAATCTCACGCCAACAGCATGAAATAGATTTGCGACTACGATAAAGCGACTCGCGAGAGTAGTTGGCAGAAGAACAAAAATATAGGAGTCGTCAACGACAAGTCGACAAACCCTAATCAATCAATGCATTTGGAAACCCTACTCGCGATTGGCTTGAAGTAGATTTGATCTTCTTGTTTCTATTTGGATTGTTGGATTGGTGAGGCCCACAGGTGTTTCGCCTTTACTATCATTGTCCAACTTTTGGTTGATCTCTCTTCCCTCCGTCGTTTCGAGGAAAGACCCTACTTGCATAAGGTCACCTTTATTTTGGATCCGGGAGTCCTGTAGTATGTGAGCTCACTACATGCCTGTAGTGAGCTCTCTTGGCCGTCCGATCCAAGATCAACGGTCCGGATTGTCTTACATTTTAAAAAATATTTTTTACATTTACTTTAACTCCAATTTATCCGGACCATTGATCTCGGATTGGACGGCCGAGAGAGCTCACTACACGCATGTAGTGAGCTCACTCACTACAGGGCCCCCAATTCCCCTTTTTTCCCGTCATTTTGAGAAAGCCTCGTCATTTTGAAATTGTCGGTCGTAATTGATGAGAGAGAAACGAATTTGTGGGTATTAACAATTGATGTGACTTCACTTCTTTTTTTTTTCTCTCTCCTCGTTGCGTGGAGTAATTGATAACATGAGACAAATTAATTTCTCTCTATTCAATTTTGAGGATAGGTTCAATTTTGGATGGTTTAGGCTCTTTGAGGTAGGGTATAATGGGTTTTGCATTTAGGGTATCATATGATTTCATAGGGTTTTAGAAATTTATGCACTTTCACACGGTTTTGGAGGTTTAGGCACTTTCACACGGTTTTAGAGGTTTAGGCACTTTCACACGGTTTTGGGGGTTTAGACACTTTCATAGGCTAGCGGGGGCATTTTAGGAACGTGAGGTTAATTTGTCCTCTTAACATTAAAGAATTATTTTGTGTCCTTTTTTCATGATTGGTCTCTATACCATGTCTTTATCGAAGAAAGACCCACGGACAATTGGCCAAAAGGCCAAGTTTGGAGTTTTAAAAGGTGTTTAGACCAGCTTAACTTATTTTAAGCCCTCTAATGCATTGATGGAAACAAATTTAGGGCTCAAGGACAACACTAGACAAAAAATACCCTTAATGAACCCTTTTCACATTATGCACCATGCCGACAAAAACAAAGCCTCCGTCATTTCGAGGAATGACCTTACTTACATAAGGTCACCTTTTTCCCCGTCATTTCGAAGAAAGCCTCGACATTTCGAATTTGTCGGTGGTAATTGATGAGAGAGAAACGGATTTGTGGGTATTAACAATTGATGTGACTTCACTTTTTTTTTTTCTCTCTCTCTCTCTCCTCATTGCGTGGAGTAATTGATAGCATGAGACAAATTAATTTCTCACTCTTCAATTTTAAGGGTTGGTTCAATTTTGGGGGTTTAGGCTCTTTAAAGTAGGATATAATGGGTTTAGTCACTTAGGGTATCATATGATTTCATAGAGTTTTAGAAGTTTAGGCACTTTCATAGGGTTTTGGAGGTTTAGGCACTTTCACACGGTTTTGGGGGTTTAGGCACTTTCACATGGTTTTGGGGGTTTAGGCACTTTCATTAGGTTTGAGGATTTAGGCACTTTCATAGGATTTTGGGGGTTTAGGCACTTTTATGGGCTAACGGGAACATTTTTGGAACGTGGGGTTAATTTGTCCTCTTAGCATTAAAGAATTATTTTGTGTCCTATTTGGATGATTGGTCTCTATACCATGTCTTTATCGGAAAAAAAGACCCTTTAATAAAATCTTATTGTGGATAAAAAAATATTTTGAGGAAAGGGACGAAGATGGATGGTTTAGAAGAATTGACAAGGCCTATGAATTGGTGGTGGATGGAAATTGCAAATGGCAGACAAAGCATTTGGAAACTACCTGCCTGTTGTTTGGAACTTGGAAGAGTCGGCAGTTGCATGGCCCCAATTTCATGCGTTGTATGGAGGTTGAGGAAGTGTTATTACGTACTTACCCTTACAGTTTTTACTGGTTCCTCCAACAAAGGCCATTCAAAATGTAATTATACATTTTTTCCATTTGGGCAATTTTTGAAGGAAAAAATTCAAAATGCCTCCCAAACTTTAACCTCAATATAAAAAATACTCCCAAACCTTCATTTTGTTCATCTGTACTCCTAAACTTCAATTCCGTCATAAAAAATACTCACATCGTCTGCATCCGTGAGCTCACTAACAGAAAATGCTGAGTTGGAGCTTAACAGATCTCAAAAACGGTTAAGTGGCCCAAAACGACGTCGTTTTGAGCCTGTTTTTTCAAACTTTGTTTCCAAAAACTATTTTTTTCTTAAAATCAAATGTTTTTTCAAAAAACATTAAAACTGTTTTTTTTAAAAATTGCTTTCAAAATTTATTTTCGAAAATGTTTTTCTTAACACACATAGAAATAATTTTGAATAAAAAAATGGTTATTTTTAAAAATATTTTTACAAAAAAGTAATTTTGAAAATCAAAGTTTTAAAAATAGTTACTTTGAAAAAATATAGTTTGAAATAAGTTTGTCAAAAAAATTTCAAAATTCTTTATTTGAAATAAATTTGGAAAAAAAAATCTTTTGAAAAAACATTGTAGAAAATAAAATTTGAAATTTTCATTTTTGAAATTTGCCCTTTTCAAAATTACATTTTTGTAAAAATATTTCAAAAATAACTATTTTTTTATTCAAAAAATATTTCTAAGTTTGTTAATAAAAACATTTGCAAAAATAAATTTTGAAAGCAATTTTTCAAAAAAACAGTTTAAATTTTTTTTGAAAAAACATTTGCTTTTTAGTTTTTTGAAAAACATTTGTTGAAAATAAAGTTCAAAAGCATTTTTTTAATTTTTTGAAATTTTTTTTAAAAATAGTTTTTGGATACAAAGTTTGAAAAAACAGGCCCAAAATGATGTCGTTTTGGGTCACTTAACGGTTTTTTATATCCGTTAAGCTCTAACTCAGCATTTCCCATTAGTGAGCTCACAGATGCAGACGGTGGGAGTATTGTTTATGATGGAATTGAAGTTTAGGAGTACGGATGAAAAAAATAAAAGTTTGGGAGTATTTTTTATATTGAGGTCAAAGTTTGGGGGGCATTTTGAATTTTTCCCATTTTTGAAAGTGAAAACTTGACACAATGACAAAAAAAGGGAGACACCAAACTGGTGCTCTCCCTTTATATATTGGAATAGATAGAATGAATAATACTAATTGAGGTGCTTTGGGTAAAAAAACTGGCACTAGCTTTTTTGTGGATTATTGGTTTGTCTCGTCGAGACAAATCTAAAAAATAAAAAAATATGGTCAAAACTTTTTTTTTAATAAAGCAAAAAATATTTGGGTTATTGGATTAATTCTTTGTTCCTTAAAAAGAGGAGTGTATTCCGTTTGGGTTAATGACCTGGACACCCCCTGTAAGTATATGTTTTCCACCAAACACCCCCTGCAAGAAAAAAACATACGACGACACCCCCTCTAAGTAACTAAACTTTTGGATCTCTAACTCTGTTAACGGAAAGAGTTAAAGGACCATTTTACCCTCCAGTATATATACTTACACTTAACGGAAAAAATTCATTTTGCAACTAAAAATATCGGTGGCTCCTATCTATCTCTACGATGACGATGAAAAGAGAAAAAACCCCTCCTCCAATCAATCGATCACCAACCCTAACTCAATCTCCTTCTTCTCTGATCTAGCACCAACATCAACGACATTCCCCCCCCCCCCTCTCCATCTCCCTCTCTCTCTTTACCCTCTCCATTCAGCAACTGTAAAGCCGCAAACCCTAATCGAAAAAGCTCTGGAAAGCGCTGGGATCGAAAAGCTCTGGGTTGATTCGAAATCATTTACAGGTATTCCCTCTTTTTCAAACCTGGGTTTGTGTTCCCCATGTTTTTCGAACCTGCACAGAACAGAAATAATTTCGAAGTTAGGGTTTTTGATTGTGTTCCTCATCTTTAGGGTATTCTTTATCGAAAAAGACAACTTTATTGACTATGGGGTCTGGTTTCGATGTTAGTGTTTTTGATTGAAACATTGTTTATGCTTTAGAAAGTTAGGGCTTTTTGGAAGTTAGGGTTTAAGCATGACAATAGGACAAATGCAGTTGAAAAAATGTTAAAAATTTGGGCCTTTTTTGGGTTCCCAAAGTTGAAAGGTTGGTCATGTGATTCCTCACCACACCCAACTATCTTTTACTTGTGCATTTGTGGTCCCTGTCTTTGTGAAATCTTACCAGACGAATTTGAAAGCAACCAAACATTGCTTTTGTCTTTTTCAAATCAACCAAACATCATTGAATAATGTATCTTGATATTCCAGCAATCAATTGACCCCCATTGTATTTGATACATTTGATATTTGTGGTCCCCTCAGAGCACTGACCCCCATAGTCCAAGAAATATTTGTATTTTACCTACCTAATGTCAATTGTTTTTGTATTTGAGTTGATACCACTGAAGTTGAGCACATCAAACATTGACTTGTGGCCCTTTGTGGAACATTCTCTGCCCACTTACCTATTCACATGCAAATTGTAAAAAAAATGTGGTCCCCTCATGCTTGTTTTGTGCCCTTTTTGTACATTTGTTTTCTAATTGTGGTCTGGTCCATTTGTTTTCTAATTTAGTTACAGTTATTTATTTACTTAAAGTTGCTCGTCTTTGTTGACAACAATGAAGTTGACCACTAATTTTTCTATCTTTGTTTTTTGCTTTGATAATTGCAGATGGCGGATGAAATGATAACCATGCACATCAATGTTCGTGGGAAATTCGTATTGGATCCAAAGAGATATGTACGTGCGCAGGTGGGCTATTGTAGAATGCCCCGTAATTTTCCATACTTTTGAGTTGGTGGGTGTACTTAATCAACTAGAGTGTCCCCCAGGTTACACATTTGAATACTTAAAATCAGGCCATACTTTGGAGGATGGGTTAGTTCAAGTGCAAAGTGAGGGTGAGATGTAATAGATGTTTGCTCACTGTGAGGGTGTAGATGAAGTACAGTGTTATGTTACACATCCAGATTTTCCGGGTCGTGAAGATGAAGATGAAGATGAACAAGAAGTTGAGGACCTTGGGAATGATGAACCATGTGGGTCTGACATTGATAGGGGCAGCGATAGCGATACTGACAGTGACTACGCATGTAGTGGGTTGAGGGATTCATCATCTGATGATGGAGATTGGGGGGATGATGTTCATGGCATACCACGGAAGACTGGAGGAACAAGTACAAAGGCTTGGGAGGTTTTGGGGAAAGGTGTCATAGTGGGGGACGATGAGGAAAGGGAGGGTGATATTGACTCAGATGCTGAGAGTCTTAGTACTGTTGATTCATCAGATGATGAGGGGAACAAAAGGAGGGGGAAGGCCAAGGTTAAATATCCGGAGTTCTTGGAGGAAAGGAACATGAAAAATCCCAAACTTGTTCCTCTTATGTTGTTTCCAAATGTAAGAGTTTTTAGGAAATTATTGAAAGAGTACCACCTTAAGCATGGATGTAGTCCAAATACATAAAAAATGAATCGAAGAGGGTAACTGTCAAGTGCTGAGAATCAGAGGATGAATATTGATGTAAGTGGAGGCTTCATGCATCCAGGGTTGGTGACACAACAACCTTTCAAATTAAAACCGTCAAAGGCAAACACACATGTGGGAGGAAGTATGAAAGTAGGTGGGCATCCGCGGAGTGGTTGGTAGACAAGTATTTGAACAACTTTATTGATGACCCTAATTGGAATGTTGAGGTAGTTAAAAATGATGTGAGGAGAAAGTTATACCAGGATGTTTCAGAAAAAACAAATATATAAGGCTAAGAGAAAGGCTCAAGAGATAGTGCAAGGGAAGTATGGTGATCAATACAAGAGGTTGTATGACTACTGTGAGGTTTTAAGAAGGGAGAATCCTGGGAGTTGTGCAAAGATTCAGGTTGATAGGCCTTGGGTGGATAGGAACCTTATATTTCAGAGGATTTTCATTATGTTTGATGCTCAAGCAAAAGGCTTTGTAGGCTATTGTAGGCCCATTATTGGTCTAGATGCTTGTTTTCTGAAAGGTCCATATGGGGGGCAAATGATGCATGCTGTAGGGAGAGATGCTAACAACCAGATGTACCCTATTGCAATGGCCATTGTGGAAGCGGAGTTGAAGGATAGCTGGAGTTGGTTGATAAGCCCCTAATATTGTAGATATCCGGGCTTATCTAGCTCTTTTTGTTCACACACACATGCGTTTTAGCGTCTTATATGTTTGATTTGCGCGTAGTGTTGTTTTTTATAGTTACAAGTGAAACACGTGCATAAGTAGCATTTGAAGTGCTTTGGGAAGCATCCCAAGAATTCAAGGGCCATGCGCCCCATGACACTCTGCCATCGAGCCTCGAGAGCCAAGAAATGAATATTTGGCTAAGGCTCGGGAAGTTTAGAAGGCACAAGATTAAGCCGGAATGCTAAAGGCGTGTCCAAGGCATACAATCACTACGCCAAATATTGCCTTTACCGGCAGTTTTATTACCGGCGGTATAATAAATGCCGCAAAAATTAACTATTACCGGCATTAATCCGGCTGCCGGAAATAGTGGGCCTAAAACGGCGGGATTCAGTTTACTGCCGTTTTTAGTCCTCACTTTTGGGCGGGATTGCAACGCGGTAAAATAAATTGGCGCCCGCACTTAAAATATTTTGTTCAACAGGCCAAACGGCGTCGTTTGGTGGTTTATCCCCATTCTCTTACTTTACATTGCCTTCCTCATTTGCAAAAACCTGGCGGTGGAATACAGAGAGAGACAGAGAAAGAGAGAGAGAAAGAGAAAGAGAGAGAGAGAGAGAGAGAGAGAGAGAGAGAGAGAGAGAGAGAGAGAGAGAGAGAGACCAAATCCATTGCTCTACTCCAGATTACACGAAGCAATCGATTCCCTTCATCGATCTCCTTCTTATCGACGCTGGAGGTAACCATGAAATTAATCTCCTTACCGTCGATTAACTACTTTATCCCCCATATATATACACACGCTGTAATATGTATAGTCGATCGGTACCTAATTCTTCAATATTTACACAGTTTCTTCAATAGATTTCTGTTGGAGCATCTTCATCCTTTACTCATCCACTCAAAACCTAATTTTCTGTGAAACCCCTCAAACCGTACTCTCTCTCTCTCTCTGTGTTATCCATCTGTGTGTCTGAGAGCTCTTCCTTCATGCATGTATGTGTGTGTGTTAAATGTAGGACCTGTTAAGGATTTTCTAATAAGCAAGAGGTTTCAAGAGAACAATGGCAAGATTCAAATGAACACTGATTGTGTAGCCGTGAGGTTCTTTTTTTTACTTTGTGCTTCACTTGTCGTGGCTCTTAAGTTGTCTTGATTTCAATTGATATAGCTCTGTGAGTTCTCTTGTAAGCTTTTTTTATTTATTTATAGTACTTGTAGTTATGGTGCTAATAAAGTATGAGGTGGTGTTTTAATATATGTTTATAACCAAACTTTTTTAGTTGACCTTTCTAATTAAAAATGCAGATTGATGATCTGGAGCTTTGCCCATTTTCTGAGGTAATTAAGCTTTATTATGAAGGTATTATTTCTTCTATTTAACTTTTTGGAGTCATTATTTTAATGTTGGTTTTTTTTTTAATCGCTGAATTGCATGAAGTAGGATAAAAGAAGCGTATTGTGGATTTTAACCTTTTCCTGGTATATTGTTTTCTATGAATTTTTAATTTTAGCATTCTATGATGTGAGTATGTTTGTGGGTTATAGACTCGGAGCAATCCTACATATATTTTATGTTGAGAAACCACAGCCTTTAATTGGAGTTGTTAACCTGATCCTCATCCTTGCTTTTAAAGGTTACTAAAGCTAAACTCTCATCGGTGGTCTTTGACTCCTTAAATAATGAAGCATCCATGGTCTTGCCTAAATTCACAATTTTCTTACATAAAAATTGCAATAGAATCCTATTTGGACTTTGATGAAACCCATTCTTTTTCAATTTTGTCTTTGTCTCTTGTTCAATTGGATTCAACAGATGGGTGTTAACCCCGTAAATCGCCCTGGGGTGGGGAACTTGTTCTCTCTTTCTTTTTTTTTTATCGGCAAAAGAAATTTATTAACATTTGGAGAACTTACAAAGACTAAAAGGACCAAGTAAAAAACGGCATCACAACGGACCACAAGTATCCCAACAAGGTTGGCACCCACGTGACCCGACGATCATGTGCCCCAAAGACCTGAAGAAGAAAGAAACAAAGAATGTACAGAACTTTAGAATTGGCAAGGAGCCAACCTAACCAGAGGTAAGAAAACAGGAAAGCAACAAAGAAAATTTCAATGTTGAAAAACATAGTCCTAATGTTGTAACTATGTTAAAGAATGTTTAGATTTTATTTTTTAATCTTTGTGTGTTATGTATAACTATGTTTATGAATGCTGAGATTTGATTTTTTACTTTTTGTCTATTATGTATTGATCCCCCTTCAATCATTAATAGATGAACTAAAAATTCATTTCCTATGTAGTCAATCCTTTTAACATGTTCTTACAATCAAGCACTCGCCATTGCATTATGCCTAATGCTAGCGATCCATTTGTCACATTTCATTTCATTTCTTGATTTTATTTTGTGTCATGTATATAGTTGTGAAAGATGCCGAAAGTTGGTAAAACATATGTGAAGCCTGGAGGCTTGGCCCAAAAGATTATAGAATATGAGATGATAAAAGTAGAAACAATTGAAAGAAATAACAAGGTAATGGAATCTTACGGCATAAAGTCCCTCGCAAATTCATTGTTTTGTTCAAGTCAAACTACTAACAAGGGAAAGAGCACTACGCCAAATGTTGCGCTCTCTCTCTCTCTCTCTCCCTCCCTCTCTCTCTCTCTCTCTCTCTCTCTCTCTCTCTCTCTCTCTCTCTCTGGGGCTTTCCGTTCATGCATGTGTGTGTGGTGTGTTAATTCTAAGATCTATCAAGGATTTTCTAATGAACAAGAGATTTCAATAGAACAATGACAGATTGCCGTATAGCTGCAAGGTTATTTCTTTTTTCTTTGTGCTTCATTTGTCGTGGGTTTTGATTTGTATTGACTCTAGTTAATATAGCTCGTTAAGTTCTGCAGTAAGGCTTTTCTTTTTTGTAGTACTGGTTGTTAGGGCTAATTAAGTATGAGGTGGGGTTTTAATATATGTTTATAATCGTACTTTTTGAGTTAACCTTTCCAATTAAATATGCAGATTGATGATCTCGAGCATTGCCCATTTGTTGAGATGATCAAGCTTTATTAAGGTATTATTTACTCTACTTTATGGAGTCATTTTTTTAATGTTTCTTGTTTAGTTTTCTGATTGATAAATGAGTGAGTAGGAAAAAGGAAATAGTGGAGGGAAGAAAACAAAATGAGGTAAGAGAAGTTGGAGAGGTTGTGATTAATTTTCACAACAATACACACACACACACACACACACACACACACACACACACACATATATATATATATATATATATATATATATATTAAGTTTCTAAGTAATAACAGAGCAAACACCACAGCTAATTCAACCAATTTTTTTAAGCCGTACATAATTCAAGCTATAGCCCTAGGCAGTGCTCAGTCGCCCGACTAGCTCCTAGCGACTTTTAGAACACTAATTATCCTTAGTAAGATAAATGTACTTTTGTTGAGCCTTCTCTTGATTTTAAATAGTAGGGCATTAGGGCTTCGCCCAACCTTAGAGCATTCTTAATTTGAGATTTGATCGCATCTTTGGTAGCCTTCAAAATTCTTTTACTAATGTAACTGCAATAATGCTTATTTAATCCTTTTAAGCAGAGTTTTTTTTTTATCATAGACTGAACATAATACACTGGGGGGTTTGGACTGAGCATTGTCAAGAATACCATAAAAATTAGGATTGGCCATACATACATTAGAAACTTCAACACAAGGCCTTTTCTAAACAAATTAGGCAGAATAAAAATAATGGGGTAGTGATCTTGCTAGACATGATTGACTATAGCCCTTTCAGTCCTACTCCTTTATGCACCTATACTGGTACGTATCCAGGTAAATGAGAACCTCTTAGCTGTCTTAATATCCTCTAAACAAGCATTAAACTCTGAAGCAGCATTAATACCAAAATTTTCTAACCTTTTCTTTATTGTTCTTTTTTTTGGATTCAAATATTTTTTGTTGAATAAGTTGACAGTACTTTTGCAAATGATTGTTGATTCCGGGTATCTAATCTGCTTCCGTTAGAGATCACTTGTAAGGAATGAATACCGCAGGGTTTCATTTACTCTCACCTTTTTGTGCGTGGAAGCTTTAGATAATTGCTTCATCAGTTCAAGGGTTTTGGTGTTCACCCAGTGACCTAGATACTTCTTTTTGGACAACTCAATCACATCTTCACAATACCCTCAACTTGATGCATGAAAATGTATTGCTTTCTGTAGCACCACAAGTGAGCCATTTCAAACAGTTTTCTCAAATACCTTTCAAATGTATTATGTACTTTCTCAATAATTTGGTGTCATTCACATGTGTTCTGCAATATTTCTCCATTTGAAGTGGGAAACATTTGCATGCTCTGGATAAAAGCTTGTGAGGACACCTGTGGAATACATCAGAGAAATAACATTGTCTTGGCTTCCATCTAGGGGAAGCTTCGAGCTAAAGCAAAGGCTTGACAGCTCAAGTCCATATCAGGCCACAACTTTGGCTTTGATGAAATCTGCTAAAAAGATTTTAGTAAAATGGCTTCCTCATTTGCTAAAATCAACTGCTGATTTTAGCAAATGTAGATTTTAGCGGATTTAATCAAATGGGAAACTTTAATATCTGTCTAGCTCAGTCCGCATTATGTTCCCTTGCTCATTTGCATGCTGTCTTCTCATATTTTGTCTGTAATGACCTCAGATCTTCGACAGAACAAAATGTCAATTTCACCCAAGAATGAGATCAACATATTGCTCCTCTTCGAGTTCGATTTTCAGAACAATTACCTCACTTTCATTTGGAAATACCTCCTGAATTGCCTTTCTAACTTCTGGAACTGAGAAAACTGCTACACCTTTTGGAACATTTACTCCATACAAAGAAATTGAGTGTTTTCACTTAACACATTTCATTTTATAATTTTATTGTATGATTGTATATAGATCTGAAAGATGGCGAAAGACGGTAGAACATTTGTGAAGCCCAGGGGCTTGGCTCAAATGAAGAACAACTATGACTTGGTAAAACAAGAAACAATTGAAAGAAATAACAAGAGAGTGGAGGCCCTGGGGATTAAGCCCCTGCCAACTTCATTGCTTTCTTCGACTCAAACTACTACAGAGGGAAAGAGGAAGGTAGATTGGGAAAATGACAGCGACAAGGATTATCATCCAACCGAGAATGAAGAAGGGTTGTTTTTTTCCGGTGACGATGACGAGTTTTATTGGTCAGAGGGAAAGAAGGTGATACCCACTTACATGTGCTATTTTAAGTTCATATTCAAGTATTTCCTCGTTTAATGTCTGATCATGTTGATTTTATCTAATCTCATGCTCTCTTTTTTTTCTTTTTTGCCAATCATAAACAGACGACTGTGAAAAAGAATGAACAAAGGACTGTTAAAAAGAAGCAATCTCGTTGGCCTGCTGGAGCCATGCATGCAACTTCACAACCATCACCTACCACTAGTCAATAGCCACCATCACCAATCACTGATCAAACATAGCCACAACCAGCCACTAAACTGTACCCACCACTTACTAAGACAAAAAAGCTTCCTCGTTGGCCTGTTGGAGCCATGGCTGGGACTTCAGAACCATTGCCTACCATTAGTCAACTGCCGCCATCACCAATCACTGATCAAACACAACCACAACCAGCCACTACTCAACTGTACCCACCACCAACTAAGGCAAAAAAGCTTCCTCGTTGGCCTGTTGGAGCCATGGCTGGGACTTCACAACCATTGCCTACCACTAGTCAACTGTCACCATCACCAATAATGGTTCAAGCGCAGCCACGACCTGCCCCTGATCAACCACATGCTACACCAGCTGTGATGAAAAAGCTTCCTCATTTTCCTACCGAACCTATGGCTGCAACTTCACGGCCATCACCTACCAGTAGTCAACACCATCACCAATAACGATTCAAGCGCAGCCACGACCTACCCCTGATCAACCACATGCTCCACCAGTTGTGATGAAAAAGCTTCCTCATTTTCCCGCTGAACCCATGGCTGCAACTTCACGGCCATCACCTACCAGTAGTCAACTGCACCAACCCCCACTCACTAATCAGTTGCGCGCACAGCCACCACCAACTGTGTCAAGAAAACGGCGGTCTCGTCGACTGGATGGATCTAAGGCTGCAACTAGAGGAAGAGGCCCTTCTCGTCCTTATAAGTACTGGGGCACAGGGAAAAAACTAGAAGTTGTGTTGGATATTGATGATCAACCTATTGGCAACACAGGGGCTGTATTGCAAAGCCAACTGGGCATTTTAGCTCGGAATGGTAACTTGGCATCCTTAAAATTCACTGATTGGAGGGCTCCACAATTAACACCATACAAAGAACGTATATGGGCCGAGGTTAAGGTAAAAAAATAGACTACTTTACTGGTCTAATTCATCGTTTTACTTGTATATTGATAGACTTTCTTTTTTGATTTCTCATAATTGCAGGACAACACCAATGTGCCGGGAGTTTATAAGCATAATTGTTTGATGTCTGTCTCGAAAAAATGGAGGGATTGGAAAGATTACCTAAAAATTCATTATTATGATGCATATGAAACTGAGGAAGAGCGCTTGAATAATTGTCCTGAAAGGGTGGATTTCGATCAGTGGAGCCTTCTTGTTAAATTTTGGGGTGGTGTGCAAAGGCATAACAACATTCTCATGGTTTATTTTTTTCTTTTTCTGATTAGAATGTTTTTTTTTTGTATATGCATATCTAACACTCATTCACCTTCTAAAAGGAACGTAGCGTCACAAACCTCACAAATAGAGATTTCCAAACGATGGGCCACACGAGTGGGAGAAAAGCCCATTGTCGAATAAGAGCTGAGGTAAATGAGTTGCGCATTTATAATTTTATATATATGTATGAATAGATATATTGCAATGTATTCTTGTCAATAAATGTTTAGTTTAATTGAATACTAATGAAGTTGGCTAAGGAAAAAGGAGTGGAGCCTAATGAAGTTGACCGAATCACGGTATTTGAGAGGACACATACAAAGAGTGATGGAAATCCTGTTGACAAAGGTACGGGTATGACAATTGAATTGACTTAATGAATGATTTACTCATTTACCTTCTTGTTAATGCATCACATTTCTTCTATTTTAGGCTCGTCTCAAGGAAGGGATATCTCAAGTTCCCGAGTCCTTGCAATCCTCTACTTTTAAGGAGGAGGTGTTCACAAAGGTTCTAGGACAAGATAAACATGGACGTGTACGTACTTATGGCTTGGGTACCTGTCTAAGTCAGGTGTTTGGGACAAGATTTACCAGATCACAGGAGCTGCGTGACCGGGAACAATTGAGTGAAGAGTTGCAAAAAGAAGTTGTGGATGAGGTGCGAAGAGAAGTTGTAGATGAAGTGCGAAAAGAAGTTCTAGCTGAGTTTGGTGATAGGTTTTCTAGCCTAGAGCGTAAGTGTGCTAGGTTTGAGGCTCATGCGAAAAATATTGGATATCCATTGGCTCCATCTCCAGAAGCGAATTCACCAATAGAGCCTTCACATAACAGACAGGTGTGTCCAACTTTTATCATATTTTGTTTTACATGTTGTAGACACCCCAAAATGAGTCTCTCGTACACATTTTTATCCCCGATGATGAAAAGAAATGTCCGGAAGGCCTCTCGAATTGAAACTTTTCAAGTCAACAGTACCGTACGGTACTCATCTCTCATGCACGACACAGCCCAAGTCACGTACAACAGCTTTTTGAACTTTGGCGGTGGAGACCGTACGGCACAGTTTGTGTGCCGTACGGCACTGTCATACATCAGTCGACTTTTGTAGAGCTTCCAGCAGCTCAAATGTTTGACAATCGGTTCCCTCCTTCATCATGGTTACTTGCAAAGCTTAAAGGTTACATCATAGGCATCATTGCTTTGAGTGGGTAGCAAGAATACTTGGAGACCAAGTTCGTTTCACGCCTATATATACCGATCGGCTCCAAAGGAAGAACAACAACGAAAGACCCAAGAAAAATCATGGTTAAGCTCCCCCAAATTCTGTCCATAATCATGCTCACCTTCTAATTCACCTACTACTCTCACTCTCCACCCCAGAAAATAACCCTCAAAGCCTTACACAAGCAAATCCAATCAAAAATCAAGTTCCTCTGTTTTTGGTTCAAACCCGTGAGGTTGCCATTCCAAATTTATTCGAGTTCTAGTCATCAATCATTCTTGTTGTTGCATCAGAGGGGAGTTAGAAGCTAAAGGAAGTCCAAATCAAGTTCAAAAGGTTTCAAAAGAGTTTCAATCCGAGAGTTCCAAGCCGAAGGTACATTTCCGTTTCGCCAAAATTCTCAACTTTGGTACCCTGAGGGGAGGGGTGCCGAGTGTGGGATGATCTTCTATATCATCTCCACATTTGGTATACCCATGTTATACCAAAAACCAGTTCAATTGGAAACCTCCCGGTTGCGTCGTATGGTGAACTTTACGCGTCGTATGGAGCAATCTAATGAGGAGGAACAATTTCTATTCAACATATCATTTTTCAGTTCAAAGTAATTAGTTTTAATCAAGTTTTCATACCTTGTATGTGCTTCTATTCAATCATCTCGAAAAACCAAAGTTTGAACTGTTTGTGAAGGAAACAGTGCCGCACGGCACTCCCCATGTACTGCACGGCACAGTTGGAGTGCTGTACGGCACTCTTTTGAAAATTTGACCGTTGGACTAATAAACAGTGCCGTACGGCACACTTTATGTACCGCACGGTACACCTAATGTGCCGCACGGCACACTTTTGCAAATTTTGAAATTTTGAAACATTTCCTTTACAAAACAGTTTGAACCCTTGGTGTGTTATCTGGATTATTTGATTTGCATATTGCTTATTTTCATTATTATCGTCTGCTTTGTTTGATAAACTGTTTATTTGAATAAAGTTCGGCATTAAAGTATCTTCAAAAAATCCCACAAATGTTTAGTAAAGACCGATTTTTAATCGGGCGAGCGGGGTGCATTAAAACCCTTCCCCGCTCGTAACCTGGCTCCCGAATCCAAAACGAATCTCTGGTTTTCAAATCGTTTTATAAATCATCTTCCAAATCATTTTCAAATTGGTTTCTCGAGTCCTAACCATTTTCCAAAAACCCGGGTGGCGACTCTATTTTCAAAACATCATTTTCGAACGACAATGCGTGGAGGTCCGACCGTCCACACATGTTTTTACGAAAGAGTGAAATGGAATGTATTCTTTATGTTCTATATCAGAACGGTTCTCGACAACCATACAATGTGAAACATGTTTCTGATGCCAATGGTACTCCACAACAAAATAGCGACAACAGGTTTGCATTCCCAGGGGCTTGGCCCGATAATGAGGTGAGAGAATGTTCATATTGTGCTTTCAAATTGCTGAAACTTCTTTTGAAATGCTAAAGCTTGTCCAAATCACTAAATATTAACCTATTTAGGGTTGAACAACTAGGACACATGCTACTATATATTAACCTATTTAATTTTTTTTCCTTTTGCCATGCATTCATTAGCTTCGTGATCAATTTATTGATAGCCCGCATACATGCAAAAACGCCACAGTATATGCATGCATCTTTTCATGTTATCACTGTAAATCAAAGAGATTGATCAATTAAAATAGGTGTCTTTTAACTCTCCTTTAAAGTTTTGTTGGAATAGAATTTTGGGTCTTTGCATGTCTGATTTCTGTTAAGGATGCAAATTTATTTAGATGTTACTGCTAGTGGTAAAAACACTTCTGAGATAGTAGTTGACTGGGAAATAGTGTTATGTGTATCCTTTTTGGTTTTTTGAATTTTCATCTATAGGTCCTCCGACAATACAAGTTAAGTGGTATCTTTCTTAATCATTAATTTTGACTCTGCCAATTAGAGCAAGAAGGTCAATCTGTTAGATTTTCTGGTTAAATTCCTCGAGTCTGCTTTGATGTTTTTCTACTATTTGTGAAACCTTTTTGTGCTGCACAACCTAGTTGAGTGCATTACACATATTTCAGTGTTCTCATTCGGTTTATTGCGACTGGAGTTGAATCAACAAATCAGGTAGCCAAGTTCAACCTAGTTAATTCAGCAAATTAAATGTTGGCCAAATTTTGGTCTCAACAAATTTTAGATCAAATTAAACCTAAAAAATCACTTAATATAAACTGCCAGTCCAGTTAAAAAATTCGCCCAATATTTTTCCTCATGGAGCATAAATGACATGGTAGCACAACACAGAGGCTTTGATCTATCAAATGATCAGTCTTTTGTGCTTTATATTATATTACGTTAGAAAGGGAGCCTTCATATCAAGGGATGGTTCTTGTTCTTTTAACTTGAAGAGTGGAGTCCTTTGTTCTGGAGCTTTCTAGGTTTTTCTGTTTTGCAAGTTTGCGAGCACTTCAATAATTTCACTTCAATCATTTCAGAGGAATCGCTAACTATGAGTCTATGAATCTGATAGATTACCTTTGTATTTTCTACCAAGTGTAATATATTTTCAACACATTATTAGCCATAGATGAAGCTTATTTTGGTGTTATCTAAAGACTTGAGGTTTTCATCTTTCTGCTCTATGTTTAATGCTAGAAATGCTTGTTCTTTGATTTTTTACTGTAGTATTTTGGATTTCTGTTACAAGTAAAAGCATTTGAATTTCTTTTCTTTCAGCTTCCGCGATTGTACAATGTGTACGTGGAAATGGGAATTGTGACATTGTTTCAGAATATTCTTGACAATATCTTTCTTAGCCTATGCTAGTCGTAACAAGTGACATTATATTTTCAAAAAAATAAGGACACGGACACAATGAGAGACACGTTAAAACATCCTACATGTTTTATGATTACGACAGGTTTTGTATTACTGAAGAACATAAACTAATAGAAACTTAAATGAGGTGCCAATGATTCCAATAACGATCTAATTCAAGGTGTTGATACTAATGAAATGATCAAATATTTCCATCACTTTCTCCTTGGTATTGGCTGAGAATGTGACAACACTTTCTTATGTCATGATTAATTTCTTGTGTACGCCTCACTGAATTCGTACATTTTTCCTTGCGATTGTTCTGCAGCTTGATGATCAGATTTAGTTGAACTATGTGGAAGATGTTCGAGCTTGACATTGGTTGATCATTATTTTGGGAGTTATTGGCAATTGACAAGTGGGGCTTATATTTTTTGGCTTTAGTCGTGCATGAGCTACATCGAAAGTGTTCGAGCTTCACCGTCTTGAGTTTGTGGAGTTTGTTTTGACAGTTTTATGCTAATGTTTGTACGTGGTTAATGTGACTTGGTATTAGTTTTTGACGGGCTAATTTTACCAATGTCATGCATGTCTTATTTTGGTAGGTCACTATTGTGTTATGGGCTTTAGTCTTTGTATTTTCCAACTTGGGGATATATATTTTGTAGGCTATGATCGAATTGATGCATTTGCTGGTTTATATATACAGGGCTTCTTGCATGCAGTGCATATATTTCATCAAATTGGATTGTAATGCTGTAATCTGCAGCAATGTATTATATATAGGTGAATAATTAATTCACGTTGTTAATGCGAATAATACCGGAATTAAATTCATGTTGTTAATGCAAAAATTACCGGCAATAAATGCGAGTATTACCGGCAGTAATTCATGCCGTTAATGCGAATGTTATCGGCGGTAAGCTCATGCCGTTAATGTATACAATACCGGCGGTAAATTATTTTTAACGAGAATACTACTAAATCCGGCGGAATTATTAGCGGCAGGACAATACTGCCGTTTTTAGTTTTTCCGGCAGTTTGTTACCGCCGTTTATCTTTTAACGACGGTTGTGTCGACGGCGGGAGAATTACTGCTGGTAATAGTATTTCCGACAATTTTTGAACTATTACCGGCATTTTCCTACTGCCGTTTTTTGTTACTTTTGGCGTAGTGAATGACTCCCGGTGGAATCCGGGAGTGAACAAGCACGCACAAAGCCAAGGATCACCTCCCCCGAGGGTCCCACAATGTTTGGAAGTGTTTTGGAAGATGTCCGGTAGCACACAACAAGGGATGGCAAAGAAATAAGAGGCAACCTCAATGGCCTGAGTATTGATACCAGTATTGATAGGTATCAATACCTTTGCAGTCTCAAACTGAACAGAACATTGGGTATCGATACCCCCTACCTTGGTATCGATACCCAGGCATTACGGGGAACATTTTCAAGGTCAGTATTGATACTTGTATTGATACGTATCAATACCCAGCAGCCCGAGAAGCTTGTTTGAGCTACTTTTTGGAGTTTCTACTTTTGGAAAGTCTCACCTTTTTCTTCTTTTTAGATATTTTGTAAGAGAGTAAAAGATGACTATATACTCTCTCCTCTCTCTCTTTCTCTTGCACTTTTCATTTTAGTCTACTTTAGTTTAGGAGCTCTCACCCTCTCTCCTCCATGAAAGAGGCTTCAAGATTTCTCTCTCTAGTTTTTCTCATGTAAGTGATTGTCTCCCATTATTATCTCGTGTATTAAACTTGTTGCTCTTGTTTAGATCTTTCTAGTAATTTACTTTATTTGCATTTTTATCAAGTTTCTAGTGTTTGTGTTTTTCTAGCTTCTTCCTTAGTAAACTCTTGTTTTTAGTTAGTGTTTGATAATTGCTCAAAGTTTAATGTTGTAGGCAAGCTTAGGGTACACCTTAAAAATCAGTTTTTAGAGTTATTAAACATGTTTTTGGTTTTCTTCAAATTCCTAGGCTTTATTCTAGCATAATGTGTTAGTAGTTTTATAGGCTCAGTCATGGGGTAATTAACACTCCTTGACTCGGGGTTTAATCCATCCATCTCGTTCATTTAGTATACATCTCTTGTTTATCAAAGTTTAGGGTTTCATATTTGTGTACCAAAAGTTGAGTTTGTTAACCCCATTAATCCCACGTAGCCAAGGGTTTCACCACTTGGCACGTGGGATGCTTTGAGCAATGTCAACTCAACCGTTTGCAAAATGAACCAAAAATCCTAATTTTTGTTAAACACATTTTTCTAGTAAAGGTTTTAAAATCTAAATCTACCGTTCGGGGGCATTTAACGATGCCCTGAGCCGATTATCAAGAGGGGATGGATTAACCCGAGTCATGGTCGTTAAATACCCCTAGACTTTGCCTTAGTTTAATTAGTTGTTTTTAATCTCCGAGTCGTTCTCGAAGTCGAGAGAATTCCACCAATCAAACCACAAAATCAGTTTGCCGCTTTAAGGCTAAAAACCTCACTCGCAAGTCAACCATCACGCAAGGTGCATTCGGTCCCTGTAGATTCGACCCGGTCTTACCGGTTATCATGCTACCGCCGACCTAGCTACGCTTGGGGCGACATCATTTACGATACAATCTAAGGTCGCAAGCATTGGTTCTTAGACATCTTGACTGATGTGATTGGAAAGCATGCAGACAAGGGATGGATTTTCATATCTGATAAACAAAAGGCAAGTAAATATTTAAATTTTGTTCATTTTGGTTGTTCACATTTGCTATTCAATTGTTGTTCATAGTTTGTTCTAATGCTTGTAATTAGTGTTATTGTGCAGGGACTTACAGAGTCTATGGACTTGTTGTTCCCTGGTGTGGAACACAGGTTCTGCATCAGACACATGTACTCCAACTACCAAAAGCTATTCAAAGGCAAAAGGTTGAAGGACCTCATGGAGGGGGGGGGCAGCAAGTGCTTATAAAGTACCAGAATTTGAAGCAAAGATGAGGGCGTTGAAGGCAATGTCAAAGGAGGCACATGACTGGTTGTTGAGGGAGCCAATTGAGCATTGGGCCAGATGTAAATATAGTCCAAGGGCACAAACGGGCAGAATGGTCAACAACATATTTGAGTCTTTCGACAATGCAATTAAATGAAGTGAGGGACAAACCAATTCTTACAATGTTGGAAGGTTTTAGAAGGTATGTCATGCAGAGGTATGTAGAGAGAACCAGATTCTGTGACAAGTTTCCATCCAGGATATGCCCTAACATTTGCAAGAAGCTAGAGTTTATTAAGGAGTGGGCTGCGGACTACTCTGTCATCTTTGCTTCCCCACAAAAATTTGAAGTAAGCAGCCCTTTGATGTCATTTATTGTGGACCTTGGGATCAAGACTTGTACTTGTAGAAAATGGGATGTCACAGGTATACCTTGTACACATGCTTGTGCTGCAATGATCAAGGATATGGTCAAACCTGAGGACTACATTTCCTATTACTACCATACAGAATCATTCAAAGCTTTTTATGCCTATCTCATTAACCCAGTCCCAAATCATTCCACTTGGCTGCGAACAGAATATGAAGACATAATGCCTCCACAGTATAGGAGGAAGACATGCAGACCTAGGAAGTCAAGGAGGAGAGGGGAAGATGAGACTAACAATCCTAATCCAAAGAAGAGGGATTGGAGTACGAAGAAGCCTGAGATAATGAGGTGCAGTAGATGCAAAACCATTGGTCACAATGTTAGAACTTGTGAAGCTGTTGTATCAACTCAATTTGAGGAGGGGGAGTCATCACAGGTTATTACTTCTTACACTATAGTATTGTAAATGCCAATATGCCTATGTGTTGTGACTTAGCTTTTAGCTTCTTCTTTTTTTTACTTGTCACCATTGCAGCAGCAACAAGTGCAAGAGGCCGGGGAAATGCATCACAGGTTACTGCAAGTGTAAAGGGAAAGTCATCACAAGTAAGTTATTGTTTGTATAAGTATTGTCACTACCAATATGAGGTGTTGAATGATATTAATAATTTTTCTCTTTAACTTTTTGTAGCCAAGAGGAGTTGCAACAAGGGCAATGGGAAATTCATCACAACTAAGAGATAATGCAACAAGTGGAAGTGCAAATTCATCATAGGTAAGTTGTTATTTTTTGAAACTTTTGTAGCAATAAGGTCTTAATAGCAATATGCATATTTGAAGTCATTTTGAAACCCTTTGGTCTTGTCCTATTGCTCTTAATAACTAATGCAGCCAAGGAGGGTCAATTCATCTCTAACAGATAATGCAACAAGTGCAAATGCAAATTCATCACAAGTAACTTGTTTTTTTTTTTGTCTCTATCACAGTTACCAATATGCCTATCTGTTGCATCTTAATTGCGTAATGTTAATATTGCTCTTTTAACTTTTTGCAGTCAAGAGGAGTTGCAGCGACAAGAGGGAGGGCATTCACTAGAGGAGGGAGAGCACTGACAAGAGGAGGAAAGACAGTGGCTAGTGGAGAGAGGGCAGTGACAACAGAATATAATGCAATGGCAAGAGGTAGAAGTTCACAGGGAGTAGGGAGGGGAGCATTCAGAAGTGGGAGGCCAATTCAGTACAAGACTGTGAGTGAACTACCAAATAGACCAAGGTGGCATGTAGGAAGAGTTGTAGATGGTATCTTCTCAAGTCAGCCAACTACTAAGGAAATTGGTAAGGGAACTTCAAAGCCAACTAATAAGGAAATTGGTAATGCAACTACAAAGGGATCAACACAATAGAAGTTCTACTATATTATTACTACTATTCATAAGTCATTCAGATAATCAATGACAACAGGGCTTTTTTTTGGGTTTTTATGTCCTGCTGAGATGATGAGGGAGGGATATAAATTATGGTTTTTGTGTAATGGTTCTTTGACTTGTGGTTTGGTACGTGTAATGGTAAACTGAGCATGTAATGGTATGGTTAACTGCTACTGTAATGGTTAACTTAGTACGTGTTTGCTACTGTAATGGTATGGTAACTGCTACTTGGTACTGCTATCTGGTAATGCAAAGTTGGATGCTTATGTTGTTTGTATTTAACTTAGTAGCAGTTTTGTCCTCCTTTGGAAAGGTGAAGTTGATGTTTGTATTTAACCCATGTTGGGATGACTTTTTAGAGGTTGTCCCCTCAAATTTTTGATTTCTGCTACTGCTGCTATTTTTGTGATTTGGTTGCTTGCTGCTGTTTGTTCGAGACGCAATGCGTCGGGCTAGTCCAAAAAGCAAGGAGACCCTGTCGAATTTTTTTCCCCCGTCTTGGCAGTGTCCAGATCATTTTGTTGTGGGCTACGGATTGGACTTGGCATAATTATACAGGATTTTGCCTTATATTGGTGTTATATAGAATTATACAGGATTTTCCAGGAATTTGGCTCTCTGGAAATGCAGATTTTGATTGAGCTAGTTGATTGAGTTGCTGTTTTTTTAACTACTTAACTTGATTGTCGTCGGGCTAGTTGATTGTTTTAAGGCCAAGCTTTCTGTCTTAGTTGCAAAATGCAAAAAAAAAAATTGGTCCAGGAAACCTGTGACAGGAAGGGGGAGTTTGCATGACTTGTTTGATCGAGGAACCTGTGACCGGAGCTCCACTTTCAATGATGGAGTTGGCAACGGTCTCTGTTGTTGTTCTAAGCAACGATCTCATGTTCAATGTTGTAGCTATATGATGGCTCTCACATATCACAATGCTAAAGAAACAGATTATAAAATATTGCTTGCACCTTAATGTGTGTGATTGGATCTGGGCTAGTTTTATACCACTTTGCTTTTGCTGCACACAACTCACTTTCTTTAGGTTCACCCGAATGGTACACTTGAGTATCCCTTTCACCGAATTCATCCATTTCATGTATTCCATTAGGTGTACCATATTGCGTTGGTATAAGTACATAAATCATTGGCTTGCAAGAGCTTAAATTGGATCCAACACTTGACCATTAAACTGGACAAAATAGTTGAACCTAAATTGGCATGAACTCAAGGAAAAAATAGTTCCCATAAAACAACCAATATGTATATTTTAAAGGGTCATTCACCCCAGCAAGAATCATAACCCCATGCTAACCCAAGACCAAGGCCACTCCTTCATGGGTCACTGATAAGCCCCAAATGTTGTATATATCCGGGCTTATCTCGCTCATTGTGATCACACACACGTGCATTTTGTGCCTTTATACGATTGATTTTGCGCGAGGTTGTTTTTTGTTAGTTTCAGGTAAAAATGGAGAAATAAGGCGTGTTTTGACGCCATTGTTAAACCAACGGATGCCCGAGCACCAGAGGCCACATGGCACCCCGCCACCGAGTCCCGGGAGTCAAGGAATGAAGTGTTGAACAAGACTCGGGAAGCCTAGAGGTCATGATGACAAGCCGGAAGGTCAAGGGATCAAGACATAGAAAATTATCAGTTTTTACATGTTCAACCGGTAGAGCACTTTTGCTCAACCGGTAGAAGAGAACCAGTGAGTTCTTCAACCGGTAGAGCACTTTTGTTCTACCGGTTGAAGCTGTACTTTTCTGCAACTTTTGAGCCCGATCAAGAAATATCTAATGGCATATTTGTAATAACTTAGCACGACTTTTGGGGCCTATAAAGGGTCTCCAACCTCAGATTTTTAGGGTAAGCTCTTATTTTCACCTTTTCTCTCTTCCTCCCTTAGTACTTAGAATTTGCTCTCCCTTATCTCTAGGATTTCATGCTTTTCCACTTAGATTCAAGGTAAATCTTCTTCTTTAATGTTGTAGTACGTACTTTGATCTTTATATAATCTAGTTTATTTCCGCTTTTATCGGTTAATTCATTTTCTTGTTTTTCTAGCTATTTCCTTTGAAAACTCTTGTTCTTATTAGTTGTTTGATTAATTCTCAAGTGTTAATGTTGTAGGCAAACCTAGGATTAATCATAAAAATCAGTTTTTAAAGTTATTAAACATGTTTTTAGTTTTCTTCCAATTCATAGGCTTAATTTCTAGCATAATGTGTGAGTAGTTTTAATAGGCTTAGTCATGGGGTGATTAACACTCCATGACTTGGGTTTAATCCGTCCATCTCGTGTATAAGGCATACATCGCTTGTTTACCGGAAATTTGGGGTTTCACTTTTATGTACCAAAGAGTGGGTTTGTTAATCCTTTTGATCACCCGTAGCCAAGAGCTTGACTACTTGGCACGTGTGATGCTTTGGGCAATGTCAACTCATTTGTTTGCAAAATGTCCCGAAAACCCCGAATCTTTGGTAAACACATTTTTCTAGTAAAGGTTTTAAACTCTAAATCTTCCGTTCGGGGGCATTTAACGATGCCCTGAGCCGGTTATTAAGAGGGGATGGATTAACTCGAGTCATGGTTGTTAATACCCCTAGACTTTGCCTTAGCTTAATTTGTTGTTTTTAATCTCCGAGTCGTTCTCGAAGTCGAGAGAATTCCACCAATCAAATCACAAACTAAGTTTGCCACTTCAAGGCCGAAAACCTACTACACTTGCAAGACAACTCTCATGCCGGGTGCGTTCAGTCCCTGTGGATTCGACCCAGTCTTACCGGTTATTATGTTATGTGATACCTAGCCCTACGGAGACTGTGAAATGGGCATGTTAACTACAAAAAGTGTTTGTAAGTAAAAGAAATACCAAAGAGATATTTCCAATGCCTCAATGAGTCATGTATTCCATTAAGTGTATTCCATGAACGACACAAGCCAGTCACTAACGGCACAAGCCAGTCACTAACGGCACAAGCCAGTCAAAGATAACAATTTCTGGGTTATACCCATAATCCAATATCGGTGAGCGCTTGATGTAAAAGTTGATTTTTTTTAGCAAGAATTTTAAAAAATAAATAAAACTCTAGATGAAACAGTTAACTATATCTGATTGAGCAGGAACAAAAACCCCGATTGATATACGAAATTAGTGGAGCATATTCCAAGAAACAGTGCGAACAGGAACAAAACGAGAGCCAAGAGGCAGTGCGAACAGGAACAAAACGAGAGCCAAGAGAAAACCCCGATCGATAGACAAAATCAGTGGAGCGATCTATCAAAATTGACTGGATGGTCTGGCTTGCCAGTCCAGATGGGAAATGCAAGAAACAGAATCTGATCAGCAGACACGAGGTTTTGACAAGGTTCTCAACCAATGCTAAAAAAAACATGATCTGAGCAAGGTATTCTCATCAAAATAAACTCCAAACACTAGATTAATGATAGGTTTCCACTAAATTAAGGGAATACAAACAAGATCAAGGATCAATGCATCAACATTTTACTTTGAACACTAGAAAATGGGTTTTGAGGAATAACAACCAACCTACAAAAAATTGAGGCTAAAGACTTGCAGTATATGAAACAACTCAACCATATACACTTAGAAAAAGGAGAAGAAATTCCTACCTCAAAGGGTTTGAGCTCCAACAAGCCTTGAACCAAAACCCAAGCCTATCCACTGAGCTTCTAACACACGATTTTCGGGCCTAAATGTTGCGGGTACCAAGGATTGGAGGTGGGTTTGTGTTAGATTTGAGTGTGGGTGGTAGATTTTTGTGTGTGAGTGAGGGAGGAAGTAAAAACCGAGAAAGAGAAAAGAGGGAGAGAGAGTCAGCTAAGATGAGGGAGGGGAAATAAGATTGTGTTCTCTAACTCCTCCCTTATATAGTTTCAATTACACACTCACCCTCCAACTTGCAAAAGTGCTACTGTGGACGCCCACATTCGCACGTGCGGCCGCGGCGATTGTATCCACGGAATTTTTGGTTATGTTTGTGAAAAAGGACGATCCGGAAAAAAAGAAAAATTTAGAGTCGCCACCCGGGGTTTAATTTCTGGAAAATGTTAGGTACCCGAGAAACCGTTTAAAAATAATAATGACTCTTGTGCCGTTGAAAAAGAGGTTTTGATCTGTGGAAAAATAGAGATTTGGGTTCGGGAGCCAGGTTACCCGCGGGGAAGGTTTTGTTCCAAAAAAAATGCCCCCCGAGTGCCGGAATTTTCCGGTCTTTACTAAATCTTTGTGGGATTTTCTTTGAAAATATTTCATTGAAAACTTTATTTCACATAAACAATGTAGTAGGAAATAATGAGCTTAAAAGAGACAAATAATAACAGTAAATCAAAATAACACACAATCAAACATATAAACGCGAGAAAATTAACTAAGAGGGATACAAGTGCAAGAAACAGAAAATGAAAGGGGGGTAAATTGCAATTTTACCCACTGGTTTTTCCCAAAAAACAGAGTGTCGGATTTCAGAAAACAGAGCATCCAAAATGCATTTCCAGTGACACCGTACGGTATCAAAAATTACACCGCATGGTGCCATGGGGGTGCCGTACGGTGCCCCTGTGCAGTGCATTTTTCAAAAATTCCCATTTTATCCGATTGAAACCAACTTCATTTTCGGGTAAAAACCACACTTTTTGTTGACCAAAAACAAGTTTAAAAAAAAATGGTTTCATTGAGTAAATGTCCCTCATTTTAGGGACGTCATCCCGCAACAACGGACGATGTTGCGCGAAATTCACCCGAGAGGTTTGAATTTTTGTTGAAATATCTCCGTTTTGGACTCGAGGAAGAGCTACAGAGCTCTCCTCGAGCCCGGTGGAGACTCCCCTCAGAAGATTTTACTTCGATGAACGCGAGTTTATACCTTCGGTTTGCTTGATTAAGACTGTGAACTTTGGAAGGGATTGACTTGAGGGTCGGGACTCGTAGTTGTAGATCTATGAATACAAGGGTGATGTAATTGGAAATGGTTTTGGCAGAGTAACGAAAGGAATGACAAGATTGTCTCGAAGGAGAGTTTTTTTTTTCGCTGAGAATTTTTTCTCTTCTCTTTTTTTTTTTCCTTTTTTTCTCTTCTCGGCCGCTCCTTCTCATGGTTTATATAGAGAGGATTTCTGAAACCATCATTTGAATGATTCCCGTACGCCAGTGAATGGCATGATTTCGCAGAATCTCATCATCGTTTCTGAGCTGCTGGGCGAACCCGGGAATCCTGTTGATGGGACAAGGGCGCCGTACGGCGTCAAAGATGTACCGCACGGTGCATAGTGTAACACCGCACGGTGTGAAGAGAATTTCAAGTCGTACGATTTTGGGCCGTACGGTTCAGGTGGGTTTGGTTTTTGGTTCATTTGATCCGTCCGACTCAAGCAACTGTTCCGAGGTATATTTCACGCATTCTTTTCATCATTGGGGATGCATGAGTCATCAAAATTGGGGTGTCTACAGTTGCCCCTCTTCGACACGGCTTGGTCACCATATGTTGGTGCAAGTCGTGCTAGAAGATTTGGACATCCCAATTTGGACAACTGTGCGGAAAACAAGAAAATCAATAAATTTGGTCGAGCTCGGAACTTCCTACGTACCTCGTTTGAGAGGATCAGACCAATCGTAGTTCGTCGGGGCTGTCATGAAAAAGTTGGCACCTCATTTTTCAACGAGGGAAAAACGAATGATGTTTGCAAGAAACAATTTTGGAGGCCCTGATAGCCGTAAAATACACTTTCGGAGGCCCCGAAGGCTGTTTAAAAATGGGTTGATTTAAAAGATGATCTGGAGGCCCCTGAGAGCCGTTAAATTCAATGTTTTGAGAAAAACAAATGCAGTAAAGGACTTAGAAATTTTTGCGAAAATAAATTGCCGTAGAGGACTTAGAAAATTTGTGAAAAATAAAATTGCCGTAGAGGACTTAGAAAATTTGTGAAAAATAAATTGCTGTTGAGGACTTAGAAATTTTGAAAAATGATTGCCGTGGAGGACTTAGAAATTTTTGAAAAATGATTGCCGTAGAGGACTTAGAAATTTTGTGAAAAATAAATTGCCGTAGAGGACTTAGAAAATTTGTAAAAAATAAATTGCCGTAGAGGACTTAGAAATTTTGAAAATGATTGCCGTGGAGGACTTAGAAATTTTGAAAAATGATTGCCGTAGAGGACTTTAAAATTTTGTGAAAAATAAATTGCCGTAGAGGACTTAGAAAATTTGTAATATCGTAGAGGGTTTAGCAATACCATAAGTGAAAGTGGTTGATCAAGCAGGGGGGGAAGTGCAATTTTTGAAGTAACTGAAAGGGGATGCCGCACGGCATAGGAATGTGTACCGCACGGTGCGAGTAACTACACCGCACGGTGTAACTGGAATTTTCTCGACTCGTACTGTAACTGCTAGTATCTCCCAATTTTCTCTCATTTCGTTAAAAAATGCTTCAATCGGTAAAACTCCTTAGCGAAAACCTTTGTCTGAAGTCTTCCTTTTATTCCCCAAAATTTCGATCGAAATCTCTGTGAACTCCAAGGCTATGGCTCGTTCCGGCAGTGGTGAAAGTCAATCTTCTTCCTCTAATGGTGAACAGTCACCGTCGGCTCATAGAGGGGAGGATCCGACACCCCAGTTGTTTGTGGATGTCGCGATTCCATTGGGTGATGTGACTTCGAGTTCGGTTGGGCCGAGTAGTGTTGGCGACGGACACCGCACGGTGTCGATTGGGGATGAACTGCCCCGTACGGTGGAGGAAATGGTTGATCCAAGCGGTGAAGGGCCATTCATGGCGAGGCCCAGCGGTGATGGGGCGACAGTGGGTGAAACCCACGGTCCGGCCGGAGGTAGTGGCTGCTGATGTGTTGCCAGGGAGTGATGTTTCCGATGATCGGCTTAAGGGGAGTAGTGATGCTGCCATGCAGGGTGGCGAGAGCGGATCTGGGCCCATGAAGATTGACATGCAGGGCATGGGTGCACAAGTTTCTGAGGTGGAGATGGATATTGGAGGTGTTCACGTCTTGGTTAAGCAGAGACCCGCCGGGGAGGGTGTAGATATGGGTTCGCAGGAGAGCTTGGTACCGAGTGACATTCCGAGTGCTTCCTTGGTTACTGAGGTGCCCGTTGGAGGAGAGCAAACATCTGTAGTCATCCCGGTGATCAGGAGGGACCTGGGGAAGGAGGAGGCTCGAGACTCGAGTAGTGGGGGCGAGGAGATGAAGGTCGGGGCTTCAGACCCACCAGTTGTTCCTGCTGTAGTTGGTTCTTCTAGGGCTCCAGGTTATACTATGGTTGATACGCTGGAGGGAGCGAGAGATGAGGACTTGGCGCGGACCCTTCAGGAGGATCCGACTTTTGCTGCAGCTCTGGCTGAGGAGGGAGTGCCTGAGCACGTTCAGGACATGTTCTTTGAGGAGAGACAGAGAGAGGCTGAGGTTGCAGGATAATGTGCTCTCTTGTCTCTGGTGGCAGAGGTAGACAGAGCTCAGAGGGTGAGGCCCCCGTTCGACCCAGAGACTTACGTGCCACGGGTGCACTTCTTTACACCGCTGGGGTCTGACGTGTACTCGCTGGTACACCTGTTCTATGATGAGACGACCTTGTTGAGGGACCCGGAGACCCATGTTTCTGCACGTCCACTGGTACGTATTTTATTTGTTACATTCCACCATTGTTCTCGCCTTGAATTCCTGTATATGCATGCTTTCCATTTGAAAAACTTGCATTTGTTTTCTTGAAATAGAGAAACGTCTCTTTGTCAGTTTACGGAGGTTCGTCAGACTCCTTGGAGCGCTTCCGGGGCTTGCCAGGGGCAGTGAGAGAGGTTATTGAGGGCACGGGTTTCATGGCTTTTATTCAACTTCTGGTGCCGACGCGGGCCGACCGCAGGTTGCTGAGAGCTCTGATTGAGCGTTGGTGGGACACCACCAACACTTTCCACTTAAGGTTTACTAAGATGACCATGACGCCATTGGACTTTTCGGCGATCACAGGCTTGAGAGTAGGTGGCGAGCCAGTCCCGTTTGACTCGGGGCTATACAGAGACAGTGCAGCTGTGAGGCACTTTGTGGGGAGAGAGATAGGCGATGGAGAGCCTATGGTGAGGTGCGACCACTTGCCAGCCCTGTGGGACCACAAGCCAGAGTCGCCAACAGAGGTGGCTCAGATGGCGAGAGCTTACTTGTTGTACTTGTTTGGCGTGTCCCTGTTTCCGACTAGGCGGAGTGAGGTTCACCTTGGTTGGCTTCCGGCGTTGGCAGACTTGAGCAAAGTGGCGAGCTTGGACTTTGGAGGTACCCTCTACTGTTTCTTAGGTGCCGTTAGCCGAGGAGTTGGGACGAGCCTCGGAGGCTTCTGGAGAGTGCTTGAGGTAAAACTTTTACATGCTTTCTTCCTGCTTTCAAGTTCCTGAGATTTTGTCATGTAGATTGTAGCTTGCTGATAATACCTTTTAACCGTGCAGGTGTGGGCTTATGAGGTGCTGGGGATGTACCCACCGGCGAATAGTTATGAAAATGAGGAAGTGATCCCTCGAGCAGCAAAGTGGGATCGAGAGCACCGAGGCGGTAGTGTACATGCAGGGAGAGTGAACGACTTTCGTCGTTTCTTGGACCAGACTGATGGTAGCACGGTAAGTTCCTGAATCTTGTGTTGTTTTCAAATTTGAGCTTTCCATTCTGCTTCCAACTTTTCTGAAGAATTTGATTTTTTTTGCAGGTGAGATGGCATGCTTGGGATGCCGTGACTGACCAGTACCTGGAGAGGAGCAGGGAGTTGACACGGGGGCAGATTCTGCTGGAGTCCCCGTACGGTTGGCAGTGGTACTTGGGAGAGAGGGTGCCTCGTCAGTCCCTCAGGTTGGCGCACTTCAGGATACCGGGGCGTATACCCCCTAGCGTACAACGGACTGACGAGTACACACGGGCAGAGATAGAGAGATACACCGTGCTTCCTTTCAGCAGTTCTCCAGATTACGAGAGCTTTCTGGTTGGCCACCTGGCCAGCTTCTTGGACATGGAGACCCATATAGCAGCCTTAGAGACAGCCTTGTCGGTGTTGAGGAGGGAGATAGAGGTGCAGACGCCTGGAGGGATGATGGGAGTGTTCGAGGTCCCTCGTGTTGCACCCCCGCTTGACCTTACTTCTGTTCAGGTAACCTGTAAAAGAAAGAAAACATGTTTGCAGTTTATGTTTACTTGAACATTATTGGTAATACCTGTGTAATGCTTTGTTTTGCAGATTCCTGCCAGCTGGGCGTCAGAGTCCTATCAGCTGAACTTGGACTTGGAGGCTTTAGTGCGCCGGCTAATGATAGGCGACGTTCCAGAGGTGCGCCCCTGAGCTGAGCCGGGAGTGGTTTTCAGAGAGGGTGGTTCTGGCAGAGATGGCCCAGGCCGTAGTAGAGGAGCTCGAGGGGTTGGAGGCAGAGGCGCTGATAGAGGTGGTGCAGCTGGGGCTGGTAGTACAGGTGCAGGCAGAGCTGCGAGAGGTGCTAGTAGAGGAGCTGGCGGGCCCAGCAGAGGAGGAGGACGTAGAGCTGGTCGTAGTCCTTCTCCTGGCAGAGGGAGTTCTCAGGTAATCTTCATGCTTTGTTATTTGAACTGCGTGTGCTTTCAAACTTGTATATCAATCCTGTATGCTGATGGAATCTCTTTGCTTTGTGCAGAGTATGTCCCCACCTCCGAGGACTGAGCGCAGGAGGGTGTTGATGAAGCAAGCTGGTGGTGGTCCCACGACTCCTCCTTCCAACAGAGTTCTTCGAGGCCGTCAGCCTTCTGTTGATAGGCCGGGAGGGAGTGCACCAGGGAGTTCAGCGGTCTTTTAGGGAGACAGAGAGTAGTGATGAGGAGGACACGGGTCCTGCTGAGTCTGAGGAGTTTAGGCCTCGAGTGCAGAAGAGGCCTCGTGCTTGAGTAGGTAGAACAGGCCTGCGTGCCTGCTTTTTGATTTGGAGCCTATTTGCCCGTTCTTTCTTCCTTTTTCCATGGATACGGTTTGCATGCCGTAGTAGTAGTTCTGATGATGTCGGGCCTGTTTTACCCCTGGATAGATGCACATTATTACCCATGATATGGATGTTCTTTTGGCTTTCATAGAACTCGCATTTTTGTTTATGTAAAATGACTTACATTAACAAAGACTTGAATCTTAATAACCAAACCTAGCACCGAGAATATATGACACGAGACACTGTGGGGAAATGAAAGGTTCATGAATTTTGAAACTGAAAAAGACATAAAACTGGACATTTTTGGCTTTTTGTGGGAAGAACTTGAAAGGAATTTTAGAATGGAAACGCCTCGTAGCTAGACATCTTGTCTTGATTGATCCAATAAATCCCGAACATATGCAACAATGCTTGCTTGAAATGAATATCTCGAGAATTTGTGAAAAAGTTGCAAAATTTCACCTGAGGCTCCGCATCCGAGTTTTTTGGCGAATCCGTCCATTGAGACATCCTTGTAAATGTGGGACAACCCTTCTAATAAGCCTTTGATACTCATTTTGGGTTGTATGCACGAGAGAAACAACTAACAAAAGCTTGGAATGGGTCTTGGAGGGCCAAAATTAAAATTCTAGTTAAAACTAGCCAAGTACGCCGTACGGCGTACAAAATGACACCGCACGGTGCCGTATGGCACCGGAATTTTGATGTCCCACTTCTGACATTGTCTTCTGCAGTTCTGGCTTCCTGTCTTGACTTCCCAACGCATTTCTGTATACCCAAAAGTCTTGAAATGCTGAACCAAAACCTATTTGTAGGAAGTCTGCAAACCTTTGCATTATCCTTACGTTCTTCGATGTGGCACGCTTCCCGAGGCGTACGTCTTCCGAGATTTTTGAACTCTTCTTCCTTGAATTGCTTATAAATAGCGTGGCTTCCATGGCATATTCATTCTGAAAATCATATCCTTCTTCTCTTTTCCACCTCCTTCAAATGGCTGTAAGTATCTCAGCTTTGGTTCGTTCCTGGGTGGATGAGCTTGACGGCCTTGGTTGGCTGAACTTTCGTGATCATAGGTTGGCATCTATGCGTTACATTCGGGATGTAATTATACGTCCTGAGTTGCTCCATGCTGCTATCCGTTTCTGGGATCCGAAAGTGCATGTGTTTCACTTCGGCCTTCAAGAGTTATGCCCCACGGTGGAAGAGTTCCACGCGTACCTCGGAGGTTTTGATCTGGAGACTCCCGTCGTTCATCTTCAGGGAGTGAATTATGCTGATGTGTTGTCCTCAAAGCTGGGCTTGAGTAAAAATGCGGCAACGTCCATGATTCAGGGAGGCGTGCTCAACATTCCACGCTTGATCAGACAGTTTCGACCTGAAGGTTTTGCATTATGTCTTGTCATCCTTGCAACGTTCCTGTTTGTTCGCTCAAATAATTAGGCAAGTGTGGCACTGGTAGGAGTGGCTAAGCAGATTGAGGAGCGTAAAGATGTAACTCCCATGGTTTTGGCTGAAACTTTGGTGGGCTTGGATGGGGTCCACGCTGGGCGGACCAATGTTTTTGAAGGAAGTGCTTTGCTCCTACATGTAGGCTTCTCACTCAGCTCTCCTTTTTCCGGTTTATCTCTCGTTCTCTTTTTACCTCAACGCTCGGGTTTAGGCTTTCTATGGCTCCTTACTTGTTTTCTCTCTCATGCAGACTTGGCTTTGTGATAAGACTGCTCTTCTGGAGGCTGTACCACGGAATAGGATCCATGAGACACGAGGCTTTGTTCAGAGGGAGTACTAGGAGTTTCACAGGAGTGTTCTTGGTTGGGTTTAGGTGTTTTCCCAGCTTAAAGATGACACAATTTCTTGGTGCTTGAACTGGATGGATCGCCCGACCATGATAGTGAGCAACATGGGACGTCATAGGATTGTTCTGGCAGGCCTGACTTGCTAGACCTTTTACGTTCCTTACCGCATTCTCCGTCAGCTTGGTGTTGATCAAACAACACCACTTGTGCATCCTGAAGACTTTGTTGTGCCAAATTTCAACCATGCAACTATCTGTGGACGGCCCACGGGAATGGTTCGATTTCGCGTTTGAAAAGATCGTGATTGTTAGAGTCGCCACCCGGATTTGAGGTCCGAACCTGAGAAACCGATTAAAAATGACTCATTTGCCCATTGAAAAAGATTTTACTGATCATGGCGGCACCAAAGATTTCTCGGATTCGGGGGTTTGGTTACGAGAGGGGAAGGGTTTTACGGCACCCCTCTCGCCCGGTCCGTGAACCGGTCTCTACTCGACATTTTGTGGGATTTTGGAAATATTTGAAATTTAATTTATCCACGTAAATAGGGAATCGGGGATGGGAATCACATAACAACAACATATACACAAAAGATATGAATCTACGGTGGATGCTCGTGCACGTGATTTACATGGGTGATGATGATATCAATAAAGGAAACTGCTACGAATGTTCACAGAAGTAAATAACAACAGAAATTGTACAACAACATCAAGAAATTATGAACATGAGACTTAATAAACTGACTTGCAATCTGAATCCCAGAATGAAGATTGGGCGCTCAAAGGTGACGACTTGAGCGCTCAACCTTCCAAACCAGTTTGAGCACTCAAAGCTCATGAATTGAGCGCTTAAACCAGTTTCTGATTTCTGAATTTGACCCTTTTTACAACTCCTCTTCTCATTCTTTGCAAGATTAAACATTTGTAAACACTTTTCACAGATAAACAGATTAGAACAAAAGGGTTTAATTTCTCTGAGAGTGATGAAACAAAAAGGATCATCACAAAATTAGCAAAGGAAACACTTGAAAATGGAAGAGAGAGAGGGATTCAGATCATAAGCACAGGAATAACAACTCACACACGCCAGAAATAAAATAAACCATGATCCATCATCGAAACAACTATCAACATACAAATGAACCAAGAACAGCTTGAGCACTCAAAGGCATGACCTTGAGCGCTCAAGCCATCATATGGCTTTCTGATTTTTGACCTTCAAATAGATTTTTGATGATTCTCAGAACCTCCAGTATATTAAATAAGAGTGACTAAAGGTGATTCAGTCACTGCTTACCCTTTTAAAACAAGGTTTATACACATTAAAACCATAAAAGGCTAAAAAGGTGTACATGCATGAACATTTAAGATGTAAAAGGTTATTTGGAAAATGAAATAAACACCTCAATGGCCTTTTTATGTTGATCAAAGGTCTGTGTAAAGCCCAGAAACATAAAACAGTGACTGACTCAGAAGGGGTTTGAGCGCTCAAGGATTAGGCTTGAGCGCTCAAGCCCTGCTGCAACTGCAAATTTTGAAAACGTTTTGATCATTTATTTTGGACCTTGTAAGCCCAAAGCAAGTACAAAGAACTTGCTTGGACCTACTAGTCTCCCTCAGAAGAACCAGAATATGATAGTTCACATATTGACTACCTTTTTGGAAATGATCAAGGCTTGAGCTTGATTCTTGACTTGGAGGTGGTTGATTCTGGATGTTTTTGGTTGGTATTCTAGATGTGTGAGACAATGTATGTGATTGATTGATGATCAAAGAACGAATTTAGAATTTGAAGAGTGGTTTGGATGGTAATTGGGTGGTTTTGTAGAGAGAGAGGGAAAGGATGTTTTCTGGAGGAATTGAGAGAGCTGGAGTATGAGTTCGTCCCCAAAATCAGGGGTAGTGGGTGGTTTTTATAGGCAGTGAGTGGGAGGGAAGAGAGGAGAGAGAGAGAGAGTGGGTTTGTATTTGAAAGTGGGTTAGGAGTAGATTTAGGGGTAGATTAGGGCAATGTAGGATGTATTATACGTGTATAAGACGTATACAGGTGGTTAGACGCTCCTCCCTGCATGAAATCTCATAATGAGATACTCTGCAGATTCCTGACTGGGATCAGAGTTGAGCGCTCAAAGCCGTAGGCTTGAGCGCTCAAGGTGTTCCTCAGGATTGAGCGCTCAAGGCCTCAAGCTTGAGCGCTTAAGGTTCTTGGTGGCAGATTGATAGTTTGGCTTGGTTCAACAATGCTTGGGTTGGTTTGGGTTGTTTTGATTGCTTGGGTGGTGTTTGGTTGATTTTAATCAAGTTCAAGCCATTCTCACAAGTTTCGGGTAGTCATGATTGGTCCGTTTCATCATCGGGAATGCTCGAGCGCATCCCGGGTTCAAAATCGGGGTGTCTACACTATCCAAGCTTATCAGCACACTTGGAGGGGGCGTGCGGTTGTTCCCAGGGATCAGCATCCTAGTATTGTGCTTCCGGAGCGTTACAAGAGATGGTTGGTACAAGAGATTGAAGCAAGAGAAAATGGGAATTAAAATTGACATCTGCTTTAGTCTTAATGTACCCGAAATAAATTGCTGACCCGTGACATGTTTTCATGTGGGCCGATGTTTTGCTTTTAGTTGTGAAAGATTCATGCTCAGCCATGTCATCGAAGAAATTAGTTTGAATAAAAGTGATTTGTGAAAGTTTTCCGCTTTGATTCTCATTGATTGTGATTGTAAGCGCAAATGACGGCTATGGATCAACTCGAGAGAGGTTACAAAAGGTTGCGACCGATCCTCAATGTGAGGATGCCTACGTATCCTTAAAAAGGAATCAGGTCATGACGTAGTTCGTGCATGCAATTTTGGCTAGGGTTCACTCGAGTATTTTCACTCTCCTTTTGTGCTCTAATTTTTTGCCTAGTACCGCCCCTTCGGGTTTTCGGTCTAGCGAACTCTTTTGATTGATTTGTCTTGAATTTTGCCTAAGCCGCCCGATGTGGGTTTTTGGCTTAACAGACTTGCTCTAATTTTTGCCTGGCACTGCCCGCCCTTGCGGTTTTCAGTCCAGCGAGCTTCTCTCAGGGATAGTATCTCTTGAGTTGATCCATGTTGACCAATGTAGAGAATTCGTTGCCGTCGAGATCGATAAGCTGAGTTGCGCTTCCAGACAAGATCTTCTTGATGATGTATGGCCCTGCCCATTTTGGCTGAAACTTCCCTCGTGGATCGAAAACTGGAGCCCGGATCTCCTTCAGAACCATATCTCCTTCCTGCAAATTCCTGGACTTGACTTTCTTGTTAAAAGCGCGTGCGATTCGGCGTTGATACCCTTGAACGTGATATAAGGCCTTGAGCCTTCTTTCGTCAAATAGCATGAGTTCTTCGAATCTCGCGTTCTGCCATTCCGCTTCCTCGATGTCAGCTTTTATCATGACCCTTAGAGACGGTACCTCAAGCTCAATAGGGAGAACGGCTTCCATACCGTAGACTAAAGAATAGGGCGTTGCTCCTGTCGGAGTACGGATGGATGTCCGGTATCCCCAAAGTGCTAACGGTAGCTGTTCATGCCAGTTTCTTGTAGACTGAGTGGTTCTCTCTAGTATTGACTTGATGGTTATTGGCAGCTTCTACAGCTCTGTTGGTTTGTGGCCGGTAGACGGTTGACTTGTGGACCTGGATCCCAAAATCTTCGAGAACCTCGGTGGCCCTACCCTTGAAGTGAACGCCGTTGTCAGACACAAATGCGTGAGGTACTCCATACCGGTAGACGATGTTCTGCTTGATGAAATGACCGACCTGAACCGCTGTAAGAGTAGTGTAGGAGGCAGCCTCAACCCATTTGGTGAAGTAATCGATAGCAACTAGGATGAACTTGTTTCCATTTGAAGCAGCTGGGGTGATTTTGCCGATGACGTCGATGCCCCAGGTAGAGAAAGGCCAGGGTGAAGTCATAGAATGCAGCTCCGACGGCGGTATGTGCATGAGATTGGCATGAATCTGACATTTGTGACATCGTCTCGCATATTCGATGCACTCGGTTTCCATGGTAGACCAGTAATACCCTTTGTCGCAAGATCTTCTTGGCGAGCATGGTTCCTTTCATGTGAGGGCCACAGACTCCGTTGTGTACTTCTTCCATGATTCTGGTTGCTTCTTCGCTGTTCACGCACAACTTGTGCATTCCGCAGTGGGATCTTCAGTACAGCCTGCCCCCGAAGATAACGTAGTGAGAAGCTAGTTTCCGGAGAGCAATCTGGTCCTTCTTGTCAGTTCCAGTCGGATATTCGCCTTTCTCAATGAAGTTCCAGATGTCGTGGTACCAAGGAAGACCATCGTCAGGCTCATCAATAACTATGATGTATTCATAAACAGGCTTGTCCCTTTGTTCAATCATAATCGGCCGAAGCTTAACTCCGTTAGGTATCTCCACCATTGAAGCTAATGTTGCCAAGGCATCGACAAATCGGTTGTTTAATCTGGGCACATGAGTGAAAGTGACAACTTGGAATCGATGGATTAGATCGTCAAGGTCCTTATGGTAAGGCTTCAGCTTGTCTTCCTTGACCTTCCAGTCGCCGTTTGCTTACGAAACCACTAAGTTGGAATCTCCAATCACTTCTAACCTTTTGGCACCAATTTTGAGAGCAGCTTCCATTCCCACGATACACGCTTCGTATTCAGACTGGTTGTTGGTGACCTCAAAGTTTAGCTTGAAAGCGAGAGGGATGTGTGACCCTTTTGGTGAGATAAGCAAAATCCCAATCCCGAATCCTTTCTGGTTAGCAACCCTGTCAAAGTAAAACAACCACACATCATTGGTCGTGGTCATGACATTTTCATCGGGAAATTCGAAACTCACATCTTCTGGACCTTCTACCGGATGATCTGCCAGAAATTCAGCGACAGCTCTTCCTTTCACAGACTTACGAGTTACGTATTTGATGTCGAATTCAGCTAACAGGAGCAACCAGCGTGCCAGCTTACCCGTGAGTGCTGGTTTCTCGAATAGGTATTTGAGAGGGTCCATCCGAGAGATCAGCCTCACTGGGTAGGCTAACATGTAGTGCCTCAATTTCTTGGAAGCCCATATCAAAGCCCAGCAAACCTTCTCCAGGGAGGTGTACCGCTCCTCGCATCCTGCCATCTTCTTGCTAATGTAGTAGACTGCTTTCTCCCTACCGCCTTCGCCTTCGCCTTCTTGCGCGAGCATGCATCCCATTGCTAATGGGGTAACAGATAAGTACATGATGAGGGGTTGCCCTGGCGTTGGTGGCATCAGCACTGGAGGGCTCTGAAGATACTTCTTGATGGCTTCGAAAGCTTTCTGGCATCCGTCGTCCCATTTGAATGGCACACCTTTCTTGAGTAGTCGAAACATCGGCTCGCAAGTTGAGGTTAACTTGGCGATGAATCTGCTGATAAACTGAATCTTCCCGAGAAAGCTTCGTACTTCCCTTTCTGTCCGGGGTGGCTCCATTTCGAGAATAGCCTTGATCTTGGAAGGATCTATCTCAATTCCTCGTGTAGTGATCATGAATCCCAACATCTTCCCAGTTGTGACACCAAACGTACATTTCTCAGGATTGAGATGTAACCGGTACTTGCGAATTCTTTCAAAGAATTTCCTGAGTGCGGGTAAATGTCCTTCCCTTTCCTTGGCTTTGACAATCATGTCATCCATGTAAACTTCAACTTCTTTGTGGATCATGTCATGTAGCAATGTTGTAGCCGCCCTCGGATAGGTTGACCCGACATTTTTTAGTCCAAAGGGCATGACCCTGTAACAGTAAGTGCCCCACTCTGTGGTGAAAGTAGTTTTCTCGCGGTCTTCGAGAGCCATGAGAATCTGGTTGTATCCTGAGAAACCATCCATAAAAGAAAGAAGTGCATGCCCTGCGGTATTGTCTACGAGTACATCTATGTGCGGCAACGGGAAATCGTCTTTGGGGCTGGCCTTGTTCAGATCCCTGAAGTCTACACAGACTCAAATTTTTCCGTTCTTCTTAGGGACAGGAACGATATTTGCAACCCACTGGGGGTATTCTGTTACCATCAGGAACCCGGCGTCTATCTGTCTCTGAATTTCCTTCTTGATTTCCAACACCCAATCAGGTCTCATTTTCCTCAACTTCTGCTTGACAGGCTTTGCATCCGGATAAAGCGGGATTCGATAATCCACAATCTCGGGGTCGATACCAGGCATATCCGCGTGTGACCATGCAAAAACGTCCTCAAATTCTTTCAGGAGATCCGAGTGGGCTTTGAACTCTTCTGGAGATAGTCCGGAACCAATTTGAACCATGCGCGGGTTGCTTTCATTTTTCAAATTTATAGAAATAATATCTTCTTTTATAGGCTGAGCATGCCTTTCGTCTTCCCTTCTGATTAGAGATCGAAGTTCTTCCGGAATTTCTTCCTCGAACTCAATCTCTTCATCGTCGGGGTCAACACAATTTATTTCGGATACAGCAAGATAAGCAAAGTCTACTTCATTGATAGGAAATGCGGGGGCCCCAGGGGCGTGATACATGAGAGTGGACTCGAACTCAAAAGAAAAGTGATAACGCGGGGGAATGACAGATACATGTTCAGGGTAAGACTCAGACTAGGGGTGAAAAAAAAACCAGCGGAACCCGAACCGAACCGAAACCGAAATTTCGGGCCGGTTTTCGGTCGGTCCATGCGTAAAAAAACCCGAAAAAACCGACCGAAAAAACCGAAAATATTCTCGGTTCGGTTTCGGTTTTCTGGAATTATGGTGACACCAAACCGAACCGAACCGAACCGAATTAGGACCGAACCGATTTCACCGAACCGACCTTACCCCGAACCGAACCAAATTATAAACCTAATCAATACCGTCCATTTCTCTTGATCTAACCGTCCATGTATGGACTATAAAAGAAAAACCCTAACTAGTAACTTCTCTAATCTCTCCCATCACTCAGTGGCCGACCTATTTTCTCTCTTCTTCTCCCTGTCTTCTTCTCTTCTCCCTCTCTTCTCTTCTCATTTCTGTCGACAGTCGACACAGTACATATACAAAGCATCAAGATTAGCTATCCACCACGAGATCAACCATCAAGATCAGCTATCCATCCCCCAATCTCATCGTTTAAACTTTAAAGGCAAGTGCTCTAATCTAATCACTTCACTTGTGAATACATATGCATAAAAATACTGAAATTAGAGATTCGAGTTAGTTCCTGAAATTGGTCCGAAATTAGATATTTGTTTTTCAAAATATGCATAAAAATACTTTATTTCTAACGCAAAAATTACACGACTACTTTTTTAAACCAGATCCGAATTCGGTACTACCACTCTACATTTGTGAATACATTTTAGTTATCCCTCATGTTTTAAGAATGTATTGGTAGCAATAAAGGCACTCAAGCCATGTGTACACACATACATACGTATTAAGATTTCTTAGAAGATAATAAGGGGTAGTTTTTAACTTTTTACATAGTTTTTATTTTTTAACTGTTACTAAATTTTCTGGGTTACTAAATTTTGTTCTACTGTTTTTGGTTGTGTTCCCAGTCTTCAAACACTAAATTGAAGAGTGAAGAGTTTGATTTCAGTTCGAAGAAGAAATGTCTAGCCTCGAGGTATCCATTTTATTTCTTGTGTGATAATTTTTTAGATTAACATTTAACAGTATGTAATTCGAAAAAACAGTGTGTAACTTGGAATTCGACTATCCTTGTGGTACAACTAGATGAGTTGGAGCAATTAGATTCAGGTACTACTTGTCTAGCCTTGTGGTTTCGTTTTCTTTATTTTATGGTAATTAATTACTTTTTTGTTTGATAAGTTACTTTTTTTTTTTTTTGTATTTGTATTTTTTTAAGTTCTGGAGTCTGGTGGCAAGGCTAAGGCCTAAGGGTTGCTGACTGTTGCTGGTTGATTGTTCGACATTTGGTAAGCACTTTCACATTTGCATGAAATTATGAAATTCTGGATATGTCTACTGAAATTCTGAATGTCTAGTTATCTACTGAAATTCTGAATATGTTTTGTCTACTTAATAGTGAATATGTCTACTGAAATTCTGTATATGTTTGTCCACTAAAATTCTGGAATTCTGAATATGTCTACCGAAATTCTGAATATGTTTGAAATTATGGATACGTCTACTGAAATTCTGGATATGTCTACTGAAATTGTGACATTGTTGCTGTCTGAAATTCTAAATAGTTTCCTTGCTGATGGAGAAGTTAAATAGTGCAGAAACCAGAAAGGTTGTTGTTAGTTTGGTAAGGCTCTCTGAAATTCTGAATAGTTTCACTCTCTCATTCTTCCATATGATTATTTAGCCAAACAAGCAGCAGTAGTGGAAAACTTCATATGCGATATGGAAAATTTCTAGTTTATATTATGAGTACTGGATTTTTTCAAGGATGATACATGGCATCTACATAAGTACTGGATTTTTGCAATAATGTTGTGTCATATACATGACTATGAGTAATGCTTTCTATTATGAGTTAGCATGAGCTTAAATAATTAATTACATACTAAATATTTTTGTGTTTTCTATTTTACGCATTTCATATATGGTCAACACGACTATAAAATTGCATGTATATATATGTTTTTATGTTGAGTAACCCCAGGTTGGCCAAATACCATACTGGCTTCAGCTACATATTCTTAAATGTGTACCTCAGAATAATATTAAATGAAATTGGGAGATGTTCACAATGGCAGGGCAGTGGAAGCCAAGTTCAAAGTAGACAACCAATCCAGTAATGCTTTATTGACAAGCTCTGGAACTTCATCATGCGGGCAGTGCCCATAAGTGGGTCAATTTAACTGTTGTTGTATTCTTTACGTGGAATATGCCGAGTCTTGGTTTTATCTCATCCAGTTTTATAATGTGCATTTGTTCTTACATATGCTTAAGCAAGATCTGTAATTAGTTTTTCTCTATCTATGTTGCTTTTGTTGCTCAATCTCAGTTTTATAATGGACCGGTTGTATTACAGAATTGGTGGACAAATGGACTGGTTGTATGGTTGTTGTTGATGGAGGAAAAACTGGAGTATCGACTGCTGGAAAAATGCTCACTGCTTGCATTTTGAATTTTTTGTTCTTAATGTTATTAATTTATTGTCTTGTTGGCATGTAATATGTATGGGATATTGGGATTTGTTGTGTGAGACATGCAAATTGCTGTGTAAACTAAGAACTTTGCTGAGTTGTATTTTTTTCCTGGTGGTGAATGAACAATGGTGAACAAACAAAAATGGCAGAGTTCTATAGATGCTGCCATGCTGGGCTTGGGTCCAAGGTTTATTTTAATAGGCCCAAATTTGGTCCAAGTTGCATTTTAAATGCTAAGTTATATTTTAATAGGCCCAAGTTGGGTTTGGCCCAAAAGATTGCTGGGTTTGGTCCATATATTTTTTTATTAGGCCCAAGTGGCCCAGACCGAAAAAACCAAATACCCCGAAATCTCAAACCGAACCGAGACACCCCGAACCGAAATCGGTTCCTTCTTTAAATCGGTCGGGGTCGGTTTAGAGAAATCCTACCCCGAACCGATTCGGTCCAAGTAAGAGGCACCCCGAACCGACCGAACCCGAACCGATTTCACCCCTAACTCAGACTCAGTGCTAGACTCAAATTCAGTATTAATGTAAGTGATTCTAGGCACAAAAGTGCAATTTTTATAAATTCCATTGGCATCCACAATGAGTGCAGTGACATCTCCAAGGGCATCCTGGCTCAGCATCATCAACTCTACCTCCTCGGCAAGCTCCAAATCAGGCTTCAAATCAAACAGCATCGCAGCAGGCTCGCCTTCCTCTTCCACACCTATCAAGTTATCTTCCCCAAACAGTGATTGGAGATTCCCTGAGTCAAGAGTTTCGATCCAGTCAACTTGAAGTGCCTTAACCAGTTCTTCCCTCTTCTCGGCTTCATCGTCACTGTCCCAAGTGTCGTTTGCAAAGATTTCGAAGCCTGGTAGCTTAGTCTTTGTTTCCATGTCCCAGAACGGTTCTAGTTCCCTTTGGTAGGCAGCTTCTGGAGCTTTCACAAACTGAATGGGCTTCTTCTTGGCACCAGTTTACATCTCCTTTCCCTTTCTTGGTTCGCCGTCAGCTGGCTTATAACCGAGACCAAAGCGGTGATTATTTGTCGAAAACTCGGGGAATTCAGCCATCCCTTGATTGTTCAGACCTAACCCCAGGCCTGGCAGATATTCCATCTTCCTCATCATTTCCAAGGTAGTTGAGCTGACTGAGAAGTCCTCATCCATTTTAACAGTAAGGATTGACCCTGAAGTATCAAAAGAGAAACCACCGAGGGTGACATCTTCTTCTCCATGAGCGATTTCAAGTAGTGGTGCATTGTCAGGGACATGGGGACGAATTCCCGAATCTCCATGAATGGTTAAAGTTCCCGCAGCCAGCCCAAGTTGGACTTTCTGGTGTAGAGAAGAAGGGACTGCCATGATATCTGATCGATGGAGCCAAGGCCTGCCCAGCAGCAGGTTAAAAGATGAGGGAATGTCGAGTACATGGAACTCGATATCCGTTTTGAAGTCTTCAATCACCACTTCCATTTGGATTATCCCAACTACGTCCCTGCGAGTGTTATCATACGCGCGCACTCCGAGGTTAGAAGGCTGGAAGTCTTTGTTCTTGAAACCCAAGCAGTAAGTTGTCCGTAGAGGGCACACGTTCAGAGCGGATCCATTGTTAAGCAGAACGACGGGGACCCATTTTCCCATGCACTTGAGAGTGATGTGCAAAGGTTTGTTGTGACCAGCTCCCTCTGGGGGTAAATCCTTTTCAGTAAAGACGACAACGTGCTTTGCACGGGCTAGAGTGAGCAGTGCTACCATGGTTTCCGGGGGAGTATCAGGTGGTACTTCCATGTTGGACAAAGTTTTGATCAGCTTTTGACGATGTTCCCGGGAGGAAAAGAGTAAACCCCAAACTGAAACTGATGCTGGAGTTCTTTCAAGCTGTTTTTGAACCAAGTCTTCCGATGTTGCTCAGTTCCTTTGAGGTGGTTGAGCAGTGACTTCTGGCTCGACCGGAGACGAATTTTCCTGAACGGGATCGTCCCAGATGAATTCTTCTGGCTGAGTTTGGTGTGAGACGTTCCTTTGAAGGTTGGTCGGCTGGTAAATTCGGTCGCTTCTCGTCACCCGATTGACTGTATCTTCCCAGAGTTGCTGGTTTTCACCCCAAAAGTCTTCAAATCCTTCACCGACTTTGCGCTTGCCGACTTTGATGGCCTCCCTTTTCTGTTTTTCATGTTGATCTTCAGACCACAAGTATATCAAACTGTCTGGAATTTCCTGACTGCTGATATCAACTGCTTCCAATTTTGTTTTCAAATTTGCTACCTCTGACTCTTGCCAGAAAGACTGGTCGAGCATGGATTTATTGACCGTCCATACTTCGTCGCAGCCGACTCGGATGTCGATAACCTCGTCTTCGTCCCATGTGGGAATGTATGCCTGAGGGAGAGATTTTTCGATAATGTATGCCTGAGGGAACCAATCATGATCATTGAAGACTGTTTCGATAGCCTGGTGATTTCCTTCTTCGGGAAGTTGAGGTGGCGAATAGCTGCCTGAAGAGTTGTACTGGAATAGAGTTGGGAGTGAAACCGTGTCCAAAGGGTTAGCATAGACTGCCACTTCTTCAACTTGGTTGATATTGAGACCTTTTGGCATGTAAATAACTGGCTTGTCATGAATTTCTGGAACGATGTACTGGCTCGGGTCCCAAGAGATTAGCAAAGAGCCGAACAATGCTTGTTGGGAATCTTCCCATTCCTGATCATTCATGGCCCATTCTCCTTCTTCAGCAAGGTCACCCCATTTGAGTTTGTGTTCAAAGGTTTCAATGGCATAGACTTCCGGGTCTTCCGACATAGGCACAAAGGGTTTTGGTTCAGTGACTGGCACGATGTACAGGCTTGGATTGAATTGAGCAGAGCTTGGGCCTTTTGTAGTGGAGCTGAAGGATATTTGGCTGATTTGGATATTTTGCTTGTGGTTAGGCAAGGGATTGGAAATGGTATTGGGTTTTTGTTTGGGAATCGGGATGGTTCCGTCATCAACCAAGTCTTGGACTATGTGTTTGAGACGGATGCAATTGTTGGTATGATGGTCGGGCATCTGGTGGTAGGCACAGTAAACGTTTGGGTTGTGATTTGCAGGAAGCTCTTTGGGTGGATCAAGAGGCTTGATGGCTTTTTTCTCAAGGAGCTTTTTGTCGACAGTGGTAAGAGGAAAAGGGAATTGGTAGAATTCTCTTATCGGCTGGGAGGTGTTTTGGATAGGTGGAGACTGGGTGGCTATCTGGTTCAGTTTTGACTGGCTTAGGATTGAAGGAACTGGCTTGAGGTGGACTGTAGGTGTTTGGCCCGAAAAGGGTGTTGCTGTTACCGGAGTAGACTCGCTTAGGCCGAGAAATATATTCTCCTTTTGTCGAATATGCCAGTGCGGATTGCATCTTCAACTGCAAGGCCGGCTTCATAAAAGGTCTTGAAATCGGCGGAGGTTTGAAAGACAACCAGGTGTTTAGCAAAATTTGGTTCCAAGTTTCGAGTGATAATCCTCATCTGTTCTTTCTCTGAGGGCCTGTCCATCATCTGTGAAGCCTTTCCTCTCCAGCGTTTGACAAAGTCGGCGAAAGATTCGTTCTTCCCCATCTTTGTGGATTCTAACTCCCGAACGGTCATTTCCAGCTGGATGTTGTAGTTGTACTGAGCCACAAAGGCTGCCCCAATGTCTTCCCAGGTCTTCTTCTTTGAATTGTCTAAGTTGAGAAACCAACGGAGTGCTGACCCTGTCAGGGTCTGCTGGAACATTTGGGCCATGGCATTCTTCTCCGCATCATACATGGATAAGGTACCCACATATGTTTGCAGGTGCGCTTTTGGGTCATCGCTTCCGTCAAATTTGTCCCAGTCAATTGGTTTGAACTTGTCAGGCAGCTTGGCATCAGGGAATAGGCACAGTTTCTCCATATCAATGCCTATAGCAGCGATCTTCTCTTGCTTCTGAACTGATTCCTCAAGTTTGGCCACCTTGGTCATCATGGCATCCATCTCTAGGTGATTATTTGATAATTCCCCCGAAGTCAACCGGGAAGTAATGTCCTAGATCAAGATCATCATCTGGGCCATCTGCTTGTTGTTGGCGGCTCGTTGATCTTCTAAGGCTTCTTTGAGGATCTAAACCTCGGTCTTTTCTGTCTGCTTTGTGTTCTTGGTCATGACTGGAAGGCTAGCTGGCTGTTCCTCTCTTGACTCAGTCCGAATTAATCGCTGTTGGGGAGTTCGAGCCCAACCATGTGCAGGAGTGCTCTTGGTTTTGCCAATGGTTACGTACTGATGGTATAAGCAAGATAAATTATGATGTACATGCATCTATTTACATGAATGAATGACGTGTTATGCATGATGGAAGATTGCCCCAATTTTCTCTGATTTTGCTGAATACAACGGCCGGACCAAGGTTGCCTACGTATCCCCATGAAGAGGAATTAGGCTATAACGTAGTTCGGGATTGCAAATTGGCTCTCAAATTTTTGATAAAAGATGTCTTTTTCATTGATCACCCAAGCAGGGGGTGATACAAAAGGAGTTCTGACATGCGGAAAACAGACTCGATAAGCAAAATACAGGTTGTTACAGACTCGATAAATAACCCATACAGAAAACGACAGACTCGATAAGCAACACATTCAGACTGGACAACTGATGTTGGCTTTATTACAGAAGAGCCCTCGATGGCTTGATCAGCTCTGATTATGGTGCATGCTTCAACTTGTTCAGGTTGTGACTTCACAGGATGGGACGAGTTGGGTTGACCGGGGTGGATGGTGGACTGGCTTCACTGAGCTTCTGCTTCCCCTTGCGGGCCCTGGCTTCCTCTTCCTGCTGCTTCTCCCTAACATGTTGTTCCTGAAGTTGATGGGGGGCGCGGGGGGGGGGGGGGGGGGGATATGTCCTCATTGTCACGAAGGTAGTCTTCGTAGCATCCATCACAGTTGCATTCATCCCAGTATTTGTGGCCAGTGACTGGGTCAGCAAAGTAGTACACCGGGTGGCCTTCTTCGTCAATGTACTTGACCGGTGGCATGGGACAGAAATCTTCATCATTTTCTTTGTACATGACAGTGATCTTGTCTGGGAGCATATTTGGGCCATTGTCCGGCGAGACATGGAACTTCCAGCCCAGATGGCTTTCAGTGCTGTTCCATTGATTGGGCTCGGTGATCTGGTCGACCCTTTTGTAGAGCTTTTCACCCTCGAGGGTCTTCTCTTCAGGCTTGGGGGACTCGTCTTCTTCAATGATCCAGATAGGACCGTTGTGGTGAGTGGAGAAGGTAGACTTGAGTCTCTTGTTGCTCGGTTGGTCAGCCATTGTTCTCTGTGAAGAGAATTACTGGTTTTATTTGGGGAAAAAGTGGAGCCTATTTGCAAAGGGATTTGTAAAATGGGATTTTTTTTTTGTGTTCAGCTTGACCAGAGATTATTGGGGTAATCTTCGGATGAGTGAAGTGAAAACCTAGGGTCAATCTAATTGGTGTATGTATGCAAAATGACAGCAGTATATACAAAAGCAGTAGACAGGTAGCATGGTATGTGCGGAAAGCGATAAACAGGCAGCATGCTGACAGGGTATAGGAAAACAGTAATCACGCAACAGGATATATCACGAAATCCTACCCTGTGGGTTCCTGTCTTAGGTTGGAAAGTTCTAAGGATATCTCTATGCAGAGGCCGGTTTTGGTTTAAAGGGGGTTCCCCAGACTAGAGCCAATATTTGCCTCCCCTTAGCCAGAATACTGACGTGGCAAGGGTAGTAACGGCAGGCTGACTCATCATCGTCCAAGGTTGCCGAGAATCCTGGGATGTCCTAACACCAGCAAGCTGGGTAGGGTAACCAAGACACAGCGGCGAGGCTAGTAACCATGCACGTGCAATGCAAAAGTTTAACAATAAAATCTTTTAAAAAATCCCACAAATATTTTTCAAGTTTGGCTCGCTTTTTAAATTAATCAAAACCTTGAAATTTTACTCATGCAAACAACCGGGAAAGCTCCAGTCCAGACTGATCGGGCTTTCACCCTGACATCAATCCTTTCTAGTACGGTGTGAAGCACGTACTTGGTGTCAAGCTTCCAAAGGGTCGTTTTACAAATGTTTAAATGTCAAAATAAAGATTAATTTAAAAAAATATTGATCCCCAACAGAGTTGCCATTTTGTGGACGCCCACATTTGCGCGCGCGGGCGCGGCGATTGTATCCACGGAATTTTTTGTTATGTTTGTGAAAAAGGACGATCCGGAAAAAAAGAAAAATTTAGAGTCGCCACCCGGGGTTTAATTTCTGGAAAATGTTAGGTACCCGAGAAACCGTTTAAAAAAAAATAATGACTCTTGTGCTGTTGAAAAAGAGGTTTTGATCTGCGAAAAAATAGAGATTTGGGTTCAGGAGCCAGGTTACCCGCGGGGAAGGTTTTGTTCAAAAACAAAATGCACCCCGCGTGCCCGAAATTTTCCGGTCTTTACTAAATCTTTGTGGGATTTTCTTTGAAAATATTTTATTGAAAACTTTATTTCACAGAAACAATGTATCAGGAAATAATGAGCTTAAAAGAGACAAATAATAACAGTAAATCAAAATAACACACAATCAAACATATAAACGCGAGAAAATTAACTAAGAGGGATACAAGTGCAAGAAATAGAAAATGAAAGGGGGGTAAACTGCAATTTTACCCACTGATTTTTCCCAAAAAATAGAGTGTCGGATTTCAGAAAACAGAGCATCCATAATGCATTTCCAGTGACACCGTACGGTATCAAAAATTACACCGCACGGTGCCATGGGGGTGCCGTACGGTGCCCCTGTGCAGTGCATTTTTCAAAAATTCTCATTTTATCCGATTGAAACCAACTTCGTTTTCGGGTAAAAACCACACTTTTTGTTGACCAAAAACAAGTTTAAAAAAAATGGTTTCATTGAGTAAATGTACCTCATTTTAGGGCCGTCATCCCGCGACAACAGACGATGTCGCGCGAAATTCACCCTAGAGGTTTGAATTTTTGTTGAAATATCTCCGTTTTGGACTCGAGGAAGAGCTACAGAGCTCTCCTCGAGCCCGGTGGAGACTCCCCTCAGAAGATTTTACTTGGATGAACGCGAATTTATACCTTTGGTTTGCTTGATTAAGACTGTGAACTTTGGAAGGGATTGACTTGAGGGTCGGGACTCGTAGTTGTAGATCTATGAAGACAAGGGTGATGTAATTGGAAATGGTTTTGGCAGAGTAACGAAAGGAATGACAAGATTGTCTCGAAGGAGAGATTTTTTTTTTTCGCTAAGAATTTTTTCTCTTCTCTTTTTTTTTTCCTTTTTTTCTCTTCTCGGCCGCTCCTTCTCATGGTTTATATAGAGAGGATTTCTGAAACCATCATTTGAATGATTCCCGTACGCTAGTGAATGGCATGATTTCACAGAATCTCATCATCGTTTCTGAGCTGCTGGGCGAACCCGGGAATCCTGTTGATGGGACAAGGGCGCCGTACGGCATCAAAGATGTACCACACGGTGCATAGTGTAACACCGCACGGTGTGAAGAGAATTTCAAGCCGTACGGTTCAGGTGGGTTTGGGTTTTTGGTTCATTTGATCCGTCCGACTCAAGCAAATGTTCCGAGGTATATTTCGCGCATTCTTTTCATCATTGGGGATGCATGAGTCATCAAAATTGGGGTGTCTACAGCTACTAACAAGTCCAAGACTTCATGTCCTCTCTCATTAAACATACGTACTTTAAAAAAATTATGTTTTTGTGCAAACCCCATTCTAAATTTGGAAAAATACTTTTAAATTTCCGGTTATTTACATGACAACCTTGCTTCGCCGATCATCTCAATAAGATGTCGGAGCTTCGCGGGACGTCTTGAAATGATGATGGAGCTTCGCCGGATCTTTCAATTTGATGCCGAAGCTTCGTCGCCAAAGCTTCTGGACCTTCACCGAACCTGTTGAGCCTTGCCAGACCTTTGCTAGAGTTGATTCTATCATCTCACTAGTTTACATATATGCCATTTGCAATTTTAAAAAATAAATTTGGGGTGAAAGTGAATTTTTCTGTTCGAGATTGACCTATCCAAATTGAGAATTCAGAAGAAAAAAAATTATATTTGGAGAAAAAAAAAGGGTGAGGAGCAGTGATGCTCTAACGACGTAGGATTAGCAGTGAGGCACGTAAGGGTGATTCATGTCACAACCCAAATCCAGCGGATTTGAACATCGTGACCGGCCAGTGAGTCTGTCTCACCAAAGGCCTCTATCATCACCGGGTTTTTTTTTTCAAAAGAAAATAACTTAACATATGCGGAAGCAACCATAAATTATTAGAGTCCTTTATTCATTATGCTAACGGCAAAGTGGGTTGCATTTTTTTTCCCTTATTCAATATACACGACCACATGCTTAATAATATAGGTACTCGGCCCGTCCTTCGATTTTTGATAACTTGAAAAAGCAAGATTGTAACAACATAAGCCATTGCTTGTGTGAGATTATGAATTATCGAAGTTACATGATCTACCATGGAAATTTAAAATAAAAAAAAAAATTCCTCAATAAAGCATAAGTCATAGAATCAATTTTTCATGGCTTCAACTGTAACCAAAATTTGTGATGATCAGTTTTTCATGGCTTCAACTGTAACCTAAATTCGTAAACAAGCTTGTATACAACATAACATGCCATAAACATATACAATATACCATCCGACGATTACTGTCAGCTATGAGGGAGCAACCCCCCAATGCACATAAAGTGAATTGATCAATTTAGTTGGACACCTGGCTGTGCCCCTTTCCAGTCCCCCCTTATAACACCTTTCCCATTGGTATCTTTAACGTCCCCCCGATTCAGGGACATCGTCCGGATGTATCGTTAATATTATTTTCATAAACTGCAAAATATCATAATTCCATGGTATATTTGCTACAAAAGAATTTCATATGGTAAAATAGACATTTTAGTAAGCTGGAAACATAAATTTTATGAAAAACTCATGTAACAGGGATAATTCATAACTCACATTTTGCTCCGTCCAGCTCAACTTACGATCAACTAGTCCGAAAAACTTGTACCTAATCATAAAATATTTGTGTTTAATTTGTTACTACCGTTATTGATAAAATTAGGCTAAAGTTATTTTTAGCTAATTGACAATGTTCTAAGTCGTACATGGAGTTCACTAATTGCATCATTTCTTTTTTTTTTCTTCTTTATTATGTTAAGCAGAAGCAATACATTATGTGCTTAAATTGCTCGAATGGAGTATCACTGCACGAGCCTAAGTCTTGAGCTCCGGTTCGGTCCTACTACAAAGCGAACTGTAGACACCCTGATTTTGACCCGAGAAACTTATCAAGCATCCCCGATGATGAAAATGCCTGATAAGAGCACGCAAGGCTTGATTGTGAACTTGGAAACCCCCTCAAAACCTCTTCAAAATAAACCCGAGCCTACACCACCTTCTAGTACATTCAAAACCCTCTTTTTTTATTTATAATATGTCCATATCCGTTTTGAAATGAGGGAGATGTGCACGTTTTACCCAAACAACTTATTTTCTGACCTTCTGAGGGTAAAATGGTCATATATTTTGATGTACCAATCATATTGGGCTCAAACTACTTGGGTTAGGGAGTAGACTTGACAAGCTTTCCAATGCTTCAAACCATGTGCAAAACGGAGTTTGGTAGCACCCGGAATGGCCCCGCAAAGTTTGAAATTTTGTGCTGTCTCCAAGTCTAGGCCCCTGGATTGGATGATTCCAGGCGCCCACATTGAATCCAGGCACCTGGATTAGATCAATATGGACGCCTGGACTCTCTCCAGACACTTGCATCCCAAGGTCAACTGAGTGGGGAGGAGCGTCTTGGAGATCTTGGCAGAGATTTTCTGCAGTAATATAGTGGAGGGAATATAGGGTACCCTATTGCCCCCTAACCTTGACCCCTAAGGGTTCTAATGACCCTTTTTGAACCTTATGTTGCCTATATAAAGCACCTCACCCACTCCATTTAAGAGGATCAGTCCTCCCCTCTCTCCCTTACTGTTATTCTACCCAAATATCCCCAGAAAACTGATCCCAAGCTATCTCCCTCTATTTCACTCATCAAAACCCAATTTTCCCCCATCCTAGCTCCATATACTCACTTGATTCTACCCATTTTTCAACATCCACAATCAAATCCCCAATCAAACCACCTACAATCAGTTTGGTACATTTCCAGTAACCAAAATCCAGTCCATTCAACTACTAAAAGCCCTCCAAAAATCAAACACAAGTTCATCAATCAAGCTTGTCAAGGTAGTTTACCTACCAAATTTGCTCAACAAGGCCCTGAGGGGACACCATCCAAGCTCTTACTAGTTCTTCATACTAGTTAAGAGTTTGGAAAGGTTTCAAATTTCACAAAAATGAAAGTTCTTCACTAGCATCCAAATCAACTCTAGGCGCCTGGAATAGCATGATGCAGGCGCCTGGAATCCGATTTCATATCCAGTGTTTTTCTCCCTTCTTGCATTCTTACATGTTTATTTAAGTTCATTTCATATCATTTTCAGTTTGATGTTCCATTGCATGAACGAAATGTCCATTTTAGATAGCTTTTGAATGCATTTAGCGGCAAAATCATGGTTTGTCATGCATAGATTATCACCAAATCCTGATATTGAAATATATCTAGCATAAAACATCATCAAACATCCATGTGTATATGTGAAAACAAGCATCAAAGTTCATATTTGTCATTTGCTTGGTGGCCTTGATTGAGGAAATTTCTGTGTGGTCAGCATTCCAGGCGTGTGCATGGATATTCTCCAGGCGCCCATAGTGCTTCCAGGCGCCTGGATTCCCCTCTTCCAGACACCCATCTCTGATCCAGGCGCCTGGACCAGCTTGATTCTGGTGTCCAGTAGGCAGTCCAGGTGCTGGTTATGTGTTGTTCATGGACTTGTTCTGGGGAGGTTTCCAACATTGCTTGATCATGTTTAGGACTATTTAATGCATTATATGTTTGTATTTCATTACACCTTGCACTCTTTAGCTCATGACATTTTGCACATGCATACGTATACATCACTCTTACTATGCAAATGTATTTATGTGTTCTTGTATGAGTTTATAAGTCCACTTAAACAATGTTTTCAAAATCCCTTAAGCATTGAGTAGAGACCGGTAATCATGCCGGGCGAGAGGGGTGCTTTAAATTCCTTCCCCTCTTGTAACCTAGCTCCCGAACCCGGGAACTCTCAATAAAAGTAGACAGGTGAAACATTTTCTACAAAAGGGCAAAAGAGTTATTTTTCAAATGGTTTCTCGGGTATGGTCCACAAACCCGGGTGGCGAATCCGTTCAATCAATCAAACCATTTTTCAAACCAACATCAATTTCGCGGACCTTCCGTGGGGCGTTCACACGAGCCGAGCTGAGTCGAGCCCACAAGTTGTGTGAAAACTCGATTTATTTTTAGCCCTAAATTGAACTCAAGAATTTTAAGATGTAAATTATATATAATTAACCTTCCAGAGTTATGAGCCAATTTAATTTAGAATTACCTGAAATCACAAATAAAGGCTCTCTTTTTTTCCACTTTCGTTTCTATTGTGAAATTGAGAATGACTCCAAAGTCAATAAATTTATACAAGTGCAAGTATACAACTTCTTTCTTCTTCTCTTTTTGGGAAATTACCAATCTAAATCTGCCCATGTAACAGGGGTGCACGTGTCTGTGGGATCCAGGGTGATGTTTTTTCCTTTCCCACCTCCTGACTCCAGTTGGTGTGATTGCGTAAATAAAAGTGCAAGTGTGCATGTGTGTTTCGGCAGTGGGGGATTTACCTAGTTTCTCTTCTTTTCTTTTTTCCTCCTCCTTCCTCCCTCTCTCTTTTCTTCTCTCTTTTTTTCCTTACTGTGTCGTGCGCGCGCGCTAGGAAGGGGGAAACAACCCTATTTATACCTATGGCCAAGTGTAAAGACCCAGAAAATTTAATTACTTTTTGAAAAATTACTTTTTCAAGAAGTTCCGATTTGGTCGATAAAAAGTCCCGGTAATTGTTCCTTGGATTTTTCTAATCAAAATGGTATAATCGGAAGTTATTTTTGAGTAAGGCAAAGTCATCTTTCGCCCATTTTCTTCAGAGAAAAATGTGCCCATTTTCGGTTTTGTACTAAAAGTGGGGGATGAGATTTTGATGTGATTTAGAATTTCAAAATTCTGTAAATGCCATTGTTTCCAAATGGGGGTTACTTCCTTATTGTTTCCAAGTTTGGTTTATGAAAATAAGTATTGTGGTCACATATTATATACACAAGTCACATTTGGGTGTGTAGTGTAATAAGGAAATTATATTAGTAGTGTGTGGGGGAAGATTTGCAAAATTAAAAACATTTCACTCTCACCTCCCTCTCCACCCGATCGGCTCCCTCTCTCTCTCTTCTCCTCCATTAACAACTCCTCCAAGCTCAAAACTCTCCCTCCTCACTCAACCACTTCAAGAACCAAGGCCATTTTCACGTTCTACGCGTCAATTGGAGTCAGGTTCACCGTGGTTCTTCGTGGAGATCAAGCATTTCGGTTTGGGGGCTTCATAACCTAGGGTTTTGCATTTTCTACACATTTGGAGCTTAACCCATGAGGTAGGGAAACAATTACTACCTCCTCTAGTTATATACTTGTGATTTGTAGCATATATCTTGTTCTTGGTTTCAAATTCCTTGTGAATCATATTTTCCCTCTTTGTATGGGTTTTCCTCACTTTAATTTTGTGATCTATGAAATTGGTTGTTGATTGATGAAATCGGGAGTGTAATTGGTCTCCCTCCATGTTTAATTGTTGCCTAGTATCTCTAGTTTGAGCCTTAACTATCTAATTTGCATTTGGGTTGAAATTCCACACCTTAAGAGGTGAAAATCTGTCATTTTCTAGACAATACAGCTGCTGCCCCTGTTTTCCAGCAGCTTCCCCTGTTTTCAGTGAGCTGTCCCAATTTTCTGGGTAGTTTCCGGCCACCCTTTGACGTCCGTTTGACCTCCAATCGTCTGGAACTTCGTATACTTGATATATAGTAATGTGGTAACCCCAAAAACTATTTTGAAATCGTTAAACTACGACTTTGACACGTGTTTTTATTGGACAATTCGTTATACGTATCGAACACAAGGCATAGTGGATTGGTCGCCCCTTTTGGCGAAAATTGTGGCATTTCAAAAGAAAGGGCACTTTGGTGAAATGAAATTTGAGAAATGGACTTGTTATGAAAGTTTTAATGAAATGTTTGTGATAATGAGGTGTTTATACCAATGCCATCATTTGGTAAAATTTTTTATAAAGGCACGCGGGGCCTATGGAACCCGGCAGAGGCACGCGGGGCCTATAAATACCCAGCAAAGGCACATGGGGCCTATAGAACCCGGCAGAGGCATGCGGGGCCTACAAATACCCAGCAAAGGCACGCGTGGCCTACGGAACCCGGCAGAGGGATTAAATCCCTAGTACCAATGAAAATGATGTTTTTCTTCAATGAAAGAAATGAGAAATGGGATTTTGGACTAATTATTGTGTTTTGTCGAAACTCGACTTGTGGAGTTGGTTTTAAACTTGTGTGAGTAAGTTGGGTGATCTTGGTGAAACAAAAATGGAAACTTGGGTGGTGTTGAGTACTTGGAAATGAAATGTTTTGAGGTACATAAGATATTTTGGCAACCTTGGATACTTGGATACGATTTTGGGCACGTGTGATACTTGTGGGTGATTTTGGCAAACTTAATGAACTAATGGGTATTTTGGGACACCTTGAAACCTTTTTGGAAACTTTTGATGTCACTTGGACACGTGGTTACTTCTTGGACACGTCTTACTTGTCTCAGCCTCCGTTATGTTCCTTGATCATCTCTTCTCATGTTAATTCATATCATGTGCACTCATCATATTTGTATGACTAGGCGGTTGCAGTATGATTTCCCTACGAGCTAGTGAGCTCACCCTATCTTTCCCAGGTACACGGCATGGAGCATGAGATCTGTTGCTTATGGAGTGATGCATTATGTGAAGCTTATGCATGCATAAAGATATTTTTCCATCTCAAGTTTTGTATTTTGATAAATGACAATGTAACTTTTGGTTATTCAATCTTTTGACAATTTGGACTTATGTAATAACTTATGGGATAATATTTTATTTCACTTTTGGGGCAAGGGTGCCCAAATACTTGATTTGCCAATGGATTAATGATGTACATTTTGAATGGAAACCTCTTGGGGAGGATTTATGGAAATGTTTTATCATTTGACTTATTAATTGTAAGGAATTCCTTTATTTTTGTTTTTATAAAAATGAGGGCGTGACACCAAGTCAATGAAGTCATCCCTTACATGTCTCTAGAATTATCTATTTTTAATGCTAATACACCTCATGTGATATCATCTCGCTAATAATCAAGTTTATTAAAGTCTAATAAAATCTTATCCTATCAATGCTAAGGGGATTCCCCCAATAATTGAGTGCCACCTCACCTCCTTCTGGATTAGTCTTTTCCTGCCCACCAAGTTTTTCGCCTTGCGGCGGCTCTTAAAACATTCTTGTATCTGCGACGCTGTTAACAAAGTTGAAACGCGACCTAGTTCAACTTTTTAAGAAAATTGGCACATACACAGAAAGGTGCGCTGATTAATTTTTCCTTTTACAATACGCTTTAAGTAACAAATAAATATGGGCCACTTAGCCAAAAATCCAAAACATTTGACATTTTTAAAGGGAAGGACAATGAACTTTTGCAATCGAACATAAAAACAAAAAAAATTGACATTTTTAAAGGGAAGGACAAAGAACTTTTGCAATCGAACATAAAGACAAAAAAAATTAGTGAGATGTCACTAATTTTTAAAAATACTAATTTCGAACATAAAATTTAATAAAATCTCCATTGCACCTCCGGCCGAACACCACCCACCTTTAGCAGACCACTTCTGGTGACCAAAAAAATTAGTGAGATGTCACTAATTTTTAAAAATTCTAATTTCGAACATAAAATTCAAAAAAATCACCACCCCACCTCCGACCAACCGCCACCCCACCTCTTGCCGACCACTTCCGGCGACCAAAAAAATTAGCGAGATGTCACTAATTTTAAAAATATCTAATTTCGAACATAAAATTCAAAACAATCACCACCCCACCTCCAGCGACCACAACCCCACCTCTGGCCGACCACTTCCGGCGATCAAAAAACTTAGTGAGATGTCACTAATTTTTAGAAATTCTAATTTCGAACATAAAATTCAAAAAAATCACCACCCCAACTCTGGCCGACCACCACCCCACCACTAGCCGACCACTTCCGGCGATCAAAACAATTAGTAAGATGTCACTAATTTTTAAAAATTCTAATTTCGAACAAAAAATTCAAAAAAATCACCACCCCACCTCCGGCCGACCACAACCCCACCTCTGGCCAACCACTTCCAGTGACCAAAAAAAATAGTGAGATGTCACTAATTTTTAAAAATTCTAATTTCGAACATAAAATTCAAAAAAATACCACCCCACCTCCGGCCGACCACCACCCCACTTCTAGCCGATCACTTCTTATTTTTTGATTGCAAATGTTCCTTGTCCTTCCCTTTAAATAGGCAAAATATTGTATCTTTAGGTTTGATTGCAAATCTTCCTTGTCTTTATGTTTGATTGCAAATGTTCCTTGTCCTTCCCTTTAAATAGGCAAAATATTGTGTATTTATGACTAATTATTCCAATAAATATACTTCCTAAGTCCTAACGGTAAGCGGGCCGCTACATATTAAAATTCTCTTTTATAATTCTTTTATCGTTTTATTTGTTAATAAAAGTCGGGGTGTTACATTTCATAATAGCCTTGGGACTTGGTATTCATAATCCAATCCCAAGAAGGCTAATCTAAAAAGACAAAGTCGCCCTTGGTTAAATAATGTAATGAACAAATTACCCTATGGGATTTGATATATTAATGAAGATACCTATATTATTTTCCATTTATATTCATCCTGACTATGCTTAAATTTTATTTTAAATAATGTTAAAAATGATATCGGTTGTGTATGCATACTATATATGGCCTAGTTTGGCTTAAATAAGCCACTTGCCTTTTTTTCTTTTTGTCTTTATTCAAAAAATCGCATTTGTTAGTTTTATTTATTTTTATGAATAAAGAAAAGAATAATCTAAAAAATCTGTTTTTTTTTTAAATTTATTTTTATTAAAAAAATTCAGTTTGGATCCTAAAAAGATTTGACCGGGTTAAAAATAATATTTTCTTTTCTTTTAATCATTGTATCTAAGTAAATTATGTTTTTTGTTTTATTGATCAACATCTCGCTAATTTAATGCCTATATCTAGATAGACCAAGGTTAAATATGCGTAGATAAGGGAACTTGAGTGGGGGAAATTTTAAATATTCGTTGGTATTGTGTCAAATATTTTTTTAAAATTATCGGTTTGTCTCGACAAAATGAATCTAAAAACTACAAAATTATGTTCAAAACTATTTTTATAATAAAAGAAAAAATATGATAGAAAATTAACAAATGAAAATAAAATAAAATAAGAAATGAATAAAGACAAACGAATAATTCTAACGGCTTATCAAGCCAAAAACAGCCTTATTGACTTGTAAAAGTTTCATACACAATAAGGAAATAGTCGAGGGAAAAATTGACAATTTACTTTTTTAATCTCATCCTTCCATTTACAAACAAACATAAGGTCAGGACTAATAATCTAATCCAATGGTCAATACTGTTGAAAACAAACGTGGTTTCAGAATTAGAGGGTTATTGACAATCCTTGTTGTTGTGAATCCTATCCTAATCTCATCATCCTACGAATCCCATCGTTCTTAGTCGGGTTATCCAATGGGGCCTCAATTCTCAACATCCACCAAAACTTGTAGGGATGGCAACGGGTCGGGTTTGGATCGGAGTGCTCCTTCCATACCCGATCCCCAAACTTCACACTCATCTTTGTACCCGTATCTATACCCAACTAGGGACCAAATCTATATCCATTGAGATAAAGAGTGAGACGGGTATTACTCAATATCCAATTACACTTCAATAAAGAAGCAAATACACAATTTTTCTTTTTTATAAAATTTTTTAAGAAATGAAATAGTCATTAAGTAAACACATATCAAATATATAACCATTTTATGTCCAAAATTTCATTCATATTAATACATTAACATAATGGCCAAACAAAAATACCCCACGAAAAAAATCATAAAGCAATGTGTAAAGCTATGGTTACAGACTCGAGAGGTACATATATTGTACCGACACCTTGTGGGGTTCATTTTTGGTCTCACACGAATGATTCAAACCGTTCATTAATTTTAAAATATTTTTTTCAGTGTTCCTGCACAAAATCACCTCAATTAAATATGTCTAATTTAATGATCCAATATTCCATGTTCCATTCAGAATTTAGGTCCCCGAATTCTGAATGAAACCTGGTAACATTGGATCAACCACTCAAAAAATTTATTTTGAAACTAATGACCGATTTGAATCATTCGTATGTGTCACGCCCTCACTTTTAATAACCAAAATACATATAATTTCCACCTAGGAAAAGTCCAAAGTCAAACAATTCCCCTCTAAAAAGTCAAAGTCAAAGTACAATCTCATAGTTAAAGTTCAACGAGTCTCTAACCGAGGGCACCCGTACCCATGCATAAGTAACAAAGGTTTTAAAGTTATTACATATATCGGATTTTGTCAAAAGATTGAAGAAATAGAAGTTACACGATCGTCTCCCAAAAATATACTAAATATGGAGAGGATAAAATAACTTCATGTATAAATGAGCTTCATGTCATGCATCCACACTCCAAGCATCCAACTCTTGTGCCTTGTTGAGTACCTGAAAATGATAGGGTGAGCTCACTAGCCCAGTAGGAAACTTTCCTACTAACGCTAAGGGTATAGAGAATGAAACATGCACATGAAGATATAACAAACATGAATGAATTTACTAATAGGGACTACGATTGATTGATTCAATGTTAAATGTCCTCAAGATACCCAAATACTCAACCAAGTACCCAGGTGTCCAAGGAAATACCAAAAATGTTCAAAAATAACTCAAGTGTCCATCTATTTCCTCTTAGCCGTCGCAAACTGTGTCATGTATCCAATTTCATCAAAACACTGCATCCTTCGTAAAACATTTCATTTTCAAATACTTCACAAAATAACCATTTGTTTTAATGGGGAATAAATCCCATGGCCAGAGACGCACCGAACAGTGGCCCTAGTATTCATGATCACCATTTTCAAAAATCTATTTAACCCTCATGTGTCCAAAACATCCATATAATCCATTTCGTTCAAAATCTCATAGTATATTGATTGTGACTAAGTTAACACGTGTCCAAGTACGTGAGAAATCAAGACGAGTCATGAATCATATCATGATAGGCTAGGGAGGAGTTTTCCAATAAGTTTTGAGGTGTAGGGAATGGATATGTAAAGTACAAGTCCGAACAAGTGACCAAAGTTGAAGAAAACAAATTTTAGGGAGTTAAGGGGAGTTGGATTGATCCACCTTTAGAAGTGGATTGATCCACTTTGGGTCCTAAAGGGGTTTGGATTGATCCAGTTTTCAAGTGGATTGATCCAGTTTGGTTACAAGCAGAATTAGGCACTTTGGATTGATCCAACCCAACAAGTGGATCGATCCAATTGGCTTATGACAGAATCAGAAGGTTTTGGATCGATTCAACTCAACAAGTGTGTCGATCCAATTGGCTTACGAGTAGATTTTTGACAGCTTTTTCCAAAATGAAGGGGGTTTCAATTCAAGTCAAATTTGAGGTTTCAAATCACAACCAAACATGAAAGGAGAGTGTATCAATAACTAATTCATGGATCAACCAAATAAATGTATGAAATCAAGCTCACCCAAGATCAAAATCATCTCTCATGGTAGTGTCCAAACTTGGCAAGAAATCAAATAGGAATGACAATTATATTGCAACATTTCGAACCATATACACTTAAAGGAAGCAGAGATAGGTTCCCTACCTCAAGGATTGAGCTCCAAATCAAGAAGAAAATGAAACCCTAGCTCTTGCTTCCAACCCCAACCTAAATATGCTTCCCAAGACGAATCCAATGGAACCCGGACTCCAAATTACGCGTAGAAGATGAATTTGAGGTTGAATCTAGAAGTATTAAGGTGTGGGAGGTGGATTTGTGGAGGGAAAATGAAGAAATTTATGGAGAGAAGTAGAGAGAGAGGGTGCCGGCCAAATGAGAGAAAAGAGGAGGTGTGTTTTGTTTCAAAAATCTGACCCTAACATGTGGATATACACTCTCACACTTGCACTTACACATCTCGTGTTTCTAATATGTTTCCCTAGTACCCAAATGCAATTACCAAACTCACATTGACCCCACTTTACTCTATTTTCATTTCCTCCCATTTCCCCAACATTATTATCGAAAAATCATTTGAAATTACGGCTCCTTACAGTATGAGACCTGAAAATGGGCCCCACAAGGCATTGGTACAATTTATGTACATTTTTTTGGTACCAGTAGTCGGGTCCTAAAGCAATTCACATACCAAAAATGCAAGTGAATGCAACAAAGATACATAAGTAACTAAGTGGTTAGTACAAAATAGAAAATGATTAGTTGACAGTAATTAATGTAAGAAAAATATAATTGTCTACGAGAGATGTATATATAATGATGAACGGGTATGTTGGGACGGGTACGAGTATTTGGGTATGGGGATAACAAAATCATACGCAAAATCATACATTCCCCATACCCGACCGGATATTATGAGTAATTATCCGCATATCCACTTATTGGGTAAGAAAAATGAGTAATATCCACCTCAAAATGACCTGATTGGACCAGGTATCAATCAATACATACTCGACAACAATATAGTTGAGCTCCCCAAAGCCTCCAAGCCTCAAATCTTAATTTTCTAAAATTTTCCTTTTTTATTTTTTTTGAAATTAAGAGAGGGAAGAATGAAGTGGAGGAGTGGGGGAAATGTGTGTGTGTGTGTGTGTGAGAGAGAGAGAGAGAGAGTGTGTGTGTGTGTGTGAGAGAGAGAGAGAGAGAGGTGAGGGATGTTGGAGGGGAACCTGGGAGGAGACGTCTTTGAGGCATGCCTAATAAGCTGCTGAATATATTTATTTTTTCATTTTTTTTCCTCCTATTAATATCTCCATTTTGATTTGATTTATCACTATCATTTTTCTCCACTGCCAACACACTAATGTGATTTTTATTTTATATGAAGTAGCGTTGTGCCCGTTCGATACATGAGGCCAGAAAAAACACCAATGTGATTTTTTTATCAACTATCTTTTTCATCAAATGGTAGGGGTGAGCAAAATAACTATAAAACCGCGAGTCCAGTCCAAACCAATCCAAACCGAATGGTTTGGTTTGGATTTTTAGTAATGTGGGTTGGTCCCACTTTTAAAAAATTAGAAACGGTGTTAAATGGTTTGGTGTGGATTTACATTAATGGTTCCGATTCCAAACCGATCCGGATCGTGTGTGTGTATACAGATACAAAATCTAATTTTAGTACACTGAATAAATTTTTTTTGTATGGTTAATTAATTTCATATATAATGCTCTATTCTACTGCCCTATTCTATATGATCATAATATATTCCTATGATTTGAATACACTAAATACACGCATGTTGAGCTTAGTCTATTTTTTTCTTATTCCCCCGTCCCCCCAAAAAATGTCAAAAAATACTATTCACACCTCTCGTAAAATTATTTATATATATATATATACACCACCGATCCAGTCAAGGATCCCGAAAATCTCGGATTGAAGCCTTTTTCGGTGTTTTGATGCTTTTAAAAATTGTTTTTGGGAAATCCGAGCCGTCCAATGTGTTCAAAAGGTGTTTTCCAAGGTCCACGCAGGAAATCTTCAAAAAAAATACCGGGAAGGGCTTGATCCAAGCAGTTTTTCGCAAAAACTGTACATTTCCAGTTTTGCGAAAAACTGCTTGGATCAAGCCCTTCCCGGTATTTTTTTTTTTGAAGATTTCCCGCTTGGACCTTGGAAAACACCTTTTGAACACATTGGACGGTTCGGATCGTCAAAAAAATATCGGGAAGGTGGGGTCCCGGATTCGGGACTCCCGGACTGGATAGTTACTCATATAAAACGGGCTCCCCAAATGGAACAGTTTCCGGACCTCAAGATCTCAGCCGTTGGATCATCACAGACGGCTGTGATTTAAAATACCAACACGCGGGTTAAAAGGCAAGCCGGGTTGATCCAAACACACACGCGGGTCAAAACTCACAGAAACGGGTTAAAACAAAAAAAAAACCCCAATCCTCTTCTCAGACGTTCGAAGAGAGAGAAAGAGAGAGGAGAAGAGGAACCAGGCGAAGAAGAAGAAGATTGAGCGATCGATTTCGAAGAGGAAAACCAAATCGATCGATTGGGTATGGTTAACGTTTCTCTCTCTCTCTCTCTCTCTCTCTCTCTCTCTCTCTCTCTCTCTCTCTATCTCTCTCTCTCTGGGGTTCGAACAAACGGATTTTGAACAAATCTAGGTTTCGAACAACCAGAGTCTAGGGTTTCGAACAAATTGGGATTTAGGGTTTCGATTTGAATATCGATTTTGTGTCCCATTTAGGATTCGTCGTCTCTAATGGAAATGATTCTTGCAGTGAGCAATTTCGGACCCATTAGTCCAAAAAAAAAAATCGATGTCTACCTATGGATTTCTCTCTTTGCCGTTTTGTTTTTGTTATAGAAGCAAAGTGGAAAACAATCTCTCTCATTATTCTGCCTATTGTGTTGTATGAGTTGTTTACTAATACTTTCTTGCCTTTTTGGTTTGTGGATATCTTCATTGTAAAAAAGTTGACCGCGCTGATTTATAGAAGCTTCAAATGGTTTAAATTCAATTTGTTTGATGATAGGTCAATTGAGTGCTTTTCCAAAGTTTCACCTATAATGTCAGATTCTGAAATCTTAGTGTTTTTGCATTATGGCTTGCTTACAGTGTGGCTTTAGAGATAAAAATTAAAAACTATGCATGAAGAATTGAAAAACAAGTTTGAGAAAGATAGGTGAGACTGAATTAATTCCATTTTTGTCTTTTTAATACCAAATAAGTGTATTTGGCCTCCTTAAGTCTGTCATAGTTTTAATTGTATGTTCGGTTGTAATTGTATGTGCGACTAGTGTGCCTGAAACGGCTCCATATTTGTCTGTGTCCGGGTTTGTGTCTAAAAGTCTGTACGTGTAGCATTACTCAATCAAACTAGTTCAATTTTTGTTGTTGGGTTCTAATTGTATTCATTTGTATGCTAAGGTGATCTTTGTTTTTGGTGATTTGCAGTTACGTGATGGCTTTCTATGCTCGGTTTCTTTGGGACACAAAGGAGGAGGAAGAACAAGATAATGGTTTCGCCAAAACAGAAAATAGTTGCAGTATTAACTTATCAGGACCAAGTTTCTTCCATGGAGTTTCTCCTCAACCCCCTCCAATTGTTGCTGCATCATCAAGCATCTGCCATGAAGTTGTATGAGGATTAGGGAAATGGAGTTTTTGGCTTTTTTGTGGTGGAAGTTTCAAAGTGGATGATGCAGAACAAGTAGCGGCTCAGTTCTATGATCAATTGGACCGGTCGAAGCCTATGAGGCCCAAACAACTCTTAATTGAAAATTGCCAAATTCGGCAATTTATCGACGAGCCCGGAATAGGCCCAAATTTTATTTACGAGTATTCTTAGAAGATTTTATTTGTGCTGCCTGTTTTGCACATTCCTAGTTTAATTTTGGTTAGATTTTATTTTATTTCCTTTTAGCAAATAGTCTAGGTTTCCAAGTAATGTTTTGCTTGGTCACCACTCTAAGTAATTTCCTTTTAATTAGGACTTCTACTAGTATAAATAAGGATGTAGCCTTTGGGCATATTTATCTTTTACTCAATTATAAACCAGAGTTATTCTCTTCTCTTGTGGATTCAAGAACACTCGTGGATTCGAGACCAATTTTCGTTTGAACTAGTACGCAACTAGTTTCTCGTGAATTCCGCTGCGTCAAGTGGTATCAGAGCAAGATCGTTTCTGGCTCGATGGCACCTAACAAAGTTGAAGACACAACCCGTGACGTTGCTCAGGGGCTTGCTGATCTAAGGGCGACGGTAGAAGCACAACAAACTCAGTTGACGGCAATTCAAGAAACGCTGCAACAGCTGCAGTTGACGCTTCGCCAAAACCAGGGACCAGCAGAGGTTGAAGAGAATCGCGCGGTGGGATTTGCCCAACGCCGTCCTCTTAACCAGGATCGGGAACGCGCGGTGGGAGTTACCCAACGCCAACCCGATAACCGAATTGTGGTCGGGAGACGCCCGGCTAATCATGCAGACAGTGAAGAAGAATCGGAACCAGAAGGAGAAGCGATAGAAAACCATCCACAAGAACGTCCACAACAATTGTTCGATGAATATCGTGTGAAGGTGGACCTTCCCACGTTCAGCGGTAATCTCGAAATTGAAGGGTTCTTGGACTGGCTTTCGGAGGTTGATCGATTCCTTGACATGATGGGAATTCCAGACTCAAAGAGGGTCAAGGTGGTCGCTTACAAACTGAAAAGCGGCGCTGCAGTTTGGTGGGACCAGTTGCAGACGAAGCGACGAAGGCAAGGAAAGGATTCTGTGCGAACGTGGCGCAGGATGAGACAACTCATGATGGACAGGTTTTTACCCCCTGATTACGAGCAATACCTTTTTCATGCCTATCAAACTGCAAACAGGGGAACAAGTCTGTGTTTGATTACACGGCAGAATTTAATCGACTCGCAGATCGTAATAATCTGTACGAGTCGGACGGACAGAAAGTAGCCAGGTACCTTAATGGATTGAAGCAATCGATACGGGATCAGATTGGGTTGCAGACAGTGTGGGATGTGGATGAAGCCTACAACCTAGCATTGAAGTCCGAGCGGTTGGAGCGTGACCGCAAACCAGCATACTCAGGATACCGTCGTAACACCACAGAATCGTCCATTCCTCCTGAATCTAGGGGGAAGTCGACGTTTCAACCAAAGGCTGCCGAAGGTGATGGAGCGAAATTTGGAGGTGGCAATCAGGCAAGTAGTTCCAGCAGAACCGTGGCGGTGAAGGCTCCGAATCCTTATGCCAAGCCCATGCCTGAGAAGTGCTACAGGTGTCAAAAGCCCGGTCACCGTTCTAGTAATTGTCCAGATCAAAAGTTGGCCTTGGCAGAGGAAGAAGAAGAAGAAGCTGATGGAGCAGTGGGTGACTGGAATGAAGAGTACGAAGTTGACTATGCAGAGGAAGATGGGGATCGAGTCAATTGCGTGGTGCAAAGGGTGTTGTTTGCGCCAAAATCAGAAGATCACACTCAGCGTCACAACATCTTTCGGTCAAGCTGTTCAATCAACCAGAAGGTGTGTGACCTGATTGTCGATAGTGGTAGTTGCGAGAATTTTGTGGCAAAAAGACTGGTGGACCATCTGAAGTTGCCGACAGAGCCTCATCCTTCACCTTACAGCATTGGGTGGATCAAGAAGGGCCCAACAGTAAAGGTAACCGAAGTTTGTAAAATTCCCCTTTCCATTGGAAAATTTTATAAAGCTGAGGTTGCTTGTGATGTTATTGAGATGGATGCTAGCCACGTACTGTTAGGAAGACCCTGGCAGTTTGATGTGGACGTGGTGTACAAGGGTCGTGACAACACTTACTCTTTTAATTGGGAGGCCCGTAAGGTTGTTATGGTTCCTTCCAATCAAAAGGTGTCTGTCAAGCCAAAGGTGCAACAACCATCGTTTCTAACAGTTGCCAGTTCAGAAGCTGATTTTGTGACAGATTTTAAGGAGTCTAAACAGATTTATGCTATGGTGGTGAAATCGTTGGTGTTAGAGGATAAGAGCATGGCTGCAGTTGTTGTACCTAAGAAGATACAGCCCTTGTTGGAGGAATTTGAGGAGCTGGTTACAGATGACGTGCCAAACGAGCTTCCGCCAATGAGGGACATTCAACATCAGATTGACTTGGTACCTGGGGCAAGTCTGCCCAATTTACCACACTATCGAATGAGTCCGAAGGAGAATGAGATTTTGAGGGAAAAAGTAGAGGAGTTGTTGCAGAAGGGCCATATACGAGAGAGCTTGAGTCCTTGTGGGGTTCCGGCGTTGCTGACACCAAAGAAAGATGGGAGTTGGCGTATGTGTGTGGACAGTCGTGCCATCAACAAGATCACCATTTGGTATAGGTTTCCAATACCTAGGCTGGATGATATGCTAGACATGTTGGATGGGTCTAAGTGGTTTTCAAAGATTGATCTACGAAGTGGGTATCATCAGATTCGTATCCGGCCTGGAGATGAGTGGAAGACTGCGTTCAAAACCAAAGATGGCCTCTATGAATGGTTGGTTATGCCTTTCGGCCTTTCTAATGCTCCAAGTACTTTCATGCGGGTGATGAACTAAGTGTTGAGACCTTTCACGGGAAAGTTTGTCGTCGTTTATTTCGACGACATACTTATCTACAGCAAAACAGAGGATGAGCACGTGGGGCACGTGCACCAAGTATTGATGGTGCTGCAAGACAATAAGCTGTACATACAACTCAAGAAGTGCAGTTTCTTGACAAACAGCTTATTGTTCTTAGGCTATGTGGTGAGTGCTGCCGGTATACATGTGGACGAGGACAAAGTTCGCGCCATTCGTGATTGGCCAGTTCCCAAAACAGTTACTGAGGTGCGGAGTTTCCATGGATTGGCCACTTTCTATAGGTGATTCATTCGAAATTTTAGCACCATTGTGGCGCCAATCACTGAGTGCTTGAAGAAAGGGAAGTTCTTGTGGGGTGAAGCAGCGAACAACAATTTCACGGTGATTAAGGAGAAGCTGTGCACTGCTCCAGTTCTAGCTCTACCTAGCTTCGAGAAAGTTTTTGAGGTTGAATGTGATGCTAGTGGAGTTGGTATTGAGGCTGTTCTTTCCCAAGAAAAGCGACCTGTGGCCTTCTTCAGCGAGAAGTTAAGTGAAGCAAGGCAGAAGTGGAGCACTTATGACCAAGAGTTCTATGCGGTGGTTTGTGCTCTCAAACATTGGGAGCATTATTTAATTCAAAGAGAGTTTGTGCTATACACTGACCATCAAGCGCTGAAGTTCATCAACAGTCAAAAGAAGTTGGATAGTATGCATGTGCGGTGGGCCACTTTTATTCAGAAATTTCCTTTTACCATTCGGCACAAGTCTGGGGTGACAAATCGAGTGGCTGATGCATTGAGTCGTCGAGCCAAGTTGTTGGTGACTTTAACCCAAGAGATTGTGGGTTTTGAGTCCTTGAAGGAGTTGTATCCAGGGGATGAGGATTTCAAAGAGATTTGGGAAGTGTGCATTCAGAACCGACCTATTAGTGACTTTCATGTTACTGATGGGTATTTATTTCGTGGCAATCGGCTTTGTATCCCAAGGACTTCGTTGAGGGAGAGTTTAATCCGAGACCTTCATGGTGGAGGATTGAGTGGTCATTTGGGAAGAGACAAAACAGTTGCAAGCTTAGAGGAAAGGTATTTCTGGCCACAATTGAAGAGGGATGCTGGAAATTTTGTGCGCAGATGCTATACATGTCAGGTATCTAAGGGTCAGTCTCAAAATACTGGTCTCTATACACCTTTACCTGTTCCTAATAATATTTGGGAAGATTTGTCTATGGATTTTGTGTTGGGGCTGCCTCGTACCCAGCATGGTATGGATTCTGTGTTTGTGGTGGTAGACAGGTTTTCCAAGATGGTGCATTTTATTGCGTGTCGCAAGACATCCGATGCATCTCACGTGGCCCATTTGTTCTTTAGAGAGGTGGTGCGTTTGCATGGGGTTCCACAGTCTATTACTTCTGACAGGGATGTGAAGTTCCTTAGCCATTTTTGGGTCACTTTGTGGAAGATGTTTGGGACTTCACTGAAGCGAAGCTCTACCGCGCATCCACAAACTGATGGTCAAACGGAGGTGACTAACAGAAGCCTGGGTAATCTGATTCGAAGCATATGTGGGGACAAGCCAAGGCAATGGGATAATGCATTACCACAAGCTGAGTTTGCTTTCAACAGTGCAGTTCACAGTGCCACGGGAAAATCACCTTTTTCCTTGGTTTATGTGACGCCTCGAAAGCATGCAGTGGATTTAGTTCGTCTTCCGCGGGGTCCTGAAGTTAGCATTGCGGCTGAGGCAATGGCTAAGCAGTCCCAAGAGGTGGTTGACTACGTGAGGCAGAAGTTGGCTGAGACAAATGTGAAAAACAAGGCAGTTGCGGACAAGGGTAGGCGTGTTAAACTGTTCAACGTAGGCGATGAGGTGATGATTTTTCTAAGGAAGAAGAGGTTTCCCGCCGGCACCTACAACAAGTTAACGCCAAGGAAGTATGGTCCGTACAAGATTTTGCAGAAAATCGGGGACAATGCTTATGTGATTGATCTTCCCAAGTCCATGCAGATCTCCAATGTGTTCAACGTTGCGGATATTTTTTAGTATCATGAGGAAGAGCCGCTCTATCCAGATTTGAACTCGAGGTCGAGTTCTTTCGAAGAAGAGGGGATTGATGCAGAACAAGTAGCGGCTCAGTTCTATGATCAATTGGACCGGTCGAAGCCTATGAGGCCCAAACAACTCTTAATTGAAAATTGCCAAATTCGGCAATTTATCGACGAGCCCGGAATAGGCCCAAATTTTATTTACGAGTATTCTTAGAAGATTTTATTTGTGCTGCCTGTTTTGCACATTCCTAGTTTAATTTTGGTTAGATTTTATTTTATTTCCTTTTAGCAAATAGTCTAGGTTTCCAAGTAATGTTTTGCTTGGTCACCACTCTAAGTAATTTCCTTTTAATTAGGACTTCTACTAGTATAAATAAGGATGTAGCCTTTGGGCATATTTATCTTTTACTCAATTATAAACCAGAGTTATTCTCTTCTCTTGTGGATTCAAGAACACTCGTGGATTCGAGACCAATTTTCGTTTGAACTAGTACGCAACTAGTTTCTCGTGAATTCCGCTGCGTCAGTGGAATTGTACATTATTTTGTGATCTTTGTATTACGCCGCCTTTTTAGTGGATAAATGTAATAATGTTTGGTTTTGGATATGAATAATTTGATTTAATTCGATTGGCTTGGCTTAGAATCTTATGACTTTGGCTATGTGTAATTAGGATGAGAAATGTGTGACTTTGCCTTTCAACTCTATCTATTGCTATTTGTTTATTGAGATGTTTGCCGTCGGGCTAGGACCAAAAACAGGGAACATGCTACCCAAATTTTTCCATATTGTAATTGTGTATCAAACTAAGTATGCCCTACTTTTCCAGATTTTCAATTATACAGAAGCTTGGTTTCTTCTTTGCAATACTTGATCTTAACTAAACAAGAGGGGTCTCATTATGCCATCAGCATTTCGGCAATTGAAAGAAGATGAATCCTTGGCATTCCTATAACATCCAAAATTTTTGAAGTACTACATAGCAGAAAAGAATTAAAGAACACAATCAACTGATTGCTGTTGGCATGGAATTCCATACGCATATGGACAACACAATCAAATCAACAAGGGCTTTATTACATGGATTTAGTCATTACATCATCTCAAAACAATTACATTCATCTCTCATTGTTTGAAAGGGAAAAAAAAAAATTCTAGTTGTGCTCTGCATGCAATGTTACTGATACTAATACAAGTCACTGTCCTGATACTAATACAAGTCCTGCACAGCTCTTCGCCGCTATCGAAATGCCCTCCTCTGAGCAACAACTTGGATCTGGTTCGATCGTAACCTCTTCAAACGTACTCGTCCACCCTCTCGTTCGATTGTAGCCTCTTCTTCTAGCAAAGCAACCCGTAGCACCAATCTTTTATCTGGTGTTTGGTTTGCAAAAGAACAACCAGAGTAGCAAAAACATGCAAGACTGAGGCATTTGGTCCACTTCCTGAATTAATTTCTTGTTTTGGGTATACCCTTGCTGAATCTAGTAAACTGGCTGAATTGGGGGCTGGTGCAAACCAAGTCCCCGAAAGGAGCATTCTTCCAAAAGACTGTCATAAGAAAATAATAACATTAGATTCAAAGGTAACATTAGATTCAAAAGTAAAATGGAAAACAACTCACGTGGATGAGGCCATGTGGGATGGAAATCCATTCTTCCAAATTGAAATCAATTCAGGTGACTTTAACTGAATTGATTAAAAGCCAAAAGACAACAATAACCACTGTAAAGAAAGGAAATTTTGGAACTTCAATACCGACTGTAGATCGGAAAAAAAAAATGTTGTTCTTTAGAAAAACTTTTAGGTCCGACACAATTTGGCATCCAAAATTGGGAGCTCCTTACAATGAAGATATCCACAAACCAAAAAAGCAAGAAAGTATTAGTAAACAACTCATACAACACAATAGGCAGAATAATGAGAGAGATTGTTTTCCACTTTGCTTCTATAACAAAAACAAAACGGCAAAGAGAGAAATCCATAGGTAGACATCAATTTTTTTTTTTGGACTAATGGGTCCGAAATTGCTCACTGCAAGAATCATTTCCATTAGAGACGACGAATCCGAAATGGGACACAAAATTGATATTCAAATCGAAACCCTAAATCCCAATTTGTTCGAAACCCTAGACTCTGGTTGTTCGAAACCTAGATTTGTTCAAAATCCGTTTGTTCGAACCCCATAGAGAGAGAGAGAGAGAGAGAGAGAGAGAGAGAGAGAGAGAGAGAGAGAGAGAGAAACGTTAACCATACCCAATCGATCGATTTGGTTTTCCTCTTCGAAATCGATCGCTCAATCTTCTTCTTCTTCGCCTGGTTCCTCTTCTCCTCTCTCTTTCTCTCTCTTCGAACGTCTGAGAAGAGGATTGGGTTTTTTTTTTTTGTTTTAACCCGTTTCTGTGAGTTTTGACCCGCGTGTGTGTTTGGATCAACCCGGCTTGCCTTTTAACCCGCGTGTTGGTATTTTAAATCACAGCCGTCTGTGATGATCCAACGGCTGAGATCTTGAGGTCCGGAAACTGTTCCATTTGGGGAGCCCGTTTTAGAAGCGGATTGTATATATATATATATATATATATATATAGAGAGAGAGAGAGAGAGAGAGAGAGAGAGAGAGAGAGAGAGAGAGAGAGAGAGAGAGAGTCCACTTCTAATCCGGACTTTTAATTTCCGCACCTTTTGATCCAAATTTTTTTTTGATGATCCGATCCGTCCAATGTGTTCAAAAGGTGTTTTCAAGGGCCCACGCGGAAAATCTTCAAAAAAAAATACCGGGAAGGGCTTGATCCAAGCAGTTTTCGCAAAAAATATATAAATACAGTTTTTACAAAAACTGCATGGATCAAGCCCTTCCCGGTATTGTTTTTTGAAGATTTTCCGCGTGGACCCTTGAAAACACCTTCTGAACACATTGGACGGATCGGATTTTCCAAAAAAAATTTGCAACACAAAAAAACCTCATTTTTTCCTTAAATCCGGGAGTGTGGACTAGAAATTTTACCTATATATATATATACACGGAAGATCCTGTCAAGGATCCTGAAAATCCCGGATTGAAGCATTTTGAAGCATTTAAAAGATGTTTTTGCATGATCCGAGCCGTCCAATGTGTTCAAAAGGTGTTTTCCAAGGTCCACGCGGGAAATCTTCAAAAAAAAAATACCGGGAAGGGCTTGATCCACGCAATTTTTCGCAAAAACTGCATATTTACAAAATTGCGGGGATCAAGCCCTTCCCGGTATTTTTTTTTGAAGATTTCCCGCGTGGACCTTGGAAAACACTTTTTGAACACATTGGACGGTTCGGATCATGAAAATTTGATCCGGAACTATGAGTTCCGGACCGAAGGGTCCCGGACTAGAGAGTTCCTCTATATATATATATATATGTATATATATGTATATATAGGAGAAATTTCTAGTGAGGGTTCCCTCACAAATAAAATGAGGGAAACCATTTCTGGCCGTTGGATCTTGTCAAACCATGAACGGCTGAGATTAAAAACTTAACACGCGGGTTATGGGTAGTGGGTTAAAACATTTCGCGGGTCAAGGGTAGCGGGTTAAAACATTTCCGGATCACTCCCCTCATTCATCTGGTTCAAACAGAGAGAGAGAGAACAACGCGATTTCAAAAACCTCACACCAATCGGCCAGATTTGCAGCAATCGCGACCTGTTCTTGAACGAAATCGACGGTATCTCCTTCTTCTCTCTCTTCCCTCGCTCTATCTCGTTCTTCTCTCTTCGTTTTCGAACCCATTTTTTGAAATCAAGTTTTGAAATTCTAGGGTTTCCAGCCACAGAAATCGAGCAAGGAGAGGTTTCCATGAAGGTTCAGGTGTTTCTCACTCTCTCTCTCTCTCACTCACTTCGTGGTTCTTCAAACCCTAAACTCGATTTAGGGTTTCCAGAAATTGAGTTTAGGTTTCCATTTGTATATAAATGTAGAGGTTAACAATGATTTCTGGAAATTTCTGGAAACCCTAACGACAGAAACCCTCAATGTGCCAATTTGGTGAACAATGGTTCAGAGTAGAAACTCTTTGAAGTTTCCTGCTTCAGAACCTGTGGTTGGTCGGAAATACTGTATTTATCAGCAACCAATCAAGGGGTTGAAAAATATTGCATTGAAGGATTGCACTGTTGTAACATTAGGATATGTTTGACTGCATGTACTCTACTTTCTTTGTAATTGAATGCCCATTAAGAGGAATTTGGAACGGCCTATTTGCAGAGGGGGCTGTCCTCTGCTCATTTTCAGCCTATTCAGTAGCTGGTTGTCGTATTTTGTTGTAGTTCATTAACTGATGTTGGGGTGTGTTTGAATTGAAGTAGGACTTACTCGATTCCTGGAGCAGTTCATATTGTCTGGTTTTTAGCATCAAAGATCAAAGGAGAGTTGGATGAAGTGCAGCCTGAAGTTAGAGGGAGCTGATTTTTCTTTTTTATGTAAATCCATGTCTTTTTTTGAAGTGCTTGATGGTTCTTTCAGAGTTCTGGAAATGTATGAGTAGTTAGACTCGTTATATGTACTGGGCTTTGTGTTTATATGATGAATCTGGAAATTTGTTTGAGATGCCTTTAGTTAAAAGCATTGTAGTGTATTCAATTTTTTTGGTTTTTATTCAATTTTTAGTTCCTTTTTTTTATGGCCTAACCCGACGGATCGCACCTCGAATATGGTGGTTTGCCCCAAATATACAGTGCTTACACTGAGCAGCTTCCGAGAAGTAACAGTAGCAGTAAATTCAGGAAAAATGACCAGGAATTAGATACTCATTTTCACCAATATGCCATAACCCAAATCATATCAAATCCATAGACTCCTTAAAGGATCAATATACAGAAAAATGACAGGACACGATACAGACACAAGACATGACAAAAACAACCAAAAGAAGAAACAGAGGGCAAGGGAGTAGCCTTGGACCCAAACAACCAATACAACCAAGGACTATTTTCTATTCAAACAAAGGGCAAGGGAGTAGCCTTGAACATGTTGATCCTATAACTTGCTTGCATATCTCCTACTAAGCCACTCCTTTCAGCCTGAAAATTCTGTAGTTCCGTTCACCCCGTAAATGTTAGATAGCAGCAGCAAAGAGCAAGCTTGTTTTGACACTGGGTTTAGTCTGACAGAATACAGTAAGAAGCATCAGAAATACGGACTAATTCTTCACAAAAAACTATGAATGAACAATATGGTGAGAAAAATAGATAATACGTTTATCTTCCTTCAATTCAAGAAAAAACAAACTCACCAAGAACAAGGGATACAGATTTAATTTTTCTTCCTTCCATCACAATTTGAAGATATATAACTCACCAAGTAAATAGCAGAGTAAGTAATCAACCAAAACAACTTAATGCAGCACCAACAAGGCAAACAATTGGTCACCAAGCAGTGCCACAATTAAAGTATTCAATTGAGTGACAAAATAGAGGGAGATAGGGAGATACCTTCGAGATGAGAATGTACAAAATGGAATGGAACAACTGCTGCCATCAACAGCCAAGAATGTACAATGTTGTTTCCATCACCCACGTACACAACCTGGATTATACATTGTAATCATATCAAGAAGAATCTGAACAATAAAACTATGAATGAACGATATGGTGAGAAAAATAGAAATTGAACCATCCGTGGTACTTTTTTCGAAAACATGTGTGAATAAAATCACTCCCCATTGCATTAAAGATGAACCATTTCTTCTCCAAACATACCATGGGGTCTTTCGAGATATACACACAGAGAAATCAGGAGAACTAGGGTTTTCTTCGAAAAAAACTAGGGTTTTTTTTGAAATCGAAAAACTAGGGTTTTTTTTTTAAATCGAAAAACTAGGGATTTTTGAAGTTTTAAAATCGAAAAACTAGAGACCTTCGATTGATTTTTGAAGCTGGTCGTGTTCTTCTTTCTTCTTCTTCGACCTAGGATTTGTTCATTCAAACAAAATGAAAATCAACAGAAGCGAGAGAGAGAGAGAGAGAGAGAGAGAGAGAGAGAGAGAGAGAGAGAGAGAGAGAGAGAGAGAGAGAGACGTTACCCTAGTTGTTTGATCTGGTTTTCTTCTTCGCATACCATGGGTTCTTCGTCGATCGCCTTTTCTCTCTTTCTCTCTCTTTCGTTGAACTTGAAATGGGGAGTGGAAGGGATCCGGATGGGGTTTAAACCCGGATCCTGACCCGCGAACCTATTTTAACCCAATTGTGACCCGCGAGTGGTTTTTTAAATCTCAGCCGCTGATGGTTGTGCTCGATCCAACGGCCAGAAATGTTTTTCCCGCACAAAATTTGTGAGGGAACCCTCACTAGAAATCTTTTCTGTGTGTATATATATATATATATATATATATATATATTTATTTATTTATAATGATTTGTATATGCAATATAGATCTTGTTTGATAGACCTCACTTAGTTTTATTAAACAAAGTTTTTTAAATCACAAAAAGTATTATTAATTATCAAAGAAAGAAATTTTTTTCAGGGGTGTGAATAGTATTTTTGGACATCCTTTTTGGGACGGAGGGAGTAATATTTTTCTCGGTAACTAATATTCCAATCTAGTCCTCTATTCCATTGCTCTATCCATTCACTAATTACTAGTATTCTATTCTTTTTTTTTTTTTTTTGATCAACATAAAGGGTGGGAGGGGGCGACCAGTGTTGCAGACTCCCTTGGGCGTGACCATACGGGCTCCCAACCCGCCTGTGGAATGTCCGATTCGAGCCATAGCTACTGTCCGTGAGAACATGCCGCCACCACAGGCACCACCGTGTGAACAGGATGGCAGAGGGCCCTCCACGACACAAGGAGAGCTATGTCCTGCACCAACTGTCCACCCAAAGGGTGTAGTTGGGGCACGCAGGACTTGAACTCCAGACGTGGAGGTAAGTGGACACACTTGTGCCATACACCCTGGCCATCCCGGCAACCACCTCGATGGTATCTTTAGTTGTTTGATGCTTGGAGTTTTGATGATTTTAATAGAATCATATTTAATATAAGTTTTGGTGTAATTTAACTTTGCAATTTTAAGTACTTAAATAGTTTATGAGGATGATATCTCAATTTCAAATAAACTACGGTTCAAAATCGAAACCAACCGTTTATTATTGGTTTGGTTCTATGAATTTTGTGATTTCATTTGGTTTTCTAAATTGAGAATCCGTAAGTAGAGCTTTAGTTATTGATTTACTACAAAATGAGATTAATCCGGTATATGCTCAACCCTAGCACTTCGCCCATTCAATACATGGAGGCAGGAAAAAATACTAATGTGATTTTTTGGTCCGTGCATTAACGCTGGTCCATGAGCATAGGTACAGGTATAATTGCCGTTTCTACAAAACTCGGACACAAATACCAAACAACCAGTAATACACAGAGAGAGAGAGAGAGAGAGAGAGATGCGCCGTCGCACCAGAAACTTCTTCTTCTTCTCGTTCACAATCCTGGTGTTGTATCTCCTTCCTCTGTCGGCCATCGCCCGACCATTCGTCCTGGTCCTCTCTCAAGACGACCTCATCGACGCCCCGCCCGCCACCACCGACGAAGACGACTCATCTTCCTCCGATTGGGACGAGTTCGGCGACTCCGACGCCAAACCCGACGACCTCGATCCTGGATCCTGGCGCCCGATCTTCGAGCCCCCGACCCCCGCCTTATCACCAGCAGCAGCAGCAACCGAGGATGTGGACGAGGAGGCTCACCCTCGCTCGTTGTTCTACTTGGGCGTCACCAATATGGTCTCCTCAGTGAGTTCGGGCGAGCCTCGGCTGATGGAGGAGGCTGCGTCTCAGATCGAGGCCTCTGCTGCTGGGGGATATCCCCACGCCCAGTCCGCCCTAGGGTTTCTCTACAATATGGGGATCACTAGGGAATGGAACAGAGCCAAGGCCTTTATTTACCATTCCTTTGCGGCCCAGGGGGGCAATATGCAGTCTAAGATGGCTTTGGCTTACATTTATTCTCGTCAAGATGTAAGTGTGTTCATAACCTCTCTGCCTCTGATAAGCCTTTTCTTTGATATTAATTCATTTACAATCCAATCAAATTGCTCCGTACTTACTACTAGTATAGTAGTAGTTGCAAGTTGTTGCACTGATAAACAAGCTCACGAAAAGAAACTTATAATCAGGAAATGACTAAATGTAGTAGAGCATGAAGAAGCTCTAGCAAAGCTTATCCTCCTCAAGATGTGGTTTCTTCTTGACTAACTTCTGCATTGCTTTTTTTGGAGTTCCACAGCATTAAAAGAAAAGGTAAACAAATTTCATTGGCAACCAAACAAGCAGTTTTGTAGAAATTTCTCATCTGCAATACATGGTAATCCAACTTCCGTAAAACTGGAGTTTTGTTGCCTTATTGTCAGGCCGGTTCCTTTCATTCTGTTGGATCTTTGCGACAATTAAAAATTTCTGACTGGAGGACCTTTTCTCGTAGGTGATAGGTCTAGCTACCAATCATTTTATCACATCCCATCCCTAATTGAAATAAAGATTATGGAATTTTGAATTTTCTAATGTGGCAATTCTTTCATTTTTCCAGTTTGGTGAATTTTATTTTCTGGAATGTTTGCAGATGTATGATAAAGCTGTCAAGCTATATGCTGAACTAGCAGAGGTGGCTGTGAACAGTTTCTTGATTTCAAAGGACTCACCTGTGATTGAACCGGTTAGGATTCATAGTGGAGCAGAGGAGAATAAGGAGGCCTTAAGGAAGTCCCGCGGGGAGGAGGATGAGGATTTCCTGATCTTGGAATACCAAGCACAGAAAGGAAATGCTGGAGCCATGTACAGAATTGGTGTATTTTACTACTTTGGCTTGAGAGGAGTGAGGCGTGATCACTCCAAGGCATTGTCCTGGTTTTTGAAAGCTGTGGAGAAAGGTGAACCGAGGTCCATGGAACTTCTTGGGGAGATATATGCAAGAGGGGCTGGAGTTGAGAGGAATTACACCAAGGCGTTCGAGTGGCTAAAACTTGCTTCCAGACAGCATCTTTATTCAGCTTATAATGGGATGGGGTATTTATATGTTAAGGGTTATGGAGTGGAGAAGAAGAACTACACCAAGGTAAGATCATTTTTGGTCCTTTTTGTATGGACATGTTTTTTTTTTGTAGGTTGGCATGACATTTATTATCGCCTATGTCACATGGATCCTTCATTTTGGCTAAAGTACCAGTGTCGATGTGTCCAACACGCGTATCCATTTTGGACACTCGGATCCTCTAATGTCATGATATTGTCGTGATATTTACAGAAAAATATCAGAAAATATGCTAGAAAAGTGGTATTTCTAGTCTCACATGGACGTAAAATAACAAAATCATATTTTCTTATTGTTTAATACGTTTTTACATACATTTTACTATTCATAATTTGAAAAAATTATGCAATATGTACTACAAACAAGTGTTCACGATGCGTCCCTGTACCCACACCCGATTAGGGGACACCTATCGCAGTATCCTAAGATTTAAGTTTAGGAAGATCCGATGCTTGGACTTGCACCCGTACCCGATACTCGCACCCAAGTCCGAGTCCATGCAACATAGATTATTGCTCTATTTCTAACTTTATCACAAATTCTTGGTTGGGTGTAATTATATGGTTCCTTTTACACTTGCTCTGTCTAGCTACTCTTTTGTTTTCTCTTTGTTCAAAATCCCCCTCCCTCGCAGGCGCACACCCTCAAATTGGTGGATCTTAGTTGTTTAGTTATTGCACTGGGCTGCACCTGTACTACACCACATCACTCCTTATATCTAGAGTTTTTCATGCTAAACAACAGCATAAGAATTTTTAGGTGATGAATAAATCACTTCATTACGTACTGTGTCATGCCATAAAGCCACCAGTACGGGTACGACATACAGGTATGGTCTGCTGCAGGTACGACATTATGGAAAAACCTAGAAAAACACATTGCAGTTACAGTCTGGGTACGTCTTTAATTCCTATCTATAACTACAAAGTACTAATGTTGTTTTGTATGTTTGGCAGAAATCTGTCCACGGTCCACACCAAGGAACCAAATAACAATGGATTGAAGCCCTCCCTTTCCTTCTAATTAGTGAGATTCTATCTCTTACTTGGGAAATTGTGGTCGACCCCGACTACATGGGAATAGATCCTTTGTCCTTGGAATCCAGACTTTTTACAATTTCCACTGACAAGCTTTCTCGTTAAGAGCATGAATTCCCCTTTCCTTGTTCAATCATGCACGGAGAGGGAGGGTTGCCGCGTGTAGGAATAAGGCAATAAATGTTTGCAGTCATGTTCCACCATTAACCAAGAGTGGACACAAGCAATTGGACCCCGATGTACTATTGAAACCCAATTATATAGCATACACCATAGTGTGGGTATCTGGAAGAGCGTCGCCACATGGCACTTGCTAGTGGACTCCAGTATCTGGTGGGTAAGGCAAGGGAGCTCCTCCGGTATCATGATCTGTCATATCATGCAAGCACTCTAGGCTTCATGGACCTCTTCCATGGTACCTCCCATGTGAAATATCCAAATCACATTACTACGATGCCTCGTGACATGCTTGAGGCATCTCTGACTCTCCATACACTCAATTAGGCTCTAATAGGTCTGGCTACTCTTCACAATACCCTAGGACGGGAGCAAGGCCGGGGTACTGCTCGGAACCTAAGGAGACATGTGGTTTGGATGCTAGAGTAAAGGCAATGTCAAGGCTCACCTGCATGAGGGAAGCTTCATGACCGGCAATAAAGAGAGAGGGGCTCGCCTATGTCACGTGCCACCTGACACAACCACGCCCAACCAACATCCACTCGACAAGCTAACATGTGGAGATTGCGTCATACCTACAACCTACCCATGATATTGGCTTCCATATGTCACCCAAACATATTTGAGAGTTTTGTGATACAGAACACACCAGTTTGGAATCATAACACTTAAGAGAAACCCCTTCAGCCTATACTTTGTTGCACATTAATGAGGGAGAGGCTATCTGCTGGCTTCCCCCTCCTCTAATGCTCCTATATAAAGAGAAGTTCATACCTCATTCAATAATCAATACACATTAAAAACTCACCTAACACGCTCTTTGGTTCATCGCTCTCGACATCCCCATCTCTCTCTAAGGCTGCCTTGAGCTCTCCTCCACCTCCAGTGGTCCCCAGCCTTTGTAGTGCCCACCATATTCTTGAAGGGACTCTTCCCTATCCTCATACCCACATAGCTACGTATCCTAATAGCAGTATTCTAAAAGAAGGTTTGGAAAGCTGAGTACTCGACGCCTAGTTGCTAGAAGGCCCCTCGCCGACTAGCCCAACTAGACTGACTATCCCCACTAGGCGCCGAGTACTCGGCCTTGGAAGCTAGAAGGTGTTCGGTTGCCCTGGGAGTGCCTAGCGAGTTTTAGAACCTTGCCTAATAGAAATCCTGTTGCACTAACACCCACTGTATAGTATTCAAACCTGTAACGACCAGCCGGGACCTGCTAACTTTTTAGCCTAACCACGTGACTCAAAAGGCTAGCCTCAAGTTATACAGTAGCTGGTCGCGATTCATTTGATATTACTCTACTTCTCCTTTTTTCCCCGATGTGGGATTCCACAATCTCCCCACCTTATGATGCAAGGTCCCCGTTGCATTGGCCCAACAACCTTCCCTCGGTGGCCATGGTGTAACACTTAGTTCTGCATAGCACTTTGCTCTAGCTCCTGGATTCAAGAGGTGACTCATTCAGACTCTAGAGGTGGCCCCACCATGTAGATCGGGGTTGTGCTCTGATACCAACTTGTAACGATTTGCCCAGCTCACCTGTTAACCCTTAGCCTAACCATGTGGCTCAAAAGGTTTAACAACCCACGCTAGCTGACCTGCTAACTTTTAGCCTAACCACGTGGCTCAAAAGGTTAATCTCAAGTTATACAGGCCTTGTTCGTTTCACAATTTTAGTTTTGTTTTGTAATCATTACCCTCATTTCTCTCTCTATCTCTCTCCACTCATTACCCCTATCTCCAAAACTAAACTAAACTAAACTAAAACTACTAAACGAACAAGGCCACAGTCGTTGGTCGGATTTTATTACATATCACTTATTCTTTTCCCGTCCCACCGATGTGGGATAAAGGCTAAAGATGGGTTCTCACAAACTCCCCACCTTAGGATGCAACGTCCTCGTGCATTGGCCCAGCAACCTTCTAGGCGGCTATAGTGTGGCATTTAATTCTGTATAGCACTTTGCTCCTACTCCGGGATTCAAGAGCCACTCCGGGATTCAAGAGGTGGCTCATACATATTCTAGAGGTGGCCCCCGCCATGTAGACCGGGGTTGTGCTATGATATCATCTGTAACGACCCGCCCTAGCTAACTTGCTAACTTTTAGCCTAAACAATGTGGCTCAAAAGGTTAACCTCAAGTTATACAGTAGTTGGTTGGATTTTATTATATATCACTTATTCTTTTCCCATCCCACCGATGTGGGACTTTGCCAAAGATGGGTTCTCACAAAACCCAAGAATAATCTTGCAATGAGTTGTGTATAGCCTCCCAATCAGTGTTTATAGGTTAAGATAATCTGTATTGTTCCTGGTGACTGGTGTCTGCATCTGCACGCTGTTTGTTTTGTGTCTGTTCAACGTTTGATTTTATGGTTTCAAGCTGCTATATTGTTTTGCAGGCAAAAGAATACTTTGAAAAAGCTGCTGATAATGATGAAGCTGGTGGGAATTATAATCTGGGAGTGATGTATCTCAAAGGCATCGGGGTAACAAGGGATGTGAAGCTAGCATGCAAGTACTTCATACGGGCTGCTAATGCAGGTCAACCAAAGGCATTTTATCAGCTGGCAAAGATGTTTCATACTGGTGTGGGGCTTAAGAAAAACCTCCCTATGGTAAATCTGAAAGGATAATTTTTTTGTTGTCTCTTTTATATGCTCTTACCTCTTGGTGTAAATGTCTTTTGATCTTAACTTGCCTTGTCACTTGTGATTCCGTTGAATTTTACGACGCCTAGAGTCCCAGGATGATGATGGCTGGACCTGGTAGCCTTTTGATTCACTAACTAACGTCCGACTCCAAAGTATTACTTGCAAATGCTTTGAAGTGTCAATTGTTGCCTAAGCAATTGTTATTTGGTCACATCTTGTTTGTAGAAATTGTATATTTTCTGGAACTAAATTATTGTTACTGTGCACACATGGTCAAATCAGTCTACCTTATATGCTGTTGTTTGGTTCTTGATGGATTTCCACATTACCTTTCAAGAAAGAAAAGAAATTGCTTCAGTTGAAGTTGTTCATAGGAGGATAGACAAAGATTTACGACTTCATATACTGGATACATACGGATTCTTAAAAAGTCATTGACTTGATTGCTATAACATATTTAGATTTAGTTGGTGGGACTCACGTTTGTCTTTGCTTTGGCTCTCTTTTAGATCATAAGGTTTGCTCCTTTTAAGTTAAAAATGTTATGATTTCTTTAATGTTTCATGCACATTCAGTTGATTTGAACGCATGCATCTGTTCCTCCTTGGTTTCAGGCAACTGCATTGTACAAACTAGTTGCAGAACGGGGACCCTGGAGTTCCTTGTCTAGATGGGCGTTAGAGTCATACTTGAAAGGTGATGTGGGCAAGGCCTTCTTTTTGTACTCTAGAATGGCTGAGTTAGGCTATGAGGTGGCACAAAGTAATGCTGCGTGGATTCTTGATAAATATGGGGAACTTAGTATGTGCATGGGAGAATCAGGTTTCTGTGCTGATGCAGAAAGGCATTTGCGTTCACATTCTTTGTGGTGGCAAGCTTCTGAGCAGGGGAATGAACATGCTGCTTTGTTGATCGGAGATGCATATTATTATGGCCGTGTATGTGTCTCTAATTCAATTAGGCCTATGGACAGTCTGCGTCCAGGATTTGTGGTACTAAGACAGTTAAATCAATTATGCCTGTGGAATTCTCATACAGTTTTTCTCCTGTATCATTCTACAGGGTACGGAGAAAGATTATGATCGTGCTGCAGAGGCATATATGCATGCTAAATCCCAGTCTAATGCACAGGCCATGTTCAACCTTGGATACATGCATGAACATGGTCAGGGACTTCCATTTGATCTTCATCTTGCCAAGCGTTACTATGATCAGGCACTAGAGATTGATCCTGCGGCAAAGTTGCCTGTAACGCTGGCCCTTGGTAGCTTGTGGGTGCGAAAGAACTATGCCAAAAGTTTCCTGGTGAGTGTTTTTGTCTAGGATGACTACTTTATCTTCTTTCAATAACAATGCAGAAGTCGGATAACAAAGTATCCTAGATTTGAGGTGGTGCGGTATGTGTTAAGCATCGCATTTTGGTAATTTCCTTGTTTAGCAAGCATTTCATCACTTCGTGTCCCATTAGAGATGGGATATGCATGACATATGTTTACCCTGGTGATGTGTCTTTTTCATGAAGATTTCTCGTCTTGGAGTCGGTCAGTAGAACAATTATGACCTTGCTATGTCTTTGAGGATATCATTTGATTCGCCTACCGTTCAACCTTTACGAGACTAATACTGATGGCACTGCATTGCTTTGATTCTACCACATGGATGTAGTGCTTCTGTGTTGTTCTTTACATTTTGCACATTGTGCCCTCTTATCATTAGGTATTGTTCGATGGATTGTTGCATTGCTTGCTCTTACACTTGTAGGTACCAGTTTAACTCCATTCAATACAAAGTCATGGTTGGAAATTGTCAATTAGCTCTAAATTTGCTTCATTTTTTTCTTGCTTGCACAACATTCTAATAGAGGTCTAAGAAACTAACACTAGGCATCCGATTTTACCTACTTAGATGGTTTTTAAGTGTAGTCAAAGAATTTTTTAATGGTTGTGGAAACACATGTTTTGTTTCACACATTTCTCCTCAATTTCTGATTCTGAAAAAAGTAATTTGGTCTTTGTGATGCTTTGTTGGAACTTCATGAACCCTGTGACTCATTGTTTTCTACTCATGGTTGATATCTTAAATTACAATGGAAATTGATGTATTTTCATTCTTCATCTGTTTACAAGTCATTGAACTGAGAAGGCCTGTTTGGATTTTGTTATATAGGTTGATGTGCTTGATTCCCTGCCTGAAGTCTATCCAAAAGTGGAAGCATGGGTAGAAAATGTGATCATGGAGGAAGGAAATGCAACAATACTCACCCTCTTTGTCTGCCTGCTAACTGTTCTTTACCTTCGAGAGCGGCAACGAAGGCATGCTGCCGCTGGGGAGGTGGCTCTGCCACAGCAACCCAACGACCTTGTTGCACCTGTAGTAGCCAATTAACTGGTGGCTCTAGTTGTATTTTGGAAGACGAAATTTATACATCCGCACATGGATAAATTATATACTGCAGGATGCTGTACAGTTGTCTGGTTTATTTCGAAGTAGTCAAAGAATGGTCTTTGTTTTTTAGGCGTGTCACAAATATATAGAGGTATTGCGCAAGGAAACAGTAAATGGCCTTCACCTCACTTGGGGAGAACTTCTATTTAAACTATATTTGTTTTTTTGTTTTTTTTGCGCAATTTAATTACAGAAAACAAACTAATGCACAATTCATGTTCCAACTGTTGAGTGGTCATTTGATGGGCATATGGCAAAGACCCATCTCTCTCAACTGCAGATTTGCTAAGTCATATGACTCATAATTTTTGTACCGTTCTTCTGATGTCTAAGATGTGCACTACTGCGATAGGCTTCCATTTTCTGGGGACTTGTTGCGCATACACTGTTTAAAATTCCCCTAGTCATTATGCTTTCTTGCATGCTCGATCTGGATCTGGATCTGGAGGACGCCTCAAAATTTTCCCTATTTGTCAACTTCATAATGCAATTCTCTAGAAGATGGCCATAATGCAGAGCCACAAATCTACTTCCACTACTTATATAGCTAGGCTATGTGCTACACGTGTAACCGCATGCTCTTATTGCTCTCGAGTGTCGAGATGAGTTGGTTAATTATTATTTTTGTTTTTTTTAATATATATTAGGTTTTTTTTTTTGAATATTTTAATTTTACAATAAAGTTTGAAAGAGGCATAGGTAAGGCTGGATTTTTTTAACGATTGCATTTGGTGGAACCGTGATTGTGAGTCCAAATGAAATAGTAGTTCATGGTGCAATTGTTTATGTATAAATATTGAAAGGTTTAGATAGTGAACAATTTTTACATCAGGCAAAATGGTAACTTCCTAATGTAGCCGCACGCTCACTATTGATGTAGTCCCGAGATGTCACTAGACCGGGGGTAGCGGACATCACTCGACGCTACTAATCGCGGATGTCACTTGACGCGACCAAGCCACTTGTTTGATTGTAGGAGGAATTACTCACTCCCAGCAAGACATACTTGCACAATATTTTCATAAACTCAAGCTCTCTTCCCATTTCATTTCACGAGATCACCTATAAATAGGCATTACAAAATAGGGGCCGGATTTGGGGACACAAGTTTTGACACAAATTTTGACACTCCATCTCAACCATTCAGATGGATGGTTGAGATTAGAACAAGCAAATGTAATTCCTTTTTCACAATTTCAAATGTAGTCAATCTCTCTCTCTCCATGTCTTTACCGTGTGCGCACTCTCTCTCTCTCTCTCATGCATCAATTCTCTTTTCTCTCTCTCTATCTCTCTCTCTCTCTCATGCATTCTCTCATGCATCAATTCTCTTTTTTTTCTCTCTTTCTCTCTCATGCATCTCTCTTTTTTATTTTCAAATCTACGTAACTTTTGTTTTACATATTCATTTTTTTATAAAAATTTTATTTTTAAATTCTACTCATAAATATCTACCAAATGAGATCCATATTGTATGTAAAATTATGTAAAAATAAAATTTTGATTTTTCAATGTGTATTTTAATTACAATTTCACATAATTTTAAATTTTCAATGTGAAACTAAAAAAATTATGCAAAATATGTATTAATCATTACTAACATCTTCTTATTTAAAAATTTGGTTCAAAGACGTTATTAATTAAATTACCATTGTGAATTTGCAAGTTCAATATTTCTACTTATGGGTGACTTTATCCCAATAATTTTTTTTAATATTCAATGTGAATTTTAATCATATTGTTACATAGAAAAATTAGAATTTTATTTTTACGTAATTTAACATTCAATATGGATTTTATTTCGTAGATCTCTTCGCGTAGATTTTAAATATATAAATTTTATAAAAAAGTAAATATGTATAACAAAAGGTATAAGCTTTTTAAGGTTTAAAGTAAAGAAAAAAGGAGGGAGAGAGAGAGATGAGTGACACGCATGAGAGAGAGAGAGAAGAAGGAGTGCACGCACCACATGGAGAGAGAGAGAGAGAGAGAGAGAGAGAGAGAGAGAGAGAGAGAGAGAGAGAGAGAGAGAGAGAGAAAGAAAGAGAGAGAGATTGACTACATGTGGAATTGTGAAAAGAGGAAGTACATTTGTCTATTCTAATTTCAACCATCCATTTGAATAATTGAGATAGAGTGTCAAAATTTGTGTCCCTGGATCTGGCCCCTATTAAATGCTAGACAATTTTTAACACAGACCTATCAAATAACTAGACAATAAGGGTGAGCACGCGTCGGGCTCGGTCGGGTCGGGTTGGGGAAAATGACACCCGAAACTGAACCAAACTAGCCATAAACCGATCGGATCGGGTTATGACGGGTTTCGGATCGGGTTATGACGGGTTTCGGATCGGGTTGGTCAGGTTACCCTATGCCCCAAAATTCAAGATTAGAGAGAGAGAGCATCAGTCATCACAAATCAAATCATACACACAACATAGAGAGAGAGAGAGAGATCTGAGATTTTTCACTTGACCGTAACACACAGTTACACACACATAGGGCTGTAAACAAGCCGAATCGAGCTGAACCCTATGAGGTTCGGGATCAGTTCATTAAGACATGAGTCAGGCTCGAGTTCAGCTCGGATTCGATTCGAGCCTAGTCAAGTGGGATCGAGTTCGCCTCGTGAAAAAATTTCAAAAGCTCGGGCTCGGCTCGGTAGGGCTCGTTAAACTCAAACGAGTCGAACCGAGCTGAATTTAGGCTCGAATCAAGCTCGGTAGGGCTCGTTAGCAATTTAGAACACAAATTGAGAGCGGAAAGAGATATGCTTCAAAACAATGTTACATGTAGATCTACCACAATAATCAAGAAATTAAACAAAAATAAACAAATCTACCACATAATCAAGAAATCAAAAGAAAAAGAACACAAGAAAAAAAAATATTGAGAACTAAATAGAGTTTTAGTTAGGGATAAAACCCATCTGTTCGTAGTAGAATACCTTAGTTAGGGATAAAAGAATAACAAATTACACAAAAGTTTCTCAACTATAAAATATTTACATGTAGACCCCTAAAATATTATTAATTACATTTTGACCTCAGGTTCGCGAGCCTAATCGAGCGAATCCACTTAGGTTCAGGTTCGGCTCATTTATGGAACGAGCCTAATATTGAGGTTCAAGTTCAGTTCGTTTATTAGACGAATCGAACTCGAACGAGCTCTTACCGAACCGAGCCTCGAATAGTTCGCGAACGGCCCAGTTCATTTACAGCCCTACGACACACACGAGACATGACTACATGAGAGAGAGAGAGAGAGAGAGAGAGAGAGAGAGAGAGAGAGATAGAGACAGAGATCATATCCGTTGCCGTTCTTTGTTTTATTGTCGTCGTCTGCTGTGTTGCTGTTGCTGTCGTCGTCTGTTGTGTTGTCACTGCCCTCGTCATCTTCGATTGGAGGCTAGAGAGAGAGAGCGGTAAATTGCGATTTGAGAGGAGAGGAGAGGAGAGAGTGAGATCTAAGTTTTTTTTTTGCTATTTGGTAAACAGAGTTGTAGAGAGAGGGAGAGAGAGAGAGAGAGAGAGAGATTTGAGACGTTCTCACTTCTCGCGTAAAATGTAATATTATATACGTAATAAACATAAAATATGTATATGTCAGGTCGGGTTACCCGATCTTCGAAATATCCCACACGACACCCGACCTGATACCCAAAATTTAAGATTTTTTAAAAACCCGAACCCAACTCGACAATGCTTTGAACCCGACCGAAACCTGTTGGATCGGATTAGGTCGGATCGGGCTCGCGGGTTGGATCGGGTTTTGCTCACCCCCTACTAGACAACTCTTCAACTACATGCATGAACAATAATTAATATGAACCCATAAACAATGTGTTAGTATAACTACATGCATATGTGTGCAATATTAAAGACCCTTAAAACTTTGACTAGAAGTTTGAAAGACATGACTAATGACTCCTCGATTTGATGGGCATGATTATGCTTCTACATCAGCTATTTTTGATCTTTCGTTTATTGTGTTGTTTGTTTGGTTTTTTTTTTTTTTTTAGAGCAAACAAAGATCATCTCATTCATAAAATAGTACACCCACAGTTGTATAGTCTACACGAGATATTGTGGAATCGTTATCGTTGTGATGATTATCTTCATGTATGGTAAGCTAACAATAAATGTGGGCTTTCCACCCAATGACCCCCTTTTATTTTTTAACACCCAATGAGTCAATGACCCCCTGTTTAGCCTCTCCATTACTTTTCTTCTTTTTCATGAATGGAATCCATTCCATGTGATAATGAGCTGACACTTCATTTGTGTCAAAATAAACGTAGATGTTAATGTATACATAGTTTCTTAATTACAAGAACGTACGTTACGTTGATAAACAAATTATAATTTAGGGTCTTCCTTTGACAAGGACATAGTATAGGAGTCAATTATGAAAATAGGACACAAACAAATTTTTTAATGCCAAGAGGACAAATCACATACACATTCTAAAAATGCCCCCGCTAGCCCATGAAAGTGCCTAAATACTCCAAACCTAATGAAAGTGCCTAAACCTAAATCCTAGGGTACCCTATGAAAGTTCCTAAAATCTTAGGGTACCCTATGGAAGTGCCTAAACCACTAAAATTCTATAATTGGAAAGTGCACCCTAAACATAAATCCTAGGGCACCCTATGAAAGTGCCTAAAACTAAACCATAGGGTACCCTATAAAAATGCCTAAAACATTTGGGTACCCTATGAAAATGCCTAAACAACTAGAACCCTATAATTAGAAAGTGCACCTTAAGTGCCTAAACCCAATTATACCTTACCCCCAAAGAGTCTAAACCCCCTAAAATTGAACCCCAAAATTGAGGAGAGGGAAATTTATTTTGTCCCACCTATCAATTTTGTCCCACTAGCATGAGAGAGAGAGAGAGAGACAGAGAGAGGGGGTGAATAGCACTTTTCGTTTTCGTTTAAACAAAGGTGACTGTCGGGGCCAGTGATGGGGCCCTTCCGTCCCATCAATTTTCATATTTAGCCGTTTCATGCGTATTTTTGTCAGTCACTTATCATTAAGGGTATTTTTGTCTAGTGTTGTCTTTGAGCCTTCAAAAAAATCCCATTAATGTATTGAAAGCCGTAAAATAAATTAAGCTGGACTAAACACCATTTAAGGCTCCAAATTTGTTCTTTTGGACAATTGTCTGTAAAATTTACTCCTTAATTTATCAAACTGAAACAAAGAAGTACTTAGTTGCTAAGGTTAAGTGAGTCATTAAAGTTTCTTGCCCATGTTTATCCTTGAACTAGCCTTGGATGTGCAAAAACAAAGTGTATATGGTATAATTTGAGTTTTGGGTCCACAAATTTGCAAACATATCTAAGCCAAAAAACTTTTGCAACTAGGAATGGTTACAACACGAGATAATGTTTTTGTAGATGCACAAACAAAACAATGGTTCATGGGTTCAGTTACCCAAATAGTAATCGTTTCTTTCATATTGTGACGTTTATACTGATAAACAGAATCTAAATTTTCAATTTTCAGGGTAAGAAGACAAATTTACGGATCCCTGACAATGTCTGATTTTTAAAATTGTCTCTTGTTCAAGGAAAAAAAAAAAACAAAGAACATTGGCTGATTGTGTTAAATTTTAAAAAAATAATAAAAGATTTTAACTAGCCAATCAAAACTACGAAGGTTCATTTAATTATGAAAACTGCAATAATCTTTTACATGTCCAGTTCAAAACATATGAGGCGTCAAGCCATACGTGAAATGGTTCTATGGATGCGAATTCCCCTGTTTTATGCAATTAGATAGGAATATTGGTTGGGCACACATTGTTCTCTCTCTAACTCAGAACTTATCTCTCCAAGAAAAAAACTTTATCCGTCTTCTTTGAAAGTATATGTGTACAACACGAGATAATACTCTTGTACATACATGCACAAACAAACAATGGTTCAGGGGTTTAGTTACCCAAATAAAAGTTCGCTTCTGTTATATTGTGTCGTTTATATAGATAACCGGAACCTGAATTTTCAATTTTCATGTTAAGAAGACAAAGTTACGGATCTCTAACAATGTCAGATTTTAACTAGCCAGTCACAACTACGTAGGCTCATTTAATCAGTGTTCTAAAAGTTGCTAGTCGGTCCCAGGTCGGTTGGCTGCCGACTAGCGACTAGGGGATTAGTTGGGGATTAATCAGCTAGTCAGATTTTTTTTTTCTTTTTTCTCCCTTTGTAAATATATATTCTCCTTCCTCCTTCATAAGTTTTGAGTAAGTAGAATAACATAAGTAGCACAAATCATCAAATAAAAACATGGAAACTAAGTAAAACCAAATAGTTAGTCAATTAAAAAGTTCGACGCTCTAATTGATTTTTATAAAGTTTTTTCAACAACAATTTTTTATTTCATTGATAAATTTTTATGGGTCATGCTAACGGGTGCCATAGTGCAACCGTTAAGGGTACAAAAATACACTTTTGTGGGTCCTACTTGTACAAAAAGTACACTTTAAAAGTACATTTGTACGTTAAAGTACACTTGAAGATGTACTTTAAAGTACAAGTGTACTTTTAAATTGTACTTTCTTGTACTCTTAATGGGTGCACTATGGCACCCGTTAGCATTTCCCAATTTTTATTTCACAGTTTCACTGTTAAGTTTTAGTGTGTACTAACTATTGTTAACTCAAGTCCTAATCACTTTGACTTGCGTTCTCCAAACTACTAATGCTTGATAAGTCTTTTACAGCCGGAGTCCCCAAGACCACCACTTTCTCATCCCACCTTTTTTTTGTTTTTTTTTCAAAAAAGAAAAAGAAAAAAGAGAGACAAATATCGGTTAAAAAAAAAGAAAGAGAGACAGTAGATATCACGTATGTATATAAGACATACGAGAGAGAGAGAGAGAGAGAGAGAGAGAGAGAGAAGAAGTAGAAGAAGAAGAAGAAGAAGAAGAGGAGGAGGAGACTTGATTGCTCGAAGAAGACCGCAGTGCCGGTAAAATATAAAAAAAAAGATCGCAGTAGTCTGGATTTTTGGCCAATATATACCAAATTTTGAAACAATTTACCAAAATATATCATTTATCAAACTATTTTTAAAAATATGCCATGCCGCATGTGCCAAATGCGGCATCCTACGTGGCATGCCAACCCCTGTATCCCACGTGGCCTGGCCGTCCACCTAAGCAAATACCGCATGTCGGATATGCGGCATTAGGGTTTCGAATTTTGAATCCCGCAGTTCAAACACGCGTACATCATTCAACATTCTCCCCATTAGAGCTCTGCGATTTTGGGCGATCTCGGGCGATTCCCACCACCGCTGTCGACCACGATCCCCACCACCGCTGACCATGATCTCCGGTAAAAGAGGAACAGTTTGGGCATCTCTCTCACGCCGCTCAGTCGCGAAGGGGAACCACGGTATCTCTCTCTCTCTCTCTCTCTCTCTCTCTCTCTCTCTCTCTCTCTCTCTCTCTCTCTCTCTCTCTCTCTCTCTCTCTCTCTCTTGCAATTAGGGCTTGCTTTGGATGCGATTTGTTTCAGCGTGAGCAAGTAAAATGTTGGGATTAGTTTAGCCCCCTTGCTCCATATCTCAGTACCCATGATTTGTCAAGTTCTAATGGAGACTGTGTAGTATAATGGAGACAATGTGTATCATATATAGTACTTTAATCTTATTATGGTATTGAATTTGATCTATTGAACTTTGTATGCGATTTTAATGCTAAATAGACTTATCAATGGATGCTGCTATCTGTAAATTTTTTTTGTAAATAAAAAGGGAAAATCCATGAAGCCCTTCTTGTAATCCTATTTTACCAATTCTAGTGATAAACGTGTATTCATTGTTGAGCCTACTTGACAAAGGCCCCCCCAGAATTAGAGTCTGGTACCATATTTTCTTTTCCATCAATGTAATATGCACCTTATTTACCCCAAAAAATCTGCACCTTATTTGTCCAATCAATTTACAAAACCTCCTCTACCCAACTTGAGTAAAGGGGCATCTCAACCCAAGTTGATGATGATTGTTGTTTGGACAAAATAGTAGCACGTGTTTTTTTTGTTATCATTTGCTCTGTTAGTGTAATTGACATTTCTATCTCATAGCTTTCTCATAAGTATGCCGTTTCAAATCCAACATTCATGTGTCAGATGAAGCCATCTACTCTTATACTTTAAAGAATGAAGTAGCTTTATGATGTTGGCTTTCCTCCAATTCGATTTGAGGAAGATTGCGGGGATTTGTATTTTATCAAATACACACTACACTGCCTTCTTCTTCTTTTTTATTTATTCGGATACGTAAAGTTTTTGTGTAACCATTTGAATCAGCAAAAGCCATCTGCTTGCGGACCTTATAGGAAAATCGGGTTCATGTTATTGAGGCAGCAGTAATGAGCATCATATATAGTGGGATGACGGCAAGATCCATAAGGAGCTTACGGATCTCGACCGACCAAAATGGCCACTTGCATACGATGATGGAGGTAGGCGATATGGATCATGTACTACAAATGTACCTGAGGGCTTGAATGGGGTTTTTAAAGAAGCCCGACATCTACCCATAACGACAACTGTTATGACAACATTCTACAAGTCCATCGAGTATTTTTTTTCAAAGGTCGAAGGTGCACGCCAAAGAAAAGACAACAACCAGACTTTAAGCAAGTTTGCAATGGCTAAGTTCGAACATTGGATGAACAAGGCAAGAAGACACCGTGTCGTGGAATTTAACCACGAGTTAGGGGTGTCCGAAGTGGAGACACCAATGCATCCAACAAGCCCAGGTAAAGGGAATCACAAGCACACGGTCGAGTTGGTAGAGCGAAAGTGCACTTGCCGGAAGTTTCAGCAATGGAAGATGTCGTGCTCGCACGTGATTGCAGTATGCATGAAATTGCATGTTGATGTATTTCAATATTTCGACGACGTTTGGACGCTCGACTCAAACATTGCCATTTATGGGTCCCAACCATTTTTTCCCATTCGTGACAGAGAGTATTGGCCGCCCAATGAAGGACCATCAATCTTACCTAACCAAGATTGGACATGGGGTCGAGGGCGTCCACAAATTAAACGATTCAGAAATGAGATGGACTGGATGGAGTCACAACCATCACAAACACAAACCTGCTCATTTTGTGGACAACAAGGGCATAACAGACGAACGTGTTCCCGAGTACGAGGACAACCATGAACTTCTCCAACGACCATGTAATTTCATTTACTATGTACTTGTGTTACATGTAATCAGGCTTATGAGTAGTTCTTATTATTACTTTGCATAAAGAAGTTTTTTTTTTCTTTTTTTGTACTGCACTTTATCCGGATTTTAATTAATTAATAAATAATAAATAATAAAACAGGATCGTCCACTTGACCTTCGAACACAGGTCTTAATTTATGAAATATAGTCGAGGGTAGTCAAGTCGTAGACCATTTCAAACAAAACCAAATGATATTACTAAAATTTGCAGCACACAGATGACTAAAATGAAACATCTAATACAAATTGTCACACAAAATAAAACAAACAAATCTTCTACATTTCATCAGAATAATCAGATAGTTCCGGATCGGTTGCATATTCCTCATCATTCCAAATTGCTCTAATTAATTCCATCCGATTACAACCATCCCTTTCAACCTCCTTCACAACATCGATAAATTTCTCCTGACGTGTAACCCGCTTTGTCATTGCTTTAATTTCCACCCGCAACCTTTCGCAAACATCATTGTGGAGACATTGCAACCTTCTTCCGTTCATCATTTGCACGGAACGCGCCTTAGGCACCTTTTGCATGTACTGCCAACACTTGGCTTCCAACTTGTTGCGCTCGACGATAAGTTTGGCCACTCAAGTAAAGCAGCTGCATCTCTTGAGTAAGGTGTTTGGTTCCAGTCTAACATAAATACAAAATCACTGTTCGCATCGTACTGCTCATTCGGAGTCCCAAAAACGTCGTTGACCACGCCGATCAAAAAAAGAAAGATCGTAGTTTAATTGAGGGTAGTTGCGATGGTCTTCACGCGGATCGACACCCACCGTTGGGCTGGTCTCCGTCTTTTGCATCCTACGAATTCTATTCCCCACCACAGCTCCGCGAAAACCCGTCATTACATGAACAGGCAAATCAACTCGGGATTTGGCTCGGTGGCGTGCAAGCCAAGCATCCAAGTGTGAAGTGGGTAAAGAAGCACTGTTGTCATCACTCATCTGTCTTTCGGGTCGTACTCGAGTGGGGTGAATATTGTTAGAAGGATGGGAGGAAGACTCCAATGAACAAGCCTACCATTGAATCTGCTGTTCAAACCAACACGCTCTGCCTCTTCTTCTAATCTATGTCTACGAAATCGAATTCTTGCATCCGATTCATTTGCATTTTCATTGATACGAGAACTCTCTCCCTCTTCTAACTTTCTTCCAAATGGAAAGTTAGGATCCATTTGGTATAAAAATCTGCGAAATACGCACACATATATATAGGGTCAACATTGTACGGCACAAATGCGGCATTTGCTTAGGTGGACGGCCAGGCCACGTGGGATACGGGGTTCGCGTGCCACGTAGGATGCCGCATTTTGCACATGCAGCATGACATATTTTTAAAAATAGTTTGAAAAATGGTATATTTTGGTGAATTGTTTCAAAATTTGGTATATATCGGCCAAAAATCCGCAGTAGTCTAGTACTAGAGATAAGTCGGCAGAGAAGATAAGAGGAAAAAGGGGGATTTAGGGTATAAAACACATCCATAAAATTACACTATGGGCCCAGAAACTTTACATATTCTGTTTTTTACCTCGACTTTCCCGATTTATTCTGATATTCCCCGATTTATTCTGATTTTTCCGGACTCATTGATTTTCCTGACTTGTCGATTTTTCCGACTAGGCGACTAGTCGCCGACTATTTCCCGACTTAGTCGGCCAGCGATTAATCAAACCGACTACCCCCTAATTGCCTTGGTGAGGCACTGACCACCGACTAAAACACATCCATAAAATTACACTCCGGGTCCAGAAACTTTACGTATTTTGTTTTTTTTTACCTCAACTTTCCCCAATTTATTCCGATTTTCCCCTATTTTTTCTGATTTTTCCTGACTTGTCGATTTTCCCGACTTGTCGATTTTTCCGACTAGGCGTCTAGTCGCTAACTATTTCCTGGCTTAGTCGGCCAGCGATTAATCAAACCGACTACCCCCTAATTGCCGGATTTGGGGGTGCTGGAGATCAGCCCCTAGAAAATCACACCCTAAAAATCGCCCAAAACGACGTCGTTTTGGGCGCCATAGGGACAACAACAAAAATGACTGAAAACCAAGTCGTTTTGAGTCCTAGGGACATAAGAGATAGGGCTTTTTTGGAAACTTAATTCCCACTAGGTCAAGGGTTGAAACTTAATTACCACTAGGTCAAGGTTTTTTTTTTTTTTTTTTAAAAACCGAAACAACCACGTGCATTATTTCTTGATTTTTTGGGGTTTAAGCACTTATGGTATCATACAGTTTCATAGGGTTTTAAAAGTTCAGGCACTTTCATTAGATTTTAGGGGTTTAGGCACTTTCATACGGTTTTAGAAATTTAGGCACTTTCACGAGATTTTGGGGGTTTAGGCACTTTCATACGGTTTAGGAGTTTAGGTAGTTTGGATTTAGACACTTTGAAAGGGGGGGAAACCAACTTGACCTGGTGGAAATTATTTTCTCAAAAGTGGACTTAGTGGTAATCGCCAATAATGACGTCTTTTTGAGTGATTTTCAAGGTGATTTCCAGGGGCTGATTTTTAGAACCCCAGATCCCTAATCGTCTCCAACCAACGAATGGTCGCCGACTAGCCTGACTTTTAGAACACTGCATTTAATTTTGTAAACTGCGATAATCTTACACATCCATTTCAAAACATATAGGTTCATTTAATTAGACAGAAACATTTGGTTGGGCACACATTGTTCTCTCTCTACCCCAAAGCTTCTCTCTAAGAAAAAAAAGAACTCTATTCATCTACTTGCTATGCTCTTTTTTATCAATGAGAGTTTCCTACTATGTTATAAGAAAAAGAAAAAAAAAAAAATTAGACGGGAACGTCTGACACCCATTATGAACAAGTTGGACTTGTGGACTGTAGCTGGAATCCAAAATACCCATTCATTTCCCAAATTACACAAATTAATCATTGATTTCACATCATCATATAAAAAATCTCCCATTGATTTCAATCATATTTTGCAGAGTCTTCCCATTCATTTAACTGAAAATATGCTCCTATAGAGTTAATCATTCCTATGACAAAACTAAGAAAAGCAAAAATTGATTAGAAAAACAAAGAGAGGCAACACTGGCAATGTTTATACAAGTTCAAAGAAACTGCATACACGGTAAAATTTATAAATAATAAAAAAAAAAGACGCAATTGTTCGACTGACAAAGCAAACTTCAAATAAACTTGCCTTCCAAGGGCAGCAACATATATCCGATATAGAAATTTATAATAAACTATAAACGAGAACCGTATAATACACTAATAGTGATAACAGCAGCTCTACTCAACTACCTTAGTGGCAAAGATACGATAATTCCTGCTTCCCCAAACATCACTCTTATCAAGGTAATATGATTTTATGCAACACTGCACCCATGGTGGATTTCTGGGTATATCTGTAATTTCTGTGTTGTCGCCGCTTCCAGTAATTCCGAGCAAATTACTCATCTTCCTTGTCAATACATCAAGGGCCGAACAGCCACCAAAAAACTCATCCTATCAAGTAGTAAGAAACAACATTACTGAAAACAGTTTCCCACATCAAACGTATGAAATTGCATCAACATGAATTCCATGGAAGAATGCAATGACTATTGGAGGAGTAGCTTTCCACTCTCTCATAAAACAGCACCAAATGTTTTTTCTAAATTGTTCTAAAAGCCACTCTTAAATGTTTTAAAGCACCAAATGATTTAAAAACACCAAAAATTTAAGCAGTGGCTTTCCAAGGCACAGTAATTTCTTCATCATTCTTGGAAGTGCATATAGTGATTCCAACATATGATTCTGGCACAGTCAAAAGCACGTTAGAAGCATTTAAACAAAACAGAAACAATTGAAATTAACTAAATCGGATTGTCTATAAAGAAAAACAGGTACAACAAAGTTCAAAGCATAAGAAGGAAGGTCAATGATAGAAACCCCAATATAAAAATCCACACGCAACGACTTTTGGGACATTTAGTTTTTGTACAGCATTCAAAAACCAAAAAATTTGGATGGCAAAATAAAAGCTCTTACACCATCTTCTGCATATACAAAAGCATGAATTCTGGCAGTTGGATCCTCCAGAGTCAGCCTAATCCTATATGTCCCTACGGGGGAGCGAAAGTCCTCAGCTTTCCATGGAAACGCTCCTATGACCCGAACCACACACCTGAATTTTGCCGTTACCTGTTGAGTACAGATTCACTCAGATGAAACACAGAGGTGACATTTAGTTGCTTTCAATTCGAGCAACTTAAATAGAAAACCCAACAAATATTCAAGTGCTTAATAACTTCGAACGAACTTTCCATCCAAATCAAAGAAGGGTGAGTTTCCACTACGGTATTTTCGGTATTCTGGAACTACAAGTTGATATATGTGAGGAGAATGACTTATTGATTTGACAACTTGTAGTCCTAGTCCAAGAATACTGAAAGTACCTTAGTGAAAACTCAGCCTAATTCATTCCTATACGCTCACTCACTTCTAACCCACGCTGAATTTTTAGTATGTATTATTAGTACTTCAACCTATTACAATTGTTAAACAAGATATTATTTTGATCATTATCCAAGAAAGATGAAATAAAATGAAAGTCGTGTTGAATTTTATTTATGTTGAAGAGTATTCAGACAGACAAAACCCCACCCCAGTTTTGCTGATAAACAGGTTGGGTTCGTTGGAAATCAATTTAGAACACGACTGACAAATTCCCGAAGGAAATCCAAACACCCAGAAAAGAACAGAAAAAGGAAATGCAGACAAGTGAGCCCAAATATTCATTCTGAGGGCTAAAAGTATTGAACTTTGTCATGGGATGGAAATCTATCTGCACCAGAAATTAAAGGAAAACAAAAGTGCAAAACATGGAAACAGGAAAAAACATCTCTTGTTAAAGACTCTGCTGTCCGACATAAAAGCTAGACTGCAAAATACAAACACAATTAAATAGAGAAGAGATGTTCTCTAGTTGAAAACAAGACTAATTACCATCTGAAGCAAAAATTCCTTTTCTTCAGATTTCTCCTTGACATCTAAGAAGTTCCAACAGATTAATGTTTTTGCGAAAAGGCATACATTAGCACCATTTTCATTTTTTAGCATGTGTCATCCTTTCAGAAGAATTAAAACAAAGACTTTCAGCGCAAGAAAAAAATATGAAAAAATGCCTCAAAGCAGAGGACCAGTTTGTTAAGATAGGTATTTTGAGTTTGTTAAGATAGGTATTTTGTGTTTTCTTTATAATATGTATTTCAGTTTCTTCACTCAGTTAACTCGATTGTGGGTTTGGGTAAAGGATTTTTCTTTCTTCTTATTCAATCTGGTTCTGTTGTTATTGGGATAATGGGAAGTGGAAATTCTGATTCTCTTCAAGCTATTAGAGTGAAGTTGGTGGGTGATAATTACAATTATTGGGCCCAAGTTATGAAGAATTTTATTTTGGGTAAAACCATGTGGGATTATGTTACCGGAGATGTAAAAATGCCTAAGGACTCAGCGGCTGAAAAATACACTTACTTAACACTTGGCAAGTTAATAATGCAAGGATTATCACTTGGATAATAATTCTGTGGATCAGACGATTGGCGTTCACTTTGCCAAGTTCACCACAGCGAAGGAGATATGGGACTATCTTTCTAGATTGTATGTTCTATCGAACTTCGCTAAACGATATCAATTGGGGCATGAGATTTGAGCAACTTCCCAAGAGAACAAAAGTATACGAGAATTTCATTCAGTTATAACTGGTTTATGGGATCAATTGAAATTCACAGAACCAAAAGAGCTCAGTACTAATAGTCTGTACTGCACCTATAGAGAGAAACAGAGGTTGGTACAGTTTCTGATGGCTCTTAGGGATGACTTTGAGGGAATTAGTGGTACAATTCTTCATCAAACTCCGCTTCCTTCGGTTGACTCAGTGGTGAATGAGTTATTGGCTGAGGAATTCATTTTAGGCTGTACCAGGGAAGGGGTTACTTTCTTCCTTTATCTAGTCAGACAGTATTACCCGCACCTATCAGTCATCAAATCAACGTACAAGGCAACCTGCCTCTTCATACACTTTTGGATGAGTGCAGCTTTTGTCATAAAAAAAGTCGATGGAAGACACAATGCCCCAAATTGGTCGTCAAAACTATGGCCAACAACAGTCTTCGAAGAACGGGGACAAGGAAACTGGACGACAACAATCTTGGAAGAAGCATGGGGACATGCACACAACCACTATTGTAATACATGAGTAGGATAAGTCCTCGATCCCTTCTTTAAGTCTTATTGCTGAACAGTTAAATGCGATGCAGAAACTTCTTTCTATGAATCAGCCTAATGCTCTATATGTCTCCTCATCTCTAGGGTTGTCTTTTTCAATTCCTCCAAGTATATCTCACTCCACTTGGGTTTTTGATTCTGGCGCTACACTTTCTATGGCTAATTATTCCTCTTTATTTCTTTCCATAGTTTCCCCTCCCTCATCTACTACTGTTATGGCTGCAAATGGCACCTCAATGTCATTGGCTGACATTCCACTTTGACTCTCTGATGTTTATGGTATTCCTCAATTGCCATTGAATCTGATCTCTATTAGTCAGCTTTGGGATATTGGTTATCGTGTTTACTTCTCTTCTACTAGTTGCGTTGCAGTATCCTCATACGAAGAAGCAGATTGGGATAGGTCGTGGTCCTCGTGGAGATGTTGCATGTTCCTGATGTTGCCGCATCTTCTATTGATTTGTCTTCTTTTCATTTAGGACCTAAGTCGTCCGAGTTTTATTTATGGCATTCTTGTCTGGGTCATATTTCTAGTTCTAGATTACAGTACTTGATTTCTACTGGTAGTTTAGGCAAAAGGAGTAGTCATGACATATTAGATCATAGTTTGTGCAAACTAGCCAAATTTACGGCTTTACCTTTCAATAATAGTTCTACTTTTCATCTGCACCATTTGATCTTGTGCATTCCAATCTGTAAGACCAGCTCCCTTTCCTTTTAAAGGGGGATCACGATACTTTGTTTCCTTCATTGACAAGTATAGTTGGTATTGCTGGATTTATCTTAAGAAACGGCGTCGGTCTGAATTTGTTTCTATCGTTGCTAATTTTCAGGCCATGATTCAGGCTCAATATTATGCAGTTATTAAATGTTTTCGTTGCGATTTGGGTGGTGAATACAGGGATACAGATTTTCATCATATTTTGAAATCAGATGGGACCATTCACCAATCTTCTTGTGTTGAAACTCCTTAACAAAATGGTGTGAATGAGCGCGAGCACGGACACCTCATGGAGACTGCGCATTCATTACTATCACTGCATGTGTTCCTAGTTCTTTTTTGGGGTGAGCCTATTCTACTGCTGTTCATCTCATTAATCGAATACCCTCTAAGATCACTTTTGGCGTAAACTCAGACAATTTGATTGAGAGGTAAAAACTCGAGTTCTGTTCTCATTATGTAGTACTTATACAAGATAAATTACACTATGATCCTAAACTACTAACTTAATTGCAAGAGTAGACATATACAATCTAATTACACATTTACACCCACAACTTAACCTCAAGTTGGTGCGAAGATATCAATCAAGCCCAACTTGAACACAATGGGGTGGAAACTCTTGTTGTCAAGCCCTTTTGTGAAAATATCAGCTAATTGATTTTCAGATCGCACAAAAGGCATACATATCAACCCCTCGCTCAACTTTTCCTTGATGAAGTGCCTGTCAACCTCTATATGCTTCGTTCTGTCATGTTGAACAGGATTGTGAGCAATGTTTATGGCAGCTTTGTTGTCGCAGTAGAGTTTCATAGAACAATTATCAAAAATTCCGAAATCATGTAATAAAGTTTGGAGCCACAAGAGCTCACAAACACCATGAGCCATAGCTCTATACTCTGCTTCTGCCCTTGACCTGTCAACCACTGATTGCTTCTTACTTCGCCAAGTAACCAAATTTCCCCCAAGAAAAGTGTAATAGCCAAAAGTAGAGCGTCTATCATCCACAGAACCAGCACAGTCAGCATCAGTAAATGCCTCCAATCGCAGGTGACCGTGATTAGAGAATAGAACTCCTTTTCCTAGAGCTGATTTGAGATACCTCAAAATACGATAAACTGCATCTAGGTGTGAGGTACGAGGATCATGCATAAACTGGCTAACAACGCCCACTGCATAAGTGACATCCGGTCTCGTGTGGGCCAAGTATATCAGTCGACCAACTAGACGCTGATATCTCTCCTTATCAGTGCGCTCCCCTGAGTCTCCACTAAGCTGATGATTTGCCTCAATAGGAGAATCTGCAAGTCTACAACCCAACATACCTGTTTCTTCCAATAAATCAAGTAAATACTTCCGTTGGGAGATAAAAATACCTCTATCAGACCTTGCCACCTCCATTCCAAGAAAGTATCTCAGTGATCCTAAATCCTTAATCTCAAACTCTTGAGCCAGACTAGACTTGAGATTGAGGATTTCATCCACATCATTGCCAGTCATTATTATATCATCAACATAAACAATAAGGACAACAATCTTACCAACACCTTTCTTGATGAACATAGTATGATCTGCATGACTTTGTTTGTATCCAAATCTCAACATAGCCTTCGAAAATCTGCCAAACCAGGCTCTAGGTGACTGCTTCAACCCATAAAGAGCCTTTTTCAATCTACACACCTTTCCCTCAATCTGAGATGAAGAAAAACCAGGTGGGATAGCCATATACACCTCCTCCTCTAACTCACCATGGAGGAATGCATTCTTCACATCAAATTGTTGGAGAGGCCAATTCAAATTGGCAGCACATGAGAGTAGAGCTCGCACAGAATTCATCTTTGCAACTGGCGCAAATGTCTCCTCATAGTCAATGCCATAGGTTTGAGTGAAACCCTTGGCAACAAGTCTCGCCTTGTATCGCTCAACTGTACCATCAGCATTTTGCTTAACAGTGAAAATCCATTTACATCCCACTGGTTTCTTCCCTTCCGGAAGTGATACTAGCTCCCAAGTGTCATTCTTTTTCAAAGCTGTCATCTCCTCTACCATAGCTCATTTCCACTTAGGTATCGTGAATGCATCCAGCAAATTCTGTGGAATAGATATAGAAGAAAGAGACGAAACAAAAGCATGGTATGAAGGAGATAAACTATCATAAGAGACAAACTGGGAGATGGGATGTTGAGTACATGATCTAACACCTTTCCGAAGAGCAATAGGAAGGTCATCAGAATTATCAAGAGGAGGTTCAATGAGAGAAGAGTCATTACCAGATGAGTCAGCTGAGGAATCTGGAACTGGAGCAAGAGATTGTGGTTGATAAGGTGGTATCACACAAGAGGATTTCCCATGTTTTCTGTTGTAGGTCTTGAGGTTAGACCTTTGCAGCCGATGTATATATTCCTCATCATCACCACCTGTGTCATGAGTTGCTCTTTCAGCAGATATTTGTTCATCTCCAAACTTTTCTTTCTCCCATTCACCATGATTATACAGCAGTTGCTCCCCCTCACCATAAAACATCTCTTCCTCCTGCCTATGCTCCCCCTAAAGAGATGGAGTGGAGAGAGAAAAAAAAGACTCGGTCTCCCAAAAAGAGACATCCATAGAGAAAAAAATTCCCTAGAATGAGGATCATAACATTTGTAGCCCTTCTAGGTAGGAGAGTACCCAATGGAAACATATTTATGGGCTTTAGAACCTAACTTGCCACCAGAGGGATGAGGAGCATGAACAAAACACACACAACCAAAAACATGTGGGGGAAGAGTTGTAGCACGAAAATTGCTAGGAATACACTCAAGGGGAGTTTTAAAGTTAAGAACACTGGATGGCATGCGGTTAATAAGACAAGTAGCAGTCAAAATGGCTTCTCCCTACAAATATTTAGGAACATTCATGATGAATAACAGAGAGCGAGCTACTCAGCTAGATGACGATTTTTGCGTTTAGCAACTCCATTTTGTTGTGGAGTGTCAACACAAGTCGTCTGAAAAAGAATACCATCTTCATCTAAAAAAGCCCGAAAACTCTTATCTATATACTCAGTGCCATTGTCACTACGAAGAATTTTAATACTCATATCAAACTGAGTGCGAACCATCGCATAAAAAGATATAAAACAAGAAAATACGTCACTTTTTTACTTAAGTAAATACACCCAAGTAACATGAGAATAATAGTCAATAAAAGTGACAAACCACCGATAACCCTTAAGAGTAGGGGTGTGCACGGGTCGGTTCGGGTCGGGTTTGACCCCAACCCGCCACCCGACCCGATTCTCTCGGGTTGAAAAAATTTGCACCGGAAACCGACCCGCATAGACTAATAAACCCGTCCGAGAAACTGCATCGGATTTGCGGGTCGGATCGGGCGGGTTCGTTGGGTTGTAATATTACTGGGTTTGCTTCTAGAACCCTTGAACAAATTGAATCAAAGAAGTAAAATCTGTCCTTATTAAAGAACAAGTGTAGTAAAACACCCCAGGGCTTCCAAAAACAAGTAAAAAAATAAATAAATGTAATGAATCAACATTCAGAGAGTGACTAAAAATATGGGTTTCAAGAGAGAGAAGTTCAGCGAAAAGAAATGAGAGAGAGAGAGAACCAGAAACGGCAGCAGCGAAGGATGGTGGCTGTCCGGCCGACCATGGTTGTCCTAGAGAGAGAGAGAGGAATTTTCAGAGAGGGTAAAATTTTCTCCACTGCCTAAGTCTTTGAGAATGGCAAAAGTGAATTATTGGTTGGGAAGTGGGAACATCACATCCTTGATAAAGGCAAAAGTTGACAGAAGAGAGAAGTTGTGTTTACTTGGGAAAAACAAAATTTTGAAATGGGAGTAAAGACTTGTACTTGTACGTTTAAGGGAGAACAGTTGTCCTCTCCTATTCCCTATGCGTAGTCGGCAGCAGTTCCCACGTGTATGCAAAGACTTTTGACGCCTATTAACTGACGTATAATAGTGTTATATATCGGTCGGGTCGGGTCGGGTCGGATTCACCGGGTTATATATTATTCAACCCGTGAACCGCCCGAAACCCGACAAAAACTCACCATATTAACCCGTGAACCGCCCGTTTGTCTTCGGGTAGGGTCGGGTCGGACGGGTTGGTCGGGTTTCGCAGGTCCATGCTCAGCCCTACTTAAGAGCAGTAACTGGGGAAGGACCCCAAACATCAGAATGGATAACCATAAACAGAGAATCACTTCTTTTATTAATAGGTGCATAAAAAGAACGTTTACGTTTCCTAAACTCACAAGCTTCACAAAAAAACAGACTCTAAGAACAATGTTTACTTAAAGCAGGAAAAAGTTTCTCTAAAATTCCAAAGAATGGATGACCCAATCTACGATGCCACTGATGTAACATAGAGAGAGCTGAACTCATATCTGCTTGCGAAGCTAGACCACATGACAGAGATGGATTATGTTGACGAGGTGTAGATTCCAAAAAGTAGAGGCCACCACGTGCTTTACTACTGCCAATCACCTTTCCCGTACCCAGTTCCTAAAAAACACAATGAGTAGGAAAAAAGGTCACAGAACAGTTTGCAGAACGAGTGAGACTACTAACAGACAGAAGATTAGTGGCAAAATTTGGAATATGTAGAACTGAAGAAAGAGAAATAGAGGGAGAATAGTGAACGGAAAGATAGCAGAGAACGACCCGTCTGCTATTCTGACCATATCCTTACCAGAACAAGTAGAGTAAGAATCAAATACGGAGGAACAACCTGTCATATGATCTGAAGCACCAGAATCTATAATCCAAGGGATAGCAGAAGAAGCAGTGAACGCATTTGATGGGATACCTGTGAGCAAAAATAGGATGAAGTGGGAGCTGTTGTGGAAGAGGAAGCTGTGTAAGGACCCGAAAAATAAAGTCTCTTTATGATAATAAAAATGGGGAAATGTGAAGAATTGAATTTCAAAAAGAACCTTGGGTCAACGCGCGAAAATAAGACACGTGGGCGAGATTTGCTATACATAAGTCAATGCATGGGGTGTGGGTGTAATTAGCTATTCTTGTGTTTAAGTGAGAAAGAGAAAGAGCACAAAAAAATCAGTCCCTTCCCCTCTTGAATATTTCAGCTACCCCATTCTCTCTCCTCTCCTCCATTATAGCCACTCCAAGCTCACAAATCTCCCTCTCCATCAAACCTCTTCACAAATGGACCTTGGAATATTGTTCTACGCGTGATTTGAAGCCCGGAACTTACTCTTTTTGCACCTTGAAGCTCAAAAACGGGATTTTCCAATTTGGGGATCTAAGAATTCAATTTTTCTCAAGTTTGAAGCTCAACCCTTGAGGTAGGGAACCTAATCTCCACCTCCTATCCTCATTTGTATGATATTTATGCCATTCATGTGTTCAATTTCATGATTATTGGTTATTCGTTGAAAAACCCATTTTTGGGTATGTGTTCTTGATTAATTCTTGATCAAATCTTGTAAATTGATGAGCCCAATGTAAATTTATGTTAGATTTAACCTCCCTTACTTGTATTGGACCAATTCTTGCATAAACATTTGAGATTGGATCAAAGATTGATGAGTTTGGCCTTGCATTGAAAATCTGTCCGAAGCTGATCTGTACCTATACCCCGAATCTGGGTATCAATACCAGCAGGCTCTGTTCGTCTGTCTGTCCAATCTGTACCTATACCCCTGCATCCGGGTATAGATACCAGATGCCTCCGTCCCAAATTTTTTTTGTTTTCTTGTTTGAACTTCCTTTGATCTTGGGGTACCTTGGGCCTTCCTCCAACACCTTGTACACTCATAATTGAGCTTAATACCGATTGTTTGACTTCCGTTTGACATCAACGCTTATGTTGGGACACGGTGTGAGTTTGGAGTGCATACTTGTGTTTAAAGCACCATTATCAGCCATGAAATGGAACTATGGGCTTTTGTTGAACTTAATGGTGTGTGTTATGAGTTTGGATGGTATACGTGACTTATAATATGATATTGGTTATATCCCAAGGCCACCTTACGGTGTTCTCTTGGTCATGGGTGCGCGGAGCCCAAGAAATCCGGCCATTTATATAATTCCAACATTAGTTGGTCATGGGTGCGCGGAGCCCAAGAAATCCGGCCTTCACTCGAGTTAAGAAGCTATGGGAGCCGGGCCCCGTAATTCCCGATGATAAGAAGCCATGGGAGCCGGGCCCCGTAATTCCCGTGATATAGTAAATTAGGTGGATGTGTGTGAGTTGGTTTAAACATGTTGGACTTCAAATGAACTTTCTAAGACTTTAATGTGTGGGATGGAATTTGGAATGACACTGGGGCACAATGGACGCTTAAGAAACATAACGGGGCACTTGTGGATACAATGACACGTAGTTGGATACTTGGTGGACACCTTAACACATGAATGTTCTCGTCTCATGCCTTAGTCACTTTTCGTACACTTCTTTCCTCTCATGGTGCGTCTATCATTCACATGATCATAGTAGCTAGAGATTGAGCTTTCCTACTGGGCCTGTAGCTCACCCTTTTATTTTCAGGTACCCGTTGAGGAGCATGACGTGGTTGCATTGGGATGCGTGCATGCATGACTTTTGAAAACTTATTGATGGAGTTATACTTTCATCTTGACATAGTAGTATTTTTGGCCGAGATGGCATTGTAACTCTTAGTTCATTCAATCTTTTGACTGTAGAACTTGTAACAACATTTCTAAACTATTAGGTTATGTATTTGGGTATCGCTAGATTTGGATCGGTTGATTGTATTAAACCATGACTTTCTTATGAAGACTTTGACTTTTTCATCGGTTTATGTTTGACTTGTTGACTATCCTACGTGGATATTTTTGGTAATTATGTTTATAAAATCGAGGGCGTGACACTGTGGTAGATGAAGAATCAGCCCGAGCCATAAGGCGCCTGAGAGCTTGCATACTGTACCATGACCACGACCACGACCACCGCGTCCACCCCCTCGCCCACGAGGGGGCCGGCCATGTAACTTCCAGCAAAAATCCCTAGTATGACCGGTGTTGTGGCAATAATCACACTGAAGTGACTCATGATCAGTAGACCCAGTGTTTTAAATAGCGATAGGCGCAACGAGGCGCCATGGTCCCCTAGAGCTTTAAGCGGCGAAAGGCAAGGCGCGCGCCTTTTGAACGCGAGGCGCACATTTTTTTAAAACAAGTAAAATTACAATATAGGTAATACTTTCAACACAATCAAACACTTATAAAACATTCAGATGTCATAAAAGCATAAAACATAACATGTGGAGGTCATGTACTCTTCATAGAAAGAGTAATTTATAATTTCAATACCAAAATTTTCTCTTTTTTTTTTATCAGGAAAAAAAAATGAAATCTGCTCAAAGTCAAACTCTGAAGAAGAAGAAGAAGGGAGAAAGAGAAGGAAGAAGAAGAAGAAGCAGAAGGAGGAGGAGGAGGAGGAGTAGTTGTTACCTGGTAAAGAAGTTAGATCGATCAGAGATCAGACTGTTGGAACTCTTCACCCCTTCGAACTGTTTCGAATGATTTTAGGGTTTGTCGATCAGATGGCTGGATGTTTTATGTCGACAATATGTGTAGCTTTACCGAAATTTTATCTTGTGCACATGGTGTTTTTCAAGGTTCTAAAACTCGCTAGGCGCTCCCAGGGCGGCCGGGCACCTTCTAGCTTCTAGTGCCGAGTATTCGGCGCCTAATCGGGCAATTAATCAGGATAATCAGTCTAGTCGGCGAGGGTTCTTCTAACGCCTAGGCGGCGAGTACTCGGCCTTCTAGACCTTCTTTTAGAACACTGGTGTTTTTTATCAAGATGAAGGGCTAGGATGTAATCTAGGCTAAAAAAACACAAAAGCGCGAGCCTCATGCGCCTTGCGCTTCTGCGCGCGCTTCATCGCTTAAGCTGCGCTTAGGCCCAGTTTTCCAAAAGATTTTAGCACCCATATGCTAAAATCATGATATTTCAAATCAAAAAATGAAGTGGTTGCGTTTATCGTTTTTCAGTTTTTTTGGCACCAAATTAAAGTACTCCTCGTGTACTTTAGTTTGGTGCAAAAAAATTGAAAAAAGATATACGGAACCACTTCATTTTTTGATTTGAAAAATCATGATTTTAGCACCTGGGTGCTAAAATCTTTTGGAAAACTGGGCCTGGTTCTGCGCTTAATCGTAACCCTATGAAGCGCTAGAGGTGTGCCTCGCCTCGCCTTGCGCTTAAGCGCGCTTTTTAAAACACTGAGTAGACCCACTGCTAGCACCAGACTGTGACTTACTACTCTGTGAAGTAGGAGTAAACCCTCTGCTAGAACCAAACTGACCCTGAGGACTGGCAACCAAGGCAGAGCGATCAGAAATAGGAGTATGCACCATAGCTCCCCTCCTACTCTCCTCCTGCTGAACAATAGCATAAGCTTCACCCAGAGACGGAAACGGAACACGACTAGCACCTGCACTCTAATTGGATCATACTCCATGTCAACGCCAGCAAGAAAGTCATAAATACGCTATTTCTCTAACCTCTTCAACCAATTAGTAGCATCCTCAGTACAAACAGCCTAAAATCCCTGATAAAAATCGAATTCCTGCCACACTCCACTCAACTCCGCAAAATACTCAGCTACAGACCAATGGTGTTGATCTAAAGTACGGAGTCGTTTCCTCAACTGAAAACATTGTGCATCATTACCCTGCTGAGAATAGGTTTGAGCTGCAGTAGTCCAAATCTTGTGTGGAGTATCAAGGAGCAGAAAGTTATGACGAATTTCAGCTTTCATAGAGTTAAACAACCAGGTCATGACCAAAGATCTTTGAGACTTAAATTTCTTAAGAGCAACAGCCTCTGTAGGTTGAGTAACAGGACCCTCTATGAACTCTGACATCTCTTTGGCTTCAATAGCCACAGTGAAGGTGCGAGACCAAAGCAAATAATTTGTTCCATCCAACTTAATGAGATAAATATCCAGAGGAACATTCTCCAACTTCTTTTCAAATTGGCCTGATGCATCCTTTACACCAGAAGTCTTATTTTTAAATCTCCAGACATATTGAAAAAAACCAGAATACTAGATACTCAACGGAGAATGCCTCAAAGAGGATGAACAGTGCAAAATTCTGAAATAGTGATAAACGAATGGGTTTCCAACACAACTTGAGAACAACTGGTCAATACCGAGTACTATAGGGACCAAAACAGGAACACCCAGTCAATTTTGAAGAAAACCCAGACAATTTCAAGCATATAAAAGAGTACCCAGGTGCTATACAAGCGTGTCGAACAATTGCAGAGATTACCAGAGATCGTACGATGCATGTACGGTGGTCGTCAGAGATGTCAGAGGTCGTACGATGGCCGGAGTGATCGATAAAGCCTGTCGGAGCTTCTCCAGTTGCTGTCGAACACTAACAGAGGGAGACAAAGGCTCAACAATGGTCGACGATGGTTTAGCTGTGGTGCGTGAGGGTTAATCGATGGTGTTTGTGGGGCTGAAGAGGGTTGATGATGGTTGGAAAGGTGTTACTCTTGATCGACAGTGGCTTTGAAAAAGGTTTGTGTGGGTTAACGATGACAACTCACACAAAAAACTCTCAACTCGCTTCCAGGGTGGAGAAAACTCACACGAACAGAGTAGCGATTTGATCTTTCACTCTGATAACATGTAAACTCAGACAATTTGATTGAGAGGTACAAACTCGAGTTCTGTTCTCCTTACGTAGTACTTATACAAGAGTAAAAAAGATAAATTACACTATGATCCTAAACTACTTACTTAATTGCAAGAGTAGACATACAATCTAATTACACATTTACACCCACAACTTAACATCTAGAAAAATTGAGGTAAATGTCCAGATTATTATTAATTGCATGTCTTGGGCTGCACTTATTTCGTTCTTATTCCTAAATCTGAGCGTACTAACTTAACTGCTCGCTCTGTTTAACGTGTCTTCCTTGGCTACAGTGAAGGTCAGAAAGGATATCGATGCTATAAACCCTGTTACCATTTTTCTAGAGCATATTCCCTTCTTCTCTATTCCTTCTGCACCAGGCGCACTATCAAACTCTGATCTGAGTTATCTGGATCCTTTTCCCAATGATACCCTCGGTGATTCGTATGTCCATAATTTATCTCCCTTAGATGTTCCATCACTGTCTAAGTCTGCTTCTCGAGCAGCACCTCTTAATATACATACTTGCTCTCACAGGGAGAATGACAATTAATGTGCAGGTACAACTCCCTTACCTACAACAGCTGAGTCTCAATCGACTGTTGCTGCTGAGGCTCCTACAATTTCTCACTACCCTCAGCATCTTCATAAGTCTCCTGATCCTTGTGGTTTCTCTAACACTTGTTATTCTTCTGAGTTTCGTTATCTTCCATTCACTCTCTTTCTAAACCCACCTCCTATAAAGAGGCTATTGTTGATCCTCTTTGGCAACAGATGATGGATGAAGAACCTTCTGCCTTGCATAAGACTGGCACTTGGGAGCTTGTACCCCTACCTCATGGAAAGCATGCAGTTGGTTGTCTTTGGGTTTATAAAATAAAAACCAAGTCCGATGGTTCAATGGAACGATACAAAGCCCGTTTGGTGGCTAAGGGCTTTGCCCAGGAATATAGGATTGGAAATATGAGGAGACTCTGCTCTTGTTGCCAAAATGATCACTGTTTGTCTCTTCATTGCTATGGTTGTTGTGCATACATGGAAACTTTCTCATGTGAAGTTTGCAAACTTCGCAAAGCTTTGTATGGTCTTAAACAAGCTCCTCGAGCATGGTTTGAGAAATTTTCTACCATGATCCGTGACTTGGGTTTTCACGCTAGTGATCATGATTCTGCTCTTTTTCTTCGCTCCACCTTTGCTGGTCAAAATTGTTCTTTTGTTGTATGGTGACGGCATGATAATTACTGGGGATGATTCAGAAGGTATATCTGCCTTGAAAAGTCAATTGCAACAACACTTTGCGATGAAGGATCTTGGTCTGCAAAGATATTTCTTGGGTATTGAGGTTGCCTCTTCTCCTAAAGAATATCTTCTGTCAATCCAAGTATGCTGCTGACATCAGCGGGACAAATTTACAGATTCTCGAACAGTTGATTCGGTCTAAGTTTCAATAAGTTTCAGTATATGACCAGTGGTCTAGCCTCACTTGCCTCACCAGCCTCAATGGCTTCTCGGGCCGATGGCACAGTAGGCAAAATCACTCGATCACATACTGAACAGTTCTCCGATACCCCGCCCAATACATATCAACATAACACAGCTCCAACAAATAATTCGTAGATTCAATGAACATAGCTCAAAAGGAATAGAAAGCAAGACCACAAATATAACATTTAGGAGCACCATCTGTAGCCACTACAAAATTTACCTTCATAAATTTATAACTACATCTTAGGCTATGACATGTGGACAAAAAACATGAGGAATTAGATATGCATTACTACACATGTGATCACCCTTGTATGCAAATAATGATATAAGTGACTAATGTCCCCATCGCCTGTGATCATTTTATTTTTTATTTTTTATTATTTTTTTAAATGCGAACATGAGATGCAAGATGTTATGTCATGTGCAATGCACGTGCAAATTAAGATTAGGGTCTTACAACTCTCCCCTCCTAATAAGAATTTCGTCCCTGAAATTCGATTACCTGGTTCAAATAAGTAAGGATATTTCGCCTGTTCTCTTTCGGCTAAATATGGGGGTAGAGTAAAAAGAAAATGAAATTACATCAGACATCATACCTCTGGATCAGTAAGAACATTCATCAAGGTGACAAAAGGCACATCCTCATAATCAGTCTCTGAAAACACAAAAACCTAAATAAATGTCAGCATACATATATTAGTTCAATTCGAGAAGTCCCAATCATAAACTCACACCCAGACAAGTTCAATTCGAGAAGTCCCAATCATAAACTCACACCCAGACAATACTAAAATCAAATTCACCATCAATAAAAATACATTAAGACCTGTTATATGAGAACACCATGGAAAGCTCGAAAAAGGCATTCGTGCCCATTTTGATGAAACCCGCTCCTCATAATTCCTGCAATCACAAGGTTGAAACATGCTGCGACCAAATTTGATAAAAGAAGGAAGGAAGTCAGAATACATGATTTGCCTTTACCCAAAAAAGCAATGACCTTTGCAACTGTAGCACATGCGGGTCATCATTGGGCAAAAGTTGGAGTTTAGTAGAGGGCATTAGCAAACCATGCCACAGTCCACCATGAAGTTCACAGACCATATTAACAAATTTCACCCATCTACCACATTTTAGTAAGTGAAGGCCAAGCTTCTCATTGCCTTGATCAGCAATAACCCTCAACACAGTTCCAACAGCTGGGAATGTACATAAAACATCCCTCGACAAGGGAAATGGTTCAAACCGTAACGGTAACGAGTTTTCCCTTTCGTCTTCCAACCTGTAGTACACAAATAGTAACAAAGCTACATGAATACAACAACAGTTCAATATTCGGGGTGCACATGGTTGGCAAGAAGATCGTTCTTTTGAATATAGATTTCAGATTTGCAAACAATGGAACCTTCCCAAAAGTTTTTCTCGAAAGCAGGACTAAATTTTAATAATAAGATAGATATACAAGTTAAACAAGCACAGCCTGATAAAAATCAAACTATTGAAACAAAACGCATAACATCCTTTAACTGATAAAACATTACTGGGACAGCAGCAGCAGCCTGCTGCTCTGCCAGTCACCCCTGACAGAAATTACAAAACTAAGGAAACATAACCTGGTTGGAAATATGGGATCCTTTTGTGGCCTCCTGTCCAAACTCAGAGTTTCTCTCCGCCTGTACAGCAAAACCCCGGCCGACATTAAGAGGTTGGTAGTGGGCGGGCCTAAAGGCAAGAGTATGGTCCAGCCATTGATCATGGGTCAACGACGGAAGAAAGGAGTCAAGTAGGTTGTTTCTCCGTGTCCTACTAATTGTGTAAGTAAACGAAAGTTGCTTTCGCGAGCTATATTTGAGATTCCGCAAGTCACTTTTTTCTTGAATTAAAAAAAAGTCATGCTCTTTAAACGCCCTAAGAAATAGGCTTAAGTCATCGGTTCAAATCTGATAAAGGGCTTCTTTCTTTTTTTTGGTATACCGCTCCGCCAGCAAGGAGCGAAATAACCAAGTGGGCTGTGGTGATGTTAGAATTTGCACCTATTTGTATCTATTTAGTGATTAGTCTGCTAGTTTCTTTGATCTTACTCGATGTTCCTTTTCTATTTTCTTCCAATAGTTCGACCTACCCAGAAAAATTGTCGGCCTACGAATGTGGTTGTGATCCTTTCGGTGATGCCAGAAGTCGCTCCACAAAAGTAGCTAGGTCCTAAGTACCTTTTAAATACCCCCTTAGTCCCATAATGTAAGTTCCTTTTGAAAGTCCCAAACTTTTTTAGTGGGACATGTATTAAATACACCAATTAAAACCAAAAGGCATCGATTACCAATCTTGCCCGTCCATCTCCACTTGAAAGCATTCACAAATGGGATAGTTATGGAGAACTAAAAGTTCTATACTTGGACTTTCACAGCTGACTGAACATGTATTTTGGGACGTCCTACCCTTTTCGTCCATGCTCTATGATAGTATTATCGTAATCTGTGTTACATGGACTAGGTATTGACACAAGTATTTGGTGCGGGTACGTTTCCACCTGTCATACCATATGATATTGGATATGTCTCACATTACTTGGGTATAGAATAGGTGATCACTTAATATAATGTTGGGACCTCTCTACCTAATAGCTTAAGCTTTGGGGTTGGATATAAAGTTTTCACATGGTATCAAAGCGGGACTCATTCTGCCCGCATTTTAAAGATTGACAAACCACACTCCACTATGATAGACCTAACAAAACGGCAGCACGATGATAGACACAAAAAGACGCCACACGTTATAGACCTCAAAACGGATTACATGTAAAGGGGATACCAGGGGAATACGATCCCACATCTCTTGGGTATGAAATGGGTGATCACATAAAAGCTTAAGCTTTTGGGTTGGATATAAGTTTCCACAGACATACTATTCACTTATTTAAGTTGTATTTCTATTTTTCACCAAAGTGACGGTCAGGAATTTTTCTCAGGTAGAGCCATACAAGCTTCTTTCTCTTGAAATATTTTGAAAAGTGAAGGATCGGAGTGCCTTTGATATGGGTGATGAACACAAACCACAACCGTAGCCCAGCATCGCGTGTCAAACACAGGAACCAATTACATTTAGACGAGTCCATAGAATATAGGTCATACTAAATCTCCTCGAGTTAACATGCCTCTCTTTTTTTGTTTTTGGGTGATTACTTAACATGCATTTCCGTGATGAGAAAGGTGAAACTTCTGGGTCCAGTCTGGACGGGTCAGAAAACGAACAAAGAGTCTGGAGTTGAAGCATTGTAACTTGGCAGTAATCAGTTTGGCACATGCATACAAACCAGAAAGTCCATACGACAAAATGCCACAATGTCTCATCTCCTGATCCAGACTAGCACTGCCAAAGACCTAATTTATCTAATGGTACTGCCTTGAAGACCATTCAACAAAGAATAAGAAAATGAAGACATCTGGGCTTACAAAAATATAGTTTCAAAAAATGGTAATTGTACCGAAACTCAACACCCGATCAACCTACCAATGGTTCAAACTCCTGACCCTGTGAGAGAGGAGAGCTAGTGTCTGATAGCTAAGGAAACTTGGGATACAGCTGCCAATGACTAGATTTCAGTGAATTCGGTCTTGGGTTGGAGATGGAAAGGACTGAACTTTCGCTTGGATGGTCCATATATTTCAGAAGAAAGATAACTGACGAATTGAAGGCTAGGTTAGAGTTTATGGTTGGTTGACTTGAAGGCTAGGTAGGGAGAGCTTCTCAAAGGATATGTTTAGTCGTTGTAGGGACCTTTTAAAGCTTTGAACAATAACTGAATAAATGCAGTCTTTTGCGCACAAGAAAGGAAGAGAATAAGGGAGGAAGAATAAGCATTTCACGCTAGTTTTTGACAACAACGAACATAATCTCAAACTATCATAATATAAACACCTCTTGAATGGAACTCATACATATGATGCTTACCAAAAGAAGAACCACAGTTCATTTCCCAACACATCCATGAGAACACGATATCTAAGACAGCTTCAAAAGCATCTTTTCTAATCTCTCAAGGGAGAGCACCCTTTTGGTGTGGATCAGTTTTTGAGGCTGGCTCACATTTTCCCCTTCCCAAACTTCCACACTCAAAAATTTGATAAAGAAAGAAACAGATTTACACTTTACTTAACCTTTGCACCAACACTGGGAAGGACAAAGGAGTAAAATGCCACATACACAGTACCCCACAAATAAAGTTATTGCAGTTACACAGCTCTGAGTAGTTATCTCCCTCCTACTGCAAAGTTATCCCCTAAAATTCCATGGCTGTAAGTCAATTCATCCAGTCACTCAAGAGATAATCTTAGCCCATTTGCACAAAATCCAAGAAAACACACGTCACAGGTCATCAAAAGGTACCTTCAGTTCTTTACTTTTTATTTAAGCTTTAGTTTTTTTTTATAATTCATAGGCATCATCATTAATTGTTTTTTGTTCGGACTGCAGTCACTGCACACAGTTTAAGGCCTGTGCAGAAGTCTAACAAATGTGAAGAGCTTTGACAAACGTGGAGTAAGGTTTTTTTGGGGTAAATACAAACGTGGAGTAAGTTTGTACCTTCATATTTTTTTTTCATCACACCTTCATGTATTTACACCGTGCTTTTTCTTTTTTGCCATTATTTTCCACTAGAGGCTGGGGCACAAGCGCCGCGTGTGCAAGTCGAGATAATTTTTTCAGAGTGCAGTAAGTTTGTACCTTTATGTGTTTATTTATTTACTTGTTTATTTTTTAATTTTATGATCACATCTTCGCCTGTTTACACCACGTCTTTTTAATTTTTTTATCTGCCATTATTTTCCACTAGTGGCCGGGAACGCGATGGATGTGCAAGTCGAACTTTGATAGCTTTTGCAGATTGAGTGTGCCCCATCTGGTTAAGTTCGACTTCCCGGCCTCTAGTTAAAAAGAAAATCCCTGCATTAGTTTTCTGCAATCGAACCTCAAACTGATGATGGTAAAAGTTGATTCAACAAATACTTACTTCGATTGAATAGTAACTGGTGGAGTGTCAGTTCCATCCCAAATGAATATCGCCCACTCATTTCTTTTGACTTCATAGCTATGAAGAACCTTTACAAGGGAAAATAAAAAGACATAACAATCAGTGTCCCTGAAAATTGGCATTAGAAAATGAGTACCAGAATGTATCCAGTTTCAAACATCATTTATTGGCGAGTCAAATTAACTACCTATATGATTTATGGAATATCAAAAGCATAATCAACTTACCTTACACATCAAATTTAGGCGTTTTCCCACTCTGATCTCTTTAAGTAATACGAATTCATTTGCTCCTATTGAGGAAACAAATTGAGCAAGAAGCATGGTTAGAAAGAGTGGAAAGGTATTGCGGTATCCATCTACTCTATTGCACACTATGAAACTATCTTTACAAATTTATCAACACTGCATACTATTTTTTGGATAAAGCGCACCTCTTTTAACCGTTGGATTACAAGAATACTAAAATCTTCAACAATGAAGTTGCGCCAAGTTGTTAATCACATAGTCAGACAAACACTCCCCAAAAGATAAGAAGTTAAGGAATAGGCTGATATTCCATATCAAGCTCATGTATCCTCCTCGAAACAAGATAATCCTTACCATTGAGAACACAATAATAACTTTACCATAAAATTGCATAGTTTTGGTAGCTATCGAACATTATGTAGTCTGTGCGCCATCACCTAGGCCAACTCACCTACTTGTATCATGTTCGCTCCTGGATCACAGATCTTGGCATACAGAGAATTGTTTATTACTATCAAATGGCCAATTGCAATTGCAGTGATAGAGATCCTTCTAAGATTGCTTTTTCTTATGATATCTTCCCATGAGAAGATTTTAAAATGATCGAATTTATTACTGATTGGTCTCACATCTTCTCGCCTATGTTACATGAATCCTCCTAAATCTACAATATATCCGTGTCGGAGACTCGAAACAAGGATAAGGGTGTGGGATCAGCGTCAAAAACATATAGTTGGACATACACTTAGCCAACGCATTTTCTTGTTCGAATTAGAATCAACTATGTACGGAACTCCTATATTATGCATGAAATACCCTGAGGCACTTTGTATACAGCATTTATCCCAAAAATTAAAAGAAATATATTAAGAAATTTGAATCGTTTGGCATAATCCTCGAATCCTTGAGATGGACATCGAATGAAATAGTTACTAAGACAAGAACGCACACCCGATACCCGTACTCGAGTCCATGCATAGCTCTTCATTTACCACAAGGTGCTAGAGAGCTGTGGGGACAACCTTTGCTTTGGCATGGCATGCATATTCAGCAACTATGTACGAGCTGTGTGCAGGTGTTAGGGAGGTAGAGTAGAACCAAGGATATGTGGAAGGCTTAGTTGTGCGCTCCATTATGGTTGATGTGGTTGCTAAGGATGTAAAGCCACAAGAGGACTTCTCAAGGAGGAGAAAAAAAGCCTTTGACACACTTGACAACCGATCTTTTACCCTTTTTGCATAGTTGTATACCGAGAACGGAGGGTCCAATCTTTTCGTTTTTATAGACTCTGTGGATTCCCTCCACTTGTGTCTTTGACTATTTCTAGTGAAGGCCTTGTGTGTTGGCTTGCTGAAATTACTATAATGTTACAATTCCGTGAATGTTGGTGGTTCTGGTTTAACCTTTATTCAGTACATATTCTCTTTTATGATACTCCCTCCGTCCCAATTTGCTCGTCCTTCTTGGGGAACCACATTCACAAAAAACAGAAATTTATTTATGAGTTTTTTTTTTTTGGAAAACAAATCTACAGCAATTTTTCTTCTCACTTAGATCTTTGAATTGGTGCACAATTTTTTTAATTAAAAAATAAATAAATTCATGCAAGACATTATTTTTTGCGTGCAAAATGAACTGTTCCCCTCAAGCAATATGGGACAGAGGGAGTATCATATAAGGAACATATTCCTGCTAATTGTTGAACCTAAAGCCAAAACTATTGAACTCCGATCACATGCAAACTTCAAATTTTGTTTGAAGGCGAGTTTGAAAGCTTGACCATTCACATCTAAGAAGCACAGACACTCCCCAAGGGCTTACGAGACCCCATACGCTCGGACACGTGTCCTATACGTGAAAATAAGTGTCCGAATATTTTTTTATTTTTTTCTGAGTCAGACACGTTTCCGACACCCTCGGATACGTAACAAACACGTTTTGGACACGCTATGGGTCGAAATATAAAACTTGAAATGGGGTAAAAACTGTTTCTTGTAAACCAAAATAGAATAAGAAAGTAATACTCAGTAACTAAAGGGTAAAAGTTGTAAAAATAAGGAAGACGCGTGTGTGTATTTATTTATTATTATTTTATATAACATATCCCCCTACGTGTCGTGTCCTAATTTTTTGGGAAAATCAAGTGTCCGCATATCAGTGTCGTCCGTATCCTGTATCCTTGCTTCTTAGCTTCACATTGGAGCCCTTCCCGGGATTAGTCCCTCCATAAAAGCGCAGAGTAGACTATTATTGAAGTTGTTTAACAATTGCAAGGCAAGCAAACAAGCAGACTCGCTTATGATATGCTGAAACAGTACATTAGTTTCTTTAATGAATACCTCAGATTCAAGAAGCTGATTGTTTAAAAGGGATTTCTGCCAGAAGAAAATCGGCCTTTCTGACAATTCGAAGGCTGTAGCTTGACCCCAATTTAGGACTTCCCAAGTCAGTGAGTCTTTGACAAAGTTTTAAACAAAAGTTCGATACCCACTCCAACAGGAACGCTCAATAAAAACAAAAACCCAAAACTTTTGTAGTCTTGTAGTTGAACTTAGTTAAATGTGATCGCAAAACTTTTGTAGTTGCAAATAAATTGTTTTACTATCAGAAACGAATAGAAGAATTCGACTATTTTTCCCTTCATTCTAGCATTATCCCAATCATACCAGAGCAAGTGAAATAGCTCTAGTTGTTTCGTTATGTATCCTTATTGACATTTCAAACGACCAAATTATTCCTACACCATACCTCCATACCCAAATCAAAAGTCCCTTTAAATGCATCTTCTCCAAAAGGCCTACCATGCTAACACCTAGCATACTAGAAATCAAAAGACAAAAAGTTCCTATTTCAACAAGTAAACTAGCAGCTTGGCCGTTCAAATCACTCTCACTTCTCCTGCAATGTTTCTCCTTCTATGTGACTTGATTCTACAATTAAACACACAAATTCCAACAACTGATAACTCAATAGCATTGACCTAAATCACAACCATAGTGCTGAAACTTTCCAAGTTAAGAAAGTGCTAAACCAGCCACAAAGGCATGCTATCTCATAAATTATACGCTAAGTGAGGAAAGTTAATATGTATCCCACCCAATGTCCTTCAACAGAATGTTAAGCACAAATATCATCCACATATGGCAAATGATTCTCACTCCGACCTTCTAGAACTTAACTTCCCAAACAGTCCAGTTGCAACTAATTAAATTTAATTGGCCTCATTGATTTACAAGAGTACCTCTATCTAGCTGATAATTGACGGACCACTTTCTTAGGCCCACTATGAACTTCTTGTCTTGGTCTCTGGCCCGAAAGTTTGGAGATAATTGATAAGGATCAAATTTTGCACTATACTTCCCTTCAAATAGAGCAAACGAAGAGAACTTTTTGTTAAAAAGAGCGTATACTTCCCGTCCATGAGTTTTCATCTGCAGGAAAACATGCAAGGGTAGATTAGTATGCTTCCATCTAATTCTGCGCTAAATACACCTTCACTACGCGTATCAACTATCAACAGGAAATGCCTAACAAAATCACGAGGAAGACAATTAGCAGTCGTAAGAAGAGGGAAGGCCAGTATTTGTTGGATACTCAATGGAACAGATGAGATCAAGTGAGAAAACCTCCAAGTCCACAAAAAGTGATTCTTTTGAGGAGCAACCTTGGCCTCTATTTCCAATTTAGTTTACCGGGAAAAAAAAACCTTGGCCTCTACATCTTCCTTTGTTTAAAAGAAATTTTCCATCTTTGTTATTTCTCTCTTTTGGTGGAAACCTGGTGAATTTGCTAAACATTCAGGTGTGAAACAATAGATGGATCAAACCGCCCCAGCTGTCCTGCTAACTTTTAGCCAAACCATTTGGCTCAAAAGGTTAACCTCAAGTTAACAGTAGCTGGTGGGCGTTTCCTTATATTTCATATCAATTTTTCCTCACCTACCAATGCGGGATTGAGGGTGTCACAATAGTAAGTGTTTCTCCTTTTGATATTACTCGTACAGATGCGTTTCTCCTTTTGTTGGTCTTTCTGGTTTCAAGTGGTTCGTCAATTTTATGGAGGATTTTTCTCGTGTGACATGCATACTTGTTGAAGGAAAAGAGCAGTAATTGAAAAGTCGGACTAGTTGGTGGTCGGAGCTTCACGGAGGTGATTAGGGGGTAGTTGTTTTGATTAGTCGTTGAGTGACTTAGTCGGGATCTAGTCGGCAACTAGTCGTCGAGTTGGAGTAATCGACAAGTCGGAATAAATCGACAAGTCGGAAAAAGTCTGATCAAATCATATGAAAAATCGAAACAAATCAGGAAAAGTCAAAATAGAATATGTAAAGTTTTTGGGGCCATATTTTAATTTTATGGATGGGTTTATACCCCAAATGCCCTTTTCCGGGGTATCTTCTCACTCGACTTACCTGGTCGACTGCTGCTGCAGTGATCTTCTTCTTCGAGGTTCTGATTCGCCTACCTCTCAGCTCTCTCCCATTCTCTTCTAACTAGAGGCCAAGCACACACTATGTGTGCAAGTCAATTTTGGTAAAATATGAGTAATATTAGACGATTTACTATTTTTTTTTAGTTCTCAGCACTTCCGACCTGTTTTGCAGATTTATCAAAATTGTGGAAGTGTTATCGGATTAGCGGTATGCACCTCGGTGCGTGTTCGATTTTGTGGATTTTGCTCCAAAACTTCAATTCAGTAATCATTCTATTTTTGCACCTAAAAAATTTTTAGTAATCGGTAGAAAAGGACAAAATATAGAAGATTAAAAAGTGATAATATAGTAGAGACAGTAGATGATGCCTAGGAAGCAAATGGTAAAAAGTAAAAAACAAAAATGTAAAATGTTGAAAGGGAACAAAAGATACCTTCTTAGAACCAGTGCTTTGTTTTGTTTTTTAAATTTTGTATTAACTGAATGGATGGACGAAGATGACACCATATGTTTCGGGAATCAATCTACGGTAGGAGGCATAACTGCCACTAACCTACGTGGGTAGTGTGTTCCGCATGGCTATTGGTGCAATTGTTAAACGTTTTATTTTAGGGGGTAATTTTGGAAGAGCAAATTGTGAGCCAGCCTCAAAAATTTTATCCACACCAAGTGTTGCTCCCCCTTTATATATTAGATTCGTTTGATCTTCTCTCTCTCTCTCTCTCTCTCTCTCTCTCTCTCATCTCTCTTTCTGCTTGTCATATATCAGTGTATGTGTATGTTTTTCTTTTCTTTTTTAAAATGGATATATCAGTATCTCTCTTTGTTTTTTATACTCTTTTTTTTTTGGGTTTCAGTATCTGTAGGAGTGTTTTTTTTTTGGTAGTTTGTAAAACAGGCCAGTGAAATAAAAATTTTGTAGATGAAAAAACTTTACGAAACTTAGGAAGGGGGAAGGAGAATATATTTTTTTTTATTAAAAAGAAAAAGAAAATCCAACTAGCCCGATTAATCCCTAATCATTAGTCAGCAGCCGACTAACCTGGGACCTGCTAGCGTCTTTTAGAACCTTGGAAAAGAGTGAAGTGCTTCATATTTCCAGATATTTCACCGAATAGTGCTCACTGAATTTGGGTCTTGAGTGATTGCCAGTTCTCATAGTGGGGTTACCTCAACAAAACGGTGTTGCTTAACCAAAAAAATGTGGCTAGGGCTTTGCGTTTTGCTCTGAATGTTACCAAAAGGTATTAGACTGAAGCAGTTCTCACCGCTTCCTTTCTCATTAATTGCATGCCTTCTCGAGTTCTTAATTTTGTTCGCCTTTTGAGTCCTTGTTCGCATCATCTTCATCCCCTATTTTGAGTCAATTTCAAATCCCTCCTTAGGTGTTTCGTCGTCTTTTTGTTCAAATCTCACAGCACACAATCATGGGGCTCTCAGGTTCAAATCCCACAACACCTCTGTATCAAGCATGTACACAAGGCCATCAGGTTCAAATCCCACAACACCTTCGTAGCGAGCATGACCGTAGGGCATCAAGTGCATGTTCCTTGGTTATTCAGCAACGCAAAAGGGTTACAAGTGGTATCATCCTCCTTATAGACGTGGATTTGTCTCTATGGATGTCACATTTTCTGAGACCTTGGCTTACTTCCCTCCTAAGACTTCTCTCTCAAGCAAACGAAGATGAGTCTTTTTAAATGATTTATCTTCAGTTTCACCTATCTCACTAGAGCCAGAAACGTGGGGACGACGCTAGTGTTTTACCTTTCATTTCATCAAATTTACAAGTCAGAAGCAATTTGGAGAAAGAGTCTAAATTGCATGTCTACTCGAGAAGCCAAAAAAATGCCTTATGTTCAATATGATTCTGATGCAGTCAAGATGGAAGACCAGTTCTCGCTTGATAGGCTGTTTTGCGTTCATTTTTATGGTCTAATAGGATATTTTCCCATTTTGCACTTAGGAATTTTTTCTTTTTTAGTTTCCTTAGTTGTAAGGTAAGTCTTGGGAGGTGTGGTGTAAGCAGCAGCCATGTCGACTCAAGAAGCCAAAAAAATGCCTTATGTTCAATATGATTCTGTTGCAGTCAAGATAGAAGACCAGTTCTTGAGGATGAAGGCAACACGCTCCAGCCAAAAAACTGTGAATGATGAATTTAAAGAAATTTCCACAATAGAATATTTTTAAATTCAATTAAGTTAGTCCACAGAACTAAGTTAAGTTAGGTTGAAATATTTTTACCTTGAAAGAACGTTTTAATGAACGCTATTGGTTAGTCAACTTTCGACACAAATTTTGAACCGTAAAAGATTTTGAACTACGATCCGAAATCAGTATCCCATATATCCATTGTTCAAGTGAACAATGTTGATTGTTTGTTTGCAGGCTCCTATTTCCGATTTGGGAATCCAAATCGTTAATTACATACAATAAAAGTAAGACCTCCGGTTAATGAAGAATAAAATAATAGATTAAATATAAGAGAAGATGAGGAAATGAATTTATTTTATTGATACTTGGGTTTGAAGCCTTTGGTTTACATCAACAATAATTTAAAGATACATTATATTTCGGGGATTGGAACCCTTACCTATTTCTCGTTGAAGCTTATACTAACTGATCTTCGAAGTTTATTGAAGATTGCAAGTTGAAGAATGTAAGTTGCTTGAGCGGTGTATATCCTTTGCTTTCTTCTGTTGTGCTTTCTTCTTAGTTTCTTTTTTTCCGTATAATTTCTACCTTGAGGAGAGAGAGGTCCCTTCCTTTGATGATGGACATCTTATTTGTAGAGTGACTAGATACTTGGCCATCAATCTTAATTTGAATTTGAATTATCGATAGAGATCAGTATGGTATCTCATCCTATCTCCCTTCTCTATTCAATTTCAAACGGTGGTTTCATCTAATGACATCCACCTTGGAATATTCTTCCGCTTCCTCAGAAGTATTAAGTATTTTATGGGGTCTACATCTTGTGTGATTTTGTTAGGCCCAAAATATTTCATATTCGTTGGTTCTCGAGCTCATCATATTAGTTGATTCGCGGGCTCAACATATTCGTTGGTTCCTGGGCTCAACATATTTGTTGATTCGGGAGCTCAGCATATTCGTTGGTTCGCGGGCTCCACACAGTTGTAGATTTGCGAGCTCAACATATTTGTTGGTTCGCAGGCTTAACATATATTTTTTGACTCACGGGCTTGTTGACTCAACATAACTTTTGCCACAAGCCCTTTGATGAGTCACTTAACCTGTAGGCTTAACATGATTAATTTGACGGTATACGTCAAACTTTAGTTGAAATTTATGTGCCAACACCACATGATTTATTATTATTAAGAAAGTAAATCAAGATTTGTACAATGAATTTCTCTCTTCAATTTGAAATCCCTATCCACATTATATTCATGCATATGTCCAATGCCAGGAGAGTAGCAAAGAACCCTAACAATGTTGCCTCTGCCACAACAGGACAAATTTTGTGACCAAGAGCCACAAATATTATTTTTAAGAAGAGATTTAGTCGAAGAATCTAAAGCTAAAGAAGAGTTTAATAGATGATGTGATTTTATGGATTATAAGAACAACAAAATTGTTTTCTGTACAGTATTCTATTCGAGCTCCAATTGGTTTGACTTTCCTTCATGTTTTATATTTGCAAGTGAGTTAGAACTATACCGAAAGAAATATTTGATTGAGGAAACCAATTGGCACTATTCGATGTGGTATGTTTTCTCTTTTTCTTTTCATTTTTCTCATTGGGTTTGTTTGTGAGCTACACTTGCTAGATTCATTTTTTTCGACACTTAGCTTTCAATCGTTCTAAAACTAGATCGAGACTCTTACATATTCCAAACTAGAAAGTCTTTTGGTGATTCAAATCCAATCTTAGCATATTGTAGTCATTTCCCAAAATTTTGATTTTATATTGCATGATTGAATTCTTTGTCATGAATTGGCATTTGCTTAGGATGATCAAACACACACACACACACACACACATATATAAAGTATACATGAAATTAGTTTGACTTTCATAAAATTAATTCTTTCACCCGTGTACAACAGCAACACCATAAAATTTACGTTTGTGCAAGCTAAGAAACTATATGCAGTGTTCTAAAACTCGGCCAACTCGGCCGAGTCCTCGCCGAGTAGTCGCTCCTCGGTACCCAACTGAGGCGACTATACCCTAGTCGGTGAAGATACTCGGTGGAAGGTCAAGTCGGACATAAGTCGGTGTTAGTCGCCGCCTCGTTATTAATCGCCGGCTCGGCGAGTTGGGAAAAAGACGGGCTAGTCGGAAAAAAATCGGAGAAAATCGGATGAAAACAGAAATTATACAAATTTCAGGGGGCTGAGTGGTATTTGAGGTACCTTTTATACAGAAAATGAGTAACGAGTGACCTAAATCAAATTATCTAAAGAGAGGCGCCTCTCTCTCTCGATCAGTAACGACGAACGTTACTGTTTGTCATCGCCGCCATAATCTCTGATCTCTGCTCACCTCCGATCATCGTCTCCGTCAACTCAGTCGTCGTCTCGTCTCCGTTACTGTTTGTCATCGCCGCCGTCATTTCTCTCTCTCTCTCTCTCTCTCTCTCTCTCCCTTCGACCTAAATCAAACGCTACTGTTGTCTGTTGATCTTTATAAGTTTATTAATAGTTTATTTATATACCACTGTTTGTGTTTGTCTGTGTTGGCTACTTGACTCACTGTTGACTGTGTTGACTGACTAGGGTGAACTATTTATGCAATTTTTGGTCGTTATAATCAACAATTTCATCAATCAATTCACCGACTGTGCTCACCTTTTTTTTTTCCCCACATAAGTGTTGACTGTGTTGACACAGTTTATTGATTAGTTACATAATACCACAGCCCACTGTTATTTATAATTATTGTTTATTAATTAGTTTATAATTAGTGTTTTTTCCACACAAGTGTTGACTGTTGTCTAGTTTTTTTATATACCACTGTTGTCTATTTATATACCACTGTTGTCTAGTTTATAATTAGTTTATGCACTTAGAATTTTTAGTTTATTTTTCCAATGGTACGTTTACTCCTAAATTGGAATTCATAGTATGTGTTATGTGTTATCATGTTATGTGTTATTTTGTAGGGCTAGTATCAAATATCAATGGCTCAATCCCAATCTTCGGCGGCCTCTACCACTTAGTTTTATTTAGTTTTGAACTTTGAACTTTGTAATTGACGAGTTATTTGCTACTACGTGGTTTTATTTGGTTTGAAGTTGAACTATGAAGATTGACTAGTTATTATGGATTGACTACTTGTTTGGTACTTGGTAGTATTTACTTTACAATTTTACATGTCTCTACATTGTCTACAATGTCTATATATTATAAAAAATTAAAATAAAAAAAAAACCGAGTAATTTCTCGAAGGCCGAGTACTCGGGCTAGAAGCTCGAAGGTCCCCGACCGACCTGTGAGCGCCTAGCGAGTTTTAGAACCTTGACTATATGTTCTCATCCGGCATGATTTAATCTCTGTTTCTTTTTCATTCATTTTGTTTCTTATCCATAGATTGGATGTTTGAATTATATGGTTATAGCTTTCCTCCCCCGTAATTTTATTCTTTTTTCGTACACAAATGGAAGTGCATGTATGGTACCCGTCACCTATGTTGCACGGACACGGGTGTATATCTAAGGGTCAGACACCTCAAACTTGGAAATAGAGGATTCGGGGATGTGTCCGAATTTAGATACGGGTGCGGGGATACGCGAGAAAAGGTAATATAAAAAATATTTTTTTATTTTTTTAGATGGAGATATATAGAAAAATACAAAATAAAAATAAAAATAAAGGATGGACTTTGGTGCATCGCATTGGGCCAGCCCATTGAAAACTCATTTTGAAACAAAAATGGGCTGCACCCTCTATATTTTCAATGTGATCTTAGCCCGTGTTTGCATCGTAACCTGTTGGACCAAACAAATATGTCAACATCTGTTTGCACTTTACAGCTGTAGCCTAAGACCAAGAGAGACCAACCAAATATTATTAAAACCATTGTTCACACTTTACAGCTGTACCTCAGGCTCAAGAGAGAGAAAGTAAAAAGAAAACGTAAAAAGTAAGCTGGAACGATGATGGCGTACGGTAATCTACATCTCTCTCTCACTTCCGATCGCGAGTGCACCACTTCTTTCAACGCAGGTACGACGTACCTCCTCCTCCTCCTCCTCCTCCTCCTCCTCCTCCTCCTCCTCCTCCTCCTCCTCCTCCTCCTTCTCCTTCTCCTTCTTCTTCTTCTTCTTCTTCTTCTTCTTCTTCTTCTTCTTCTTCAATCTCCTTCTTCTTCGACTCCAAGCTTCTTCTTCTTCGATCGCTCTCCAAGTGAACCCAACGTGTCCGATTTTCAACTGCCGGATCCAACACATATCCCGTAGCCGTACCCGTGTCGCACCCGCACCCGCACGGATACTTCGCCAAAAATGGCAGATCCGTGCAACATAGCCCGTCACCTCTACCTAGGAGTATTGTCCCGTCACTCCACACAGCTATCTGTAGGGGACTTCGCCGCACTTGTGTTAGGACCGAAGCTAAAGTCCCATTGCGTGTGGGTGAGTTAGAAGTATGTTTAGCCCCAATAAGGCGCTATAGGGGTTTGAACCTAGGCATTATCCAACCAAATCCAAATTTTCAACCATTGAACCAACCCCTCATTGGTTCGTAAATTTATTCATTTTGCATGTAAGATTCAACTTTACCAGGATAACAACAAAATGCTAATCAATATATCAAGATAAATACTGTATTGAGGCTGAACTTGATGAGTGAAATTTGGTTTGTGTTATAATGTCAATTGTATATTTGGGTCGTTTGGGAGGATATGGGCCACCCATAATAATTTTTTGGCTAAGCAAAGAAGATTGGCATCACAACGCACCCTTACATCCTAACGAGATTGGCATGCCGAAACAGCGGACAATCAAATGCCACCCCTGGAGAAGAAAAGTTTGCGAGGAGCCAACCAATACGAAATAAAATCGATAAAGGATCAATATACAACCCAATAGCCAAACAATACACATAACATCCAAAATGAAGCAAAAATGGTAGTTATTATAGAAAATTTGAAGCGTTTCTCATGTCTAAGTTTTTATTTGGTTTTGTAGGATAACAAGATTTGTAAGTGGGTAACCAAAGAGTTTCAAATCTCATGTTTTACTCATTATTTTCTTCCGTGCATATTAGTATATATACCACGGGTTATTTTCTACCTAAACTATTCTAGGGTGTCTTCGTGATAATCTCTCGGCTACAGAATTTCAAAATACATAGGTTAGGGAGCTAGAAGAAACGTGGAATTATGGGGAGGAGTTGGTGATCAGGATGTCACAGGAGGAATTGTCAAAATGGGTTTTATCGAGAAATTATTGAGAGTATCCTTCAATGGGTTTGAAGATAGAATGATGCAATTATTTTCTTGGGGGGGAGGGGGGGGGACAAAGAAAGGCGGGAACAAGGCTAGAAAAGGGAAAAGGGAGTTAAAGAGATTGCAACGCTATGAAGGAAGTAGGAGGATTGGGGAGATGGGTAGGGAGGAGGTGGAAGGAGTTAAACTTTTATCTCTTTATGAAAATTAAAATTATTAGTTAGAAAGTGAGAGGATTGAATGTGAGGGAAAGGAGGGTGTGAAGGGAAGGCCGAAGTGGTTTGCTTGCAAGAAACTAAAATGAGAGATGTAACAAGGGACGTAGTGAAGGAGTTGTGGGGGAGTGGGTCCATTTGGATGCGATAGGGGCAATGGGGGGAGTGATGGTATAATGGGACAGTAGGGTAGTGGAGAAGGTTGACGACGACTCGACGAGTGTGGCTTGTTCTCGATGTCATGTTTTTTCAATTGCTGATGGTTTGATATGGGTGTTTACAAGAGTATATGGCCTGGTGATTGATCACCATAGGGGGGATTTGTGGGATGAGTTGTCCGCAGTGGCGTTCCAATGGGATTCTCCATGATGCTGATGGGGGGATTTCAATGTGATTCGGTTTCGAATGAAAGATTGGGGTATGATTTTGTTACCCGATCTATGAGGAGGCTTTCAGAGTTTATGAGTGATTTGGAGCTTGTAGACCTGCCTCTTACTGGGTAGCTACACGTGGTTTGGATCTCAGGAAAATCAGTGTGTCTCGAATTTATCAATTTTTGTTTTTCTACTTCTTAGGAAGAGTAATTTTCAGATGTGGCACAGTTTTCTCTCTTGAGGCCTATCTCGAATCACATGCCTATTCTGCTAGACAGTGGAGGAATTCCACAAGGGAGAAACCCATTTAAATTTGAGAATGTGGTTGACAATAGAAGGCTTTCGGGAGAAAGTGGGAGAGTGGTGGAGTAATTATTCGGTGACGAGTAAACCTAACTTCGTTTTGACTAAGAAGTTGAAAAGGTTGAAAGATGATTTGAGACGGTTATCAAAAAGCCAAGGTGATTGATACGATTCGAAGTTTCGATTTGGAGGACAAGTTCGTGATTAAAGGGAGGATGAGGAGAACTTGAGAAACAAGGCATATAGTTCAGAAAAATTGCGAAGTATGAAAAAATTAGTTGGAGACAGAAGTCTAGAAATCTTTGGCTTAAAGGAGAGAAGAACACTCGATTCTTTTATAGAATGGCTAATTGTAATTGGAGACATAATTTTATTGGAAAGATAGGGATTGGTGACAGAATCCTTGAGAGGGTTGATGAGATAAGAATGAGTTGCGAACTTTTACGAGAGATTGTTTAGGGAGGAAGAGGTGAACCGACCTCGTGTTGATAGGATGAAGTTTGATGCTTTCAGAGGACAAGGCTTCTTGGTTCGAGAGGTCTTTTGAGGAGGAAGTTCTAGCAGTTTTGAAGTTGATGAATGGTGACACGACACCCAGTCCAGATGGTATGTCAATGGATTTTTTTAAACAATGTTGGGGGGTGGTGAGAGGGGAAATCATGGGGATGTTCAAGCACTTTTAGAGGTTTGGGGGAATTCGAAAGAAGTTCGAATGCTTCTTTTGTGGCCTTAATTACGAAGAAGGGAGGAGCGGAGGGCATCTGGTATTTCAGGCCGATTAGTTTACAAGGTGCTTCTAAGTTGTTGGCCAAAGTGTTGGCTATGTGATGAAAAAGATGGTGGGGAAGGTTGTTTTTAATCACAAAATGCTTTTGTTGATGGTCAGACAAATTCTTGATGTTGTGCTGGTGGCAAATGAGTACGTGTATTCTAGATTGAAAAGTGGTATTCCGGGAATCGTGTGCAAGTTGGATATAGAGAAGGTGTATCATCATGTTAATTAGGATTTCTTGATTTACATTATGCAAATGATGGGTTTTGGAGAGAAATGGAGAAAGTGGATGCATTTTTGTATATCATCTGTAAGGATATCAGTTTTGGTGAATAGGACTCCATCCGGTCTTTTTAAGACTTCAAGAGGCCTCCGATAGGGTGAGACTCTTTCCCCACTTCTTTTTATTTTTTCTATTTCAGTTATGGAGGTGTTTAGTCAGTTGATTCAAAAAGTTGTACAAGGTCATTTCTTGCAAGGCTCTGAGGTGGGAAGGGTGGATGGCGCAGGGTTGATTGTTTCTCACCTTCTACATGTGTATGATATATTTGTGTTTTGCAATGCGGAGCCTACTTAGGTGGGGTATCTTCAGATTGTGCTTTTGTGCTTTGAGGCGATGTCCTGTCTAAAGGTGAATCTGGGAGACTGGGAAAGTTGGAAATGATACGGCAGGGGAGGTTGATGATATTGATTCTCTCGCTCAGTTACTGTAGTGCTTCCAACTTTGTATTGGGGTTTGCCATTGGGATCTTCCTACAAAGCAAAGGTTGTTTGGGATTCACTGGTGGGAAGATTTCAGAAGAGATTGGTGGGGTGGAAGGGGCAATATCTTTCAAAAAGAGAGATTGACATTAATTAAAAATACGCTTTCAAGTTTGGCCACTTAATTTATGTCCTTGTTTGTTATTCCGGCTTTGTTTATAAAGAGACTTGAGAAAATGTAATGAGATTTTCTTTGGGGAGGTTTGGGTGAGGAGTTTAAATCGTTTAGTTGCTTGGGACACAGTTTGCACGCCAATTAGAAATGGAGGATTGGGTGCGAGAAGGTTAAAACTATTTAATCATGCTTTGATGGGTAAATGACTTTGGAGATTTGCGTGTGAAAGGGAGAGGAGGTGGAGAGAGGTGGTAGTAGCAAAGTATGGGTGTGGTTGGGGAGAGAGTGGACTTCTCTTAATGTGAGTTTACCGTAGTGGGGCTTTGGATGGGCATCATGAATGAGTGGGAGATATTTGTGAGTAATACTCATTTGGAGGTTGGCAATGGAAGAAGAGTGAAGTTTTGGAAGAATGTGTGGTGCGGGGAAGTGAAGTTGTGGGATGCTTTCCTAAGTATCTATCGTTTGGCTACCAATACGAAGGCAACCGTTTTTTATTATCTTCAATATCATGACGGTGTTATGGTGTGGGATATTCGATTGCACAGATGTGCGTGATTGGGAGGAGGGGGCATTGATGGAATTGCTTGTTAAAGTGTGTGAATTGCAGAGGGTTGGAGAAGGGAAGGATGAGATTCGTTGGAATCTTTTCAAGTGAAATCTTACTACCAAGCTTTATGTGGGTGTGGTAATCCTTCCCTTGGAAAGAAATTTGGAAGACTAATGCTCTGTTGAAGGGGAGTTTTTTTTGGATGGTGGCACAAGGAAAGATTCTTACTATTGATAATTTGATTCGAAGGTGGACGATTATTGACAATTGGTGTTGTATGTGTGAAAGGGATGCGGAGACAGTTGATCATCGTCTCATTCATTGCCCAGCGGCGTGGGAGCTTTGGATGTCGGTGTTTTCTTGGATTGGGTTGAAGTGGGACATTTCGAGGAATGTCATGGAACTTCTAATTGCGTGGAGAGATGCTAGAGTGGGAAAATGAGAGAAGCGTGTTTGGGTCATATCCCTCTGTGTTTGATGTGGATAATATGGCAGGAGAGGAACATGATATGTTTTGAAGGGGTGGAACCACCTCTTTTAAGGATCAAGAGTTTTTTTATTAATAACTTGTGTAGTTGGGACTGCAGGAACGTAATCCTTCCCTTGACCAATTCATAGACTAGTTTTATCATCTTCGGACTAATGGCAAGGTATAGGGCCTTTTGTAATAGCCTTCATTTTGTACATGGGCATCATTCACTTAATGCCTTGTTTCTAATATATTTATTTACTTACCAAAAAAATAAAATAATAAAAGCGCCACACACACAACAACAAAAAAAAACCTAGCGTGCGAAAAGGACATTTAGCATGTACTGAAAAATCAAATGAGATTTGATGCCAGATTCCACGAAATTCAAAGATGGAGAACTAAGATGACAAGTTGCTAGGGATGGGGAGAGTGCGGTTAGGTAGATGAGGCTAAATGTGTCAAAAGGAAAGTAATGATCGTAGAATTAAAAAAAGTACTCAGTGGAATTATCAGCAGCCATACATAACTAAAAAATATAGATATATAAAAATATATATGTACCAACTACCAACACATATATGCACAAAGACGGAATGAGAGAGATGGACAGAGTTTCATAAAAAATAAAAAATAAAAAGCATTAGCTAGCAGGTAATACCTGCACGTGAGAAAGCTGAATTATATCTCCAGCTGACTCGACACAAGGGAGCTTCTCCATATTTTCAGCAAAAATATTGACTGAAATCCCAGGGCTTGAATACGATTCATCAACTATTTTTACGGTACAAAAACAATCTGCAAAAAGGAATCATCAAAACTTGATAACTCCAGTTCAGCTGACACTGAACAGCAATTTGAAACCAGCCATAACCAAATAAATTTAGTACTTAAGACATGATCCTTCCTACGTAGAGAAAAATTGGACATTAGCTAGCAGATTTAAAGAATTGGAGCAATTTGTGTCGCTCCAACTTCTCACATTCATACCAATTTCCATGCTCCATTATTCACACATTCTTTACAAGGAATAAATTCACAACTGTTAAAGCATCCAACTCAAAACTAATTGGTAGTAAGCGGAAAGACCGCCCAAGTTCATATACTAGCTTTGGAGGTTATAATTAACCAATGTGGGAGAAGCTCTAACAATAACCTAAAGATAAGTGGGGGGTGGGGGGAGGGAGAAAAAGAAAAAAGAAAGAAAGGATATCCAAAACTGTAACTCAAGCAACCAGATTCCATGAATTGAGAGTGATCTCCATGCAGCACACTTACAAGAGAAGCTCCTGACATCATTATAATCATTAGAAAACTCTCCTCTCCTCTCCCACCAATGCTAGATTCATTACCTTCATACTGTTTTTATCTCTGTGTACAAACACGCGTAAGGCTTTTTACTAACTGGGTAAGAGAGATAAAGAGAGCAGTAAAAAAGAATAGGTTATTTTCCTACCTCTACAGCAAACAAGAACAAATGTTTCTATTCAAACAGAAACTAAGATTAAGCAACAAAAAATGCACACCCAAATCACACAACCGGCTCAGCAAGTACCTTAGGAGATGTTTCATCAATCTACTACCAACAATTATGAAGCAGCTGTAAGTCCGGCCTTTTTGTCATCATAGCCAGTGAAAAAACGAAGTGGATGGAGTATACCAACACAATCTAAGGTACATTAGAGCAATTCCCTTTCGTAATTTTAGCTCAGCATTCACAGGAATCCCCCAAATTTGGTAAAGTTGGGTGCTTCTATTTTCAATGGGGCAGGCCTAAAATGAGATTAAGCCACATCTCTATTCGACTAAGCCTCAAAGTCAAATCACAGAAATTAGTAAATAATTGTTTTCAATATTGCTGTCGCACGCAAGTCGCGAACTTCGTGTTGTATCGACTCACATGGTCTCTCTCAGATTGTGTATCTATTAAACAATTTATTGGTTTCAGCTAAAAACAAATTAATTTATTGGGCTTTAAACTCTTTATTGGTCATGGTTCCCCTTTCTTAAATTCTCAGGTAATTGAGCTAACATTGGGTTGTAAAATGTTTGCTAAAAGCATTTGGCTTTTATTCTTTTTGATACTCTTTTTTTTTTTTGGTCATCCGATACACATCAGTAGAGTTAGTTGTTAATGTTAGTAAAGTACAAGGGTTGACCTCCTCTCCATAGGAGTCGAACCCAGAACTTCACCCCTATAGAAGGGGCTACACGACCAACTGGGCTAACTGCCCTGGTCCTTTTCGGTACTCCATTGGGTGCCGGTTGTATATCTAGGCACATCATACCTAATATTAAAAATTGGGGATACGTGGCTATGGGTCCAGTTTGGAACATTGATATGGGGACATATATTAAATTAACGAAATCATGGTCCTAAAACCAATCCCTACTTATGTTTTCCATTCACTTCCTCACATTGCGGCGATATACACAGCAATTAGTGTCTTATTTTCTCCTCTTTACTTTTACTACACACCCATATATGATGGTTAAAAAAAATTGTGTTTATTACAATAAATTTATCATATTTACTTATCTATAACAGTAAATCAACCATATTGGTAGGAAACTTTTTACCCTATTGGAAGTAAACTTTTTAACATTTTGGTGTAAAAGTTACAGGAAATTTAGAATATTTTCTGGATTAGAATGAATGGGGAAGTATATACCTACTCAATATGCAATTGGAAACCATGGTAAATATGAAGTACTCCAATAATCCTGTTATGTTTGCTTGCTTTATCAATAAAAGATGCCAACATTATCATTTAGAAGACCGTAACAGAATGGGTAAGTTGTACAATATGATACATTGCCTATATGATAAACTACATTTTTTTGTTTATATTTATTGTATATGATAAACTTGTTATTTCTTTGTTATGAACATTTTGTGGGGTGGCTCCATCACAGATGGGACAAGGCGAGTGTGGCAGTGGAGTTCCACTGAGTGATTGTAGAGCTGATTCACCTTTTGGGTACTCAAAATATATCCAATTTGTTGATGATGCAAGGGATGATTTTCTGCACGTGACTCCTGATTTTCTGCACGTGACTCCTGCAAGGGATGATGTTCTAATCCAACTATAAGTCAACTCCAGAAACATTCTTAAAATCGGACCATCATCAAAGCACTAGACCATAACACCATCTCTATTGTTGGTTCCATGCCAACATACTTAGCAAGAGACCAAACTCCCTCCTAAATCCCAGAGCATTCCCCCACCATAGCTTTTTAAGCGGCACCTAGGTGTGAGGCCAGTCAAGACGCAGTGCTTGTGCATGAACAAAGGTGGGGCAAGACAATAATGATAAGGCGCACATCAGACGCAACAGATGCACACCTACGGTTTAGGAGTCGGGTGCATGAGGCGCGAACCTCTTCCAAAATCGCAATGAAAATCCAATAAGAGGCTATCAGGCTAACACATTGCGCTAAACATGTCAATACCAACAGTCGGCCACTTGCCCCACGACACCTCCAAATTTGTAAAGCACTCCACCTCCTCCTCTGATTTTTTGTGCAATCAAGGATATATGATAATTGATGCTCTCTCTCCTCTATGGCTTCATATTGTGGTCTGAAATGCTCACTCGTAATGGGTCTCTGACAATGGTTCGGGGCTGGTTTTGGTCTAGTTCGGTCTATATTGATCAGATAGATAATGGTTTTTGGATCTCTCATTCACAGAAATTATGATTTATAGGTTTAAATACTTGAGTTTGACAAAAATACTTGAGTCTGGCAGAGAGAGAGAGAGGGGGGGAGAGAGATTACCAGTGCCCTTTGACTGTTTCGGGATACTCGTCTCGACAACTACTCCGATGAGATTCACTCTCTGATTGATCGAAGCCATGGCGTCAACTAACTGAAGGAAGCGGTAGTCGTCGTCTCTACTCGCCATTTCTCTTCTTCACCACCGTCTCTGCAAAACCTAGGTAGGTCTGCCGAAAAGAGGTAAGCTGGTTTTAAACTTCATTTTAAAAATGAAACAATTGGGGAAATTGCGCATCAGTCGTAATTGGGGCAAAAAACTGTGCACACACGGCGCAATTCTTGGGAATCACAACACACCGGTTTTAAATTCTCTCCCACATATCTCAAGTCAAGGGCAACGACGCCGTTCAGGGAAAAAAAAAATCAAAGGGAACGACGCCCCATTTCAAGTAGCTTGAAACCCTACTCTCTCTCTCTCTCTCTCTATCGTTTTTTTTTTTTTTTTTTTTTTAAAAAAAAAAACCGTGATCTCTATCTCCAGACCGGAGGACTTATATAAGAGAGGGTTTTCCAATTGAGGGGTTCCTATTTTGCCAATTTAGGCCCAATTTGCCCCTCAATTTCAGATCCGGCGTGTTGTGGTTTTGTTGTGGTTTGAGTGCCCTTTGGTGCCCTTGTTAGTCTTTTCACTGTTTGCCTGTTAAAGTAGTAGAGGTTTGCGTTTGTTTTTTCCGAGATACTATTAAGTTTGCTTACGCCAGCCTTTGTGTTCTGTGCCATGCACATGGATTAGAAGTGAAGAGAGCTTTATTACCCTTTTTTCTTACCACATTTTCTCTCTCCTCAAATGCTACGACGACTTCCCCGAAATATCTCTTCCAACTCTTCCCCCTCGTTCTCTCTCCTTGATTATCTCTAACAATCTGATCCGAAACAGAATCGTTTATGAAGAGTTGGGGCTGTGAACATGAGAGAAGAAGTCAACATGAGCAAGTACAACGACGGCAAGTCGGCAATCACGATGAGGGTGGTTGTCGAAACGACGACCCGGTTTCGGAGTGAGAGTTAGGGTTACCTAACGCCGTTGTCACAGCCTCTTATCTCGCCGGAGCTAGCATCTGCATTCCGCATCTCGCTGGAGCCTCGCTGGAGCATGATCGACGTGAATCGCGCGTCGCAGAATACGCTATCAAGTATCCGAGGCGAGTTGTCCTCTTCGAACAACGTCAATTTCAAGTCCTTCAACGAAGAGAGGGGGAAGGAAGGAATGGTTGTGGAAGGAGAGGAGTCGGATCCGGATCTCGTCGGGGACGGGTCGGATTCGAGGAAGGTGAGGAGGATTGAAAGCTATACGGAGGAATCGGAGTTCAGGACGGAGAACGGAAACGACGATGGATTGGCGAGGACGGCGTCGAAGAGGGCGCGGCTGGTGTCAACGCCGCAGCTGCACAGGCCAGGCGGCTCGTAGAAGTGGTGGCGCATCTAGGTACATTTTACATACGCTGTCAGAAATTCAACTACTCCCTCCGTTCCAATTAACAAGCAAAAAAGGGACTATAAGTAAATAAGCAATGGCTCGATTTGCAATACTCAACTACTAATGCAGGTTAAGTTTTAAGAGAATTGTTAGATGCTGCTGCTCAAGGATTAACTAGGGACCTTATTTATACGGAGATATATGTAGAGTTTTTGAATTTGTATGTGTGTGTGAACATATATCCAATACCAGAGAGCTATATACTGAGGATGTTTGATTTCAAGGCTTACCATATTTTGTCCAATTTCCTAAATGCATAGGAACTGAAATGAGAAAGCCTTTCGATTGTTTTTGTGTGCCAAGTACGATGCAACCTTACTGCCTCATGGTTGAATTTTATTAAATTTCTTTCAATCTAGCGTTATTGGAAATCTGAAATTTGCAGACAAATAATACTAAAGAATCCCAAAAGAGCTATAAAAAAAACCAACATGATGAAAACAAAGTCTGATACAGGAGGCAACAGCTGTGTGGGTGTTTGTGTGTGTGTCACTTACTCTACTCTTCAACCTAGGCTTGTAGATAGAGAAATTGCTCTAATTAATGGTACCTCAACGTTTTTGAGAAAAAATAGATGCAGAAATCAAGTACTTGCAAGGCTTCACCTTCATGTATATAGGTCCTGCAATTTTGTCTAACATCTTTTACCAACAAATCTAGAACATAAAATTACTATCGATTTCTAGCAGAGCAGCAGAGCAAATAGGTAAAAGCATAATCCCAGAGAGTGTGCCATCCCATTTCTTATTAACCGTCATTAACAATGGAGGAAGTTAAATTAGTAGTGCCTAAGAGTGGTGCAGCTTACTTATATGGCTTCCAGATGTATATAACTTTCGATCTTTCTAAAATGTCAAGCTTTGTAGGCATCATTATAATGGCATTACAAGCCCCGTTCATGCGCTGGCATTATGAGCAGCACCAACGTCATTTAAGTTAGCATGGATCTTTCTACCATGTACGTATTGACTCCTGGAGGGGCAAGACAAAATATTGGTAGATCAGTCCACCGAGGAACAGGACATCTTGTCTACAGCCGAGACTATGACTTTGTGCACAACATTATAAAAAAAATTGAGCAACAACACATGCATAAAATTCGTGCAACGCATGGGCTAATTGATTGGTTTGGTGGGAGGGGTTTTTGGTGGAATTTGCTTGTGCAAGAATCGTGAAAGAGAAAGAGGATTAGAGCTTTGGTTAGTCACTGGTTTTGATTTTTATTGTTCTGGGCGTTTTCGGTTAACTGAAGTAGTAAATGACTGATTTGGTGGTACGGGTTTGTGCATAAATTGTGGATCGTGAAGGGAAATCCTCACTTCTCTCCCTTGTTAAAGCATTTGATTATGTTCTTGCTGTGTAGGAAGGCTTCTGCAACTTGAAGCACGTTTGGATTTTTCACATATTTTCATACTTTTGGTGTATTATTTGTTCTGGGTTTTGCATTTCTTGTTGAATTATTTCAACTAGCCTCTCTTTTGGTTTCCATGAAAAGAAAGGAATTGCCAATATAGTTCTTAGAGGTGTTTGTTAATTTCCGCACTTCCCAAAAGATCAAATACTCTTTTATACTAAGCCCAGTACGTACTGGTGTTTGTTAATTGCTGCACTTCCTAAATGATCGTATACTCTTGAATACTAAGTCCAGTATGCATTGACCTTCGTTGTGCTAATGTTGAAAAATCGAAAGCTCGAAGTGCTAATTATGTTTCTTTTGCATTTTCTGAACAACCAATCGGAACACAATGACCCGAGTCTGTGTGCGAGGAGCTAATTTGGGGTGTGATTTCTTATATTTGAGCTTTAATTCTGCGAAACTTGTTTATTTATTTACAGTTTATGCTTGTAAAGGATAATGGAAATTTCTCTTTATTTATTTATTTATTTACAGTTTACCTGGAAAGCATAATGAACTTTTATTATTTTGGTCTTGGTTTATTGCAAGTCTTTATCCTCCAAAAACAACGGGCATATTAATCGTGCAACGCACGTCGCCCTGTACCTAGTCTATCTATAGACAATAGTTTAAGTAGCATGTCACGCCTCAATTTTAATTAAAGACAATAAATAAATTCTTTTTCCCAATAGTAGATACAAATTTCTATTATTTACTCCCAAATCACAATGATTCGATTCCACAAAAGATAATCAAAGTTTAAGTCGGATACCCGTACCCCATAATAAGACATGAGTAAAAATATTGAGTCGTCACATTTATCCAAATAAAAAGAGTAAAATAAAGAAATACAAGTTCATCTACCCAAAACAAGTTCACTAGATAATCAAATGGCTCTTTCATACATGTTTTCAAAAGATAAAACACATGGCATGTACTTTACTTATGCTCCTTGACTTGTACCTGAAAATGATAGGATGAGCTACACTAGCCCAGTAAGAAAAAAATATTCTACTATCGCTAAATGCAAATGGTATGAAATGAGCACAATAGTATACCAGTATGCAAACAGGGATGAATAGTAATGCCGACTCAAGACCAAATAAGAGCTATAGTGTCCATGTGCTCATCAAACTTCCTATCGTCAATGAAAACCTTTTACTAAAAGTCGATATGTCCACATAACATTTTCTGTCTCATCATATTCATCGTGTCAATAAACACTTCATTAATAACTGTATGACTAGAACTTCCTTCACCTCATTTTCAAACTCATAAATCTTTCATAATTCTATTATCTCACAATATCCTTTCTTATTCTCATTACATACTCAGAAGTTTGGGGACCTGTATTCTCCTGCCAAGATTCACAGATCCTTATTCTCATATCCACAATTTCTCTATAAACCGAGATTCATGGACCGCGCTACCCATGCCCAGTGACACACCTAATGGTGGTGCTGGTATACATAAATTGAGATTCACGAGCCTCACTACCCATGCCCAGCAACAAACCTAATGGTGGTGCTGATAATAATACACGGACGTTATCATAACGTGACTCATTCTTTTCAAAACTATAAGTATCATCAAGTTGATCTCAAACATATCGAAGTATTACTCACTCGCACATCCAGGTGTTGTTCGTTCAATTTCAGAACGTGTCCAAATGTTACTCACACACCCACTTTAACTTATAATGAGTGTTCTCCTCTCGAATAACCACATGCCCTCTCAATTCTTTAAAAAATGTATCCATGACTAACATAAGTGTCTATAAGAACCGTTTATATCCATTCCCGAGAAATATCCATATAGATAACCCAATCTCACACGGTGTCAACCGAACAACTTAAAGTCTTTGTGCACGTCACTTTACGACTTATAAATCAATGATACAAATTTACAAATTTATGGAACAAAAATTTAAAAGTTTTCTCAAAAGGAATCTCAGATGTCCCTCTAGTTAGTCCGATCAAAACATAACCCATTTCATTTAAATCATACTCAAAGGACTAGTCTCCTACACCATTATGTGTCAAACTTATGGGGATACTCGGAGGTGTCATCACATATGAAAGTTTATCAACAACAAGAGTTTTGAGGTAGGTATGTCAATCCAAACAAGTTGTAAGGTACAAACCGAAGATACAACAAGGGTACGATCAAACAACTCAACTAGAGGCCAAAAGGGACCCACTAAGCAACCAGATCTACAAAACAGACAACATGAAGTATTCTAGAAAAACTGTTCGGACAGTCAGGGTGAACCGCCCGGAAAGAAAATCCAAGGGTGAATGAACATGAGCAATTTGCAGATTTTCCATGATTTTTCACTCAAACTCAACTAGTAAAGCCCAAACTCGAAATTTTGTGCTACCAATAATCAAATGCACATGAGGATAGATAGATTTCAACAAATCAAAGGAACCCAAACAATCTACTCCAAGATCTTGTAGAGATTCAATTCAAAACCCTAGAAAATGGTAGGTGTAAGGACCCACAAATTTAAAAGATTTTTCGAAACTAAAGTTGGGCAATTGTGTGGAATTATTTTAAAAATTAGATTATGGGTCAATGTCTAAAAGTTAGTTGGTTTAGACTGGATAGAAGCACACTAGTAACATGAGGGGTGTGTGGTGTAATTATTTGAATTTGAGCTATATAAGGGAGTGAGGAGAGAGAAAATATCACTCTCTCCATCTAGCCGGCTATCTATCTCTCTCTTCTCCTCCATTTTTTATTCACTCTCCTTCACAAAATCCTTCACAAAATCTTAAATCCTCATGCACCTTGCATAGATCCATCACCTATTGATCATTAAAGCTTGGATTCTTCTTGCATTTGCCTTGGAAGAGCTTCCATTGGTGGGTTTTAGAGTTTGGAAACTAGGGTTTTGATCTACACTTGATTTGGAGCTAAAAACCTTGACGTAGGGATATCTACGTACTATTTCTAAGTGTATTTGGTTGATTGAGTAAGTGCATTACCTTGTTCAATCCTACTTTCTTTGATTTTGGAGAAACCCACCTTGTTCTACACTTTTGATTTGAGATCCATGTTAATCTTTGAAGTTTGTTGTTAAATCCCTTGTTTGATTGAACGTTATTCATCCCCCGTGTGTATTTAGTTCACTTGTTGCATAATTTTTTTAGTTTGGACCAAAAACCATGGAGTTTGAGAACAAAGTTGCAAAATCCGTTAGAACTTTCTGTGTTTTTTGTCCGGACGGGATGTGTCAGCCGTACATCCCGTCCGGATGAGTTTTTCAGTGAGCATCCCACTTGTCTGTTTTGTTGTTCAGCCATCCGTTGCATACCCCTTGGTCTTCGTTTGTACTTTTCGTTTAGGATTCAATCTTGATCCTTATGATGCCTCTGTGGTTTGGAATTCATTAAATTTGTTATAGCTTGACCTAGATGATCATTTCTTGGACATGATGAGGTTTATGAGCACCCATGTATGTTTGACACGTGATAAATTAACAAATTGGATGACCATTTTGAAACGAAATGAGATAGGTTTGAACGAGAGTTATGAAACACTTGGTATTTATCAGAGTATGAAGTTATGGATGACTGAAACTGATTGTAATTACTAGGGCCACCAATTAGTGCCTCCCTAAGGAGGGGTATTGAGGCCCGTGAATCTTGGTAGGGGTAAATGAGGCCCACGAAACTCAGTGGGGGTGAACGAGGCCCATGAAACTCGGTCATGGGGTCCAAATCTCATTGATGTTAAATATGAAAAATAATGAACACTAAAGTTCAGAAAGCTTGAAAGAGAGAGAAAAAGGGTGCGTGTGCATTCACACATAGACTTTAAAAGAGAGTTATATCAATGGAAAATGGGTTTTAAGAGAAGACGAACACTTAGGGATACTTGTCTTACTTTGGGGTCGTATGGTGATAATCTTATCCAATGCTTACGTTATACTTGGCTATCTTGTGAAAATCATTGTCATGTTCCGGGTTGTCTCTTTGTGCTCATATCATCCCTCATGCATGTAGCGATAGTAGAAAGATTTTCCTACTGGCCTAGTGAGTTCACTCCCTATCATTTTCAGGTAATCAACGAGGAGCATGAAGTGAATGTTCGGCAAGTGTTGCATGTTTTGAAAGCTTACCGAAAAAGTTATTTCATCATCTTGTGGACTTCATCTTTTTTGAAAATGATTTTGTAACACTTTCTTAATTGTAATCTTTTGACATTTGGCAATGATGTAATAATTTTAAATACTTATTTACTTATGCATTTGGGGTACGGGTACCCGGTTTACTTGGAATTTGGTATGACTTTGACTCGTGATGAGCATTTGGAAATGGTTTAAGGATTTTATATACATAAGTTTCCAAATCCTCTCCACGAATAGCCACAATTGCTCCGTACCTGTATCCCATAGTTAAACATGAAGTGAAGAGTTAAGTCATTACATTTCCAAAGTCAAAAGGTAGAGTGAATTGAGTTACAAGTGCATCTTCCAAAAAAAAGAGTCTACAAAAGATGATTAAATAACTCCTTGATTTTCAATCTATGCAATGCACCGCACGCCAATCAACTCATGCTCTATGTTGAGTACTTGAAAATGATAGGGTAAGCTACAATAGCCCAATAGGAATATTCTCTACAAACGCTAAATGCATATGAAATGTGATGAGCACGAGGGAACTAGTGAAGTATGAGTTAATCAACAACTAAGAAGCATTCTGATACAATCCACTAGAGAGTTTAGGTGTCATCGTATTAATAAAACATCATTTCATCAATGAAATCCCCCTTCTTTTTTTCAAAATCCCAAAGTGTCCGTATAAATGTTTTGTCCATTATCCTTTTTCGTTCCAAAACTATTGTTAACCACATTTTCAAAACATGAAATTTTGGGTCTCGTTACCCCTGCCAAGTATTTTGGGCCTCATTACCACTGTCTAGAATTTGGGAGGTCTCCCTAGGACCTCGTAGCCCTCTTCCGAGATGCACAGGCCTCGTAACCCCTACCGAGATTCACGGGCCTTGTAATTTATGCCTAGGGTTGCACCGAATGGTCACCCTAGTAACAATATTCCATTTTCAAACAAAGTATTTCACTTTCTAAAATCAACACGTGTCCCATAAGTATCCATTCAAAAATACCATCCATTTCATTTAAAACATGACTGATGTCTATCCCAATATGTTATCACGTGTGAAGCCTACGAGAGTAATTATAATTGTCATCGAATAAGTGTAACAATTAATCGCACAAGCACTGGAAAAAAATTGGGATTTCAACAAGTTATGAAGCGTAAGTGAAAGGCATTTCAAGTACATGAACGAATAACTCAAACGGAGGCCAAGGGAGGATCAGGGTTCAAATTTAACAAACAGACTTTCAATGAGCTGCTGGAATTTTCATCCAAACGGCCAGGACAGTTTCCGGGCTAAAAATCTAGGTTTTAACATATTTTGAAACAAGCAAAAATAATTCAATCTAACGCAAAATCAGACCCAAATTACTTCAATAAACACTTAGAGAGTGTAGGAAACACTCCTACCTGAAAGATTAAGTTTGGCTCCAAACAAAGACCCAAGCTCAAACCCTAACTTTCCAACTTCAACCCAACCGAAAATGGTTTCCCCGAGCGAATGCAAGTGAACCTGAGCTCTAATAGTGTGAATAAGAACGTAGGAGCGTAGATCTACAATGATTTTGAGTGTGAGGTGGATTTGGGTGTGGGGTTTAAAGAAATTAGGGAGAGGAGAGAGAGAGAGAGAGGGGCCGGCTCAATTGGGAGGGAAGGGGGGATGATATTTTCTCTCTAACTCTCCCTTAACTCACTAATGTGTTACAATTTCACCCAAAACTAAACCATCTCTCACATTAACCCACATTCCAACTCTTAAATGTAATTATAAAACTCCCCATATTTATTTTCGAAAAATCTAATAAATTACGGGCTATTACAATGTTGGCCTATCAAGAAGCAAGTGAATAAGATGCAAATGATGAGATGGATGTGTTGTAAGACTAGAAAAGATAGGATTGTAAATGAAATTATTTGTGAGATGGTTGATGTAGCACCTATAGAGGAGAAGTTGCGGGAAAATAGACTAAAGGTAGTTTGGACACATCTATCTTAGACCTGTAGATGCAGTAATTAAGAGAGTTGATGGAATAAATTTGGGTAGTAACGCTACGAGAAGAGGAAGACCCAAATTGACATTAGATGACATAGTCCCCAAGGATGTGAGTACTCTAAATCTCATTGAACATGTAACCTTTGATAGAGCTCAATGGAAAAACAGGATTCATGTAGCCGGCGCCAATTGACTGGGACATAAGGCTCGATTTGGTTAGGTTTGGTTCATAGAATAAATTTTATAGAAGAGTGGTGTGTAAATATGTATTCAGAATCCAAAAAGCTCCTCCACATGTGATTTTGGATTCAACATTCTCGAACTCATTTCTCAAAATGCATTTTGGCAAAATGTATTCAACAATCTGCTCCCATTCAGTCAAAATGCAAAAATGAAACGCATAGAATGTGAAAATTGGGTGGCCAAACACCCCCAAAATGCAACTTGAAAATTACACCAAAGTCTTCTTTAATAAACTCATCCGGGAAAAAGATGACACAAAATGTATGTGTCATAGCACACCTCAATTATCTTTCTGCACTGCAGAATCCTATAGCGTCTTGTAGAGTCTTCTCAATGCCTACAAATTTGTGTGCAGTAGTCCTGTTGGGGTATTTTTATGATTTGATGAAATAACAGTCTTCGCAGTCATCTCAACTAATATAATAGATCCATGCGATTGGGTTTTTTCAAAGAAGCTACCTAACTAGGATGACGCCACATCTGCTCTTCATACCGTGTTGCCACCTCGTTCGGGCGTTCACAATTGCACTTCAGGCAGGCCACGTTCCTTCTATAATTCAAGAAATCACATCTACACAACCACCAAAAACAAACAAATCCATGCATCAGCACTTTTAACTCATCTTTGAAATTAGTCTTCCACTCTCTCTCTCTCTCTCTCTCACACACACACACAGATAGAGAAACTCACGAAGGGCACTCCCACTCCCCAGGATTAAGCTGTCGTTTGGGACGAGCCTCTCGGCAACGCAAACATTTTTTGTTGCTAGCAAAATTCATGAAACTACACCTGCAAACAGGCAAATCCATGTGAGAGACGATAAAAACCGTTCAAGTTGAGAGGCCAATAACAGAAATTCCATGGGATATATTCAGGAATGGAGTCAGAATTCTGAATGCAAAACTTCACCTTAAAAACATACACTGAAATTTTCTATTTCACAATCGAGGAAAATTTTATTTTCAAACAGGGCAAAAAGTTGAATCGAGCAAAAAATTGAAGAAAATGCTTCACTTACATGCAAGAACCATCTTTTATAAAAATGTACGCAGTGGAAACCAAAGACTTCAAGTTTTAAGGCAATTTGGTAGTAAACCTTTCAAAACCACGTACAAAAGGACAAAGATTACACAACCCAGTGGGTCAACCAACCCCAACTGTACTATCTACATGGCTCTGCCCATGGATAATTGGTTTCATCTCCACACAAAAACAAGATAAAGGCCTGAATAACATACCAGACTTTCAATTACCAACGATTTCTGCTTAACTGGTTTAAAATAATTGTTGTTTAGGAGAGAAGGAAAGTGTTCACGGTTTGTGATTAACCCTAATACACAAATTATTGATACATATAGTGTGTGAGTACAACATACAGAAAAGACTAAACTACCCTCACTCACTAATACTTAAACTCTTTATCTCCTAACAAGAATCAAAGACATATTTCTAGGTAGTTGTAAACCAATTTGATTGCTCAAAGAAACCAAGTTTTTCCAACCGAATTTGAGGTAAAAATAGTAACTCTGCAGAGACATTATGCAAACATGATAGCACATATGGCAGTGGTGTGTTCAAAACTCTACATTAATATGCTTTCACGCAGCATCCAAACAGTACCTGGATATATTATTCGGTTAGAATGGTCTGCCACAGACAAACCAGCATTGTCACTTAAGCATGTTCTGCTCAACTTAGGGTGATTCAAGAATCTATTTGCAAAAGTATTTGGGTAAAAAAAAGTTATAGAAAAACATATAAAAACATGCATTCATGACACAAAATTACACGTATTTCATGGAACTTGGAACTTGGAAGTGTAAAAATATTAACTACCTCTCCGATCAAAAAAAAATAAATTAACTACCTCATATTTTAGAATCCCAACCAACACAGCTTATGTAATATGAAAAAGAGAAGTAAGTTTTTTAGGCTTTTGAGTTCCTGTTTGCGGGAGAACAACAGTAATTCGATGATGTAAAAAAGGCTTCTAAATCTAAACTAGGAAAACAGATGCACAAAGTCATGTTCATTCAGCTAATCATAACCTCATTGTCATCATGTCTAGAGACAAAATTAGAGCATTAACCAAGGTACATTGCTTAATAGGTGGAGAACAATAGTAAACTTACTGAGGGCAGTTCCAATCTCCCTTCTTCATTTCAACATCGCCTACATTAACCCTCTTTGGACCCTCCAATTTGCATTTCAGGCATCGTACATTTCTAGAAAAATTCATAAAATTGCATCTGCAACAAAATATACAGAGCGTTTCATGACGCAAACAAATAATTACATTAGGAGTTCTGAAACTCAAAAACAGAGTCATCCCCCATTCAAGGGACAACTACAGCTGGAAGATACATGATAGCACTTTAAGTGACAATTTGACAAGGGGGCTTGGCGGGCACTAATATATTCTACAAAAAGAACCCATCTAAACTAATAGAGCAGTTACAGCCGCAAGTACAATACTTAGAACCATGTTAAAAACTTAAAACTCTAGATGGCCAAGAGAACATATACTGTACATATAGAAAAGTTAAAAAGTTACTAGGCCTTTTCAGGATGAGTCTAAAAGGAGAAAGAATGGGAAAGTGATAAGCTGACAAAAGCAAATAGAAAAAATATATACTGCTTTCAGATATTGCCCCCAAATTCCTATCAGGTCTATTTATTCGCTTAGAGACAAGCTAAGTAGCACGCGCACAGACACAGACACGGAGGAGACACGACAATATATCCATAAATTAATGTGCGCGCGCGCGTGTTTCTATGCTTAAATTGCAAAATGTAAACACTCGACAACTTAACATTCATATCATGTATATATATAGAGAGAGAGGACGCGGTTCTAGTCCGGGATCCGGACTTCCGGACCTCCATGATCGGAGCATTTTTTTGACGATCCGAGCCGTCCAATGTGTATACAGTTTTTGCGAAAAACTGCTTGGATCAAGCCCTTCCAGGTATTTTTTTTTTGAAGATTTCCCGCGTGGACCCTTGAAAACACCTTCTGAACACATTGGATGGCTCGGATTTTCCCAAAACAATTTGCAACACAAAAAAAACACCCATTTTCTTCCAGTCAGGGATCCCTGACTGGAACCGTGAGCTATATATATATATATATAGAGAGAGAGAGAGAGCGTTACAGGTGAGGGCGCCCTTAAATGGGGTGAAATGCGGGAGTCTTTTTTTAGCCGTTTGCAGGGATGAGAGGGGGCTTAAAATAACTCGCGGGTCATGCAAAACGGGTTATAACACACGCGGGTCAGTTAACACCATCCGGGTCCCTTGCCCTCCTTTCATTTCATTTCATTTCAGAGAGGGGGGGGGGGGGGGGGGGGGGGAAGAAGAAAGAAGAAAGAAAAACGAAGAGGGGAAGAAGAAATCGATCAAACCAAACGGTGAAATTACTGGAATCGAAATCGAAGATGTATCCCTCTCCCTCTCTCTCTCAGGTTCGATTGAAAATAATTGAAATCCACAATCTAGATAAGTTGAAGTGGTTGCCCATTTCCTGTATGTACAACAATAACTTTACAAACACGCTGTGTAGAACATAGCACTTACATATAAACTGAATGTACAACGATAACTTTAAATTGACAGTATCAATAACATTCAAAGGATTCCAACTTCAAAATGACAGACTCAATAACATTCCCGCATTTCACCCCATTTGAGGGAGCCCTCACCTGAAATGCTCTCTCTCTCTCTCTCTCTCTATATATATATATATATATAGGATCATGATCACCTAAGGGATCCCTTATTTAAAATTTGGTGCGGACCTAGCCTTTTTTCAACTTTCCGGATCAAATTTTGACGATCCGAACCGCTCAATGTTTTTAAAATGCGTTTTTAAGGGCCTACGTGAGGATTCGTCAAAAAAAAAATACCCGGAAGGGCTTGATCCAAACAGTTTTCTATAAAACTGTACATAAGCGGTTCGGATCATCAAAATTTGGCTCAGAAAGGTGAGGTCCGCACCAAATTTTAATAAGGGATCCCTTAGGTGATCATGATCCTATACATATAAGAAGTTTCCTATGAGGGCTCCCTCACAAAAAAAAAGTGCGGGAAAATAGTTGTGAGCCGTTGGATCGCGTAAAGGGCATAGGATCCAACGGCCCGAACCCTTCAATGTGTTTTAAACATTTATATATAGTTTCATGAAAAACTGCTCGGATCAAGCCATTTCAAATCTTTTTTTTTATTTTTTTATTCCTCGCGAAGACCCTTAAAAACATGTTTTAAACACATACAATAGTTCACACCATCAAATTCGATCGGGAGCTATGAGGTCCGCACGGAAGGAAAGTAAGGGATCCCTTACCAAATACGGACTGTGTATATAAATATATATACACGAAATAGATCCAATTAGGGATCCCTGATGGAGTTTCCATCCACACATCCTATTTCCTGATCAAATTTTCATGATCCAAACTGTCCCATGCGTTTAAAACGTGTTTTTAAGGGTCCCAGCGAGAAATCATAAAAAAAGATTAATGAGAAGGGCTCGATCCGATGAGTTTTCAATAAAAACTGTATATGTTTTAAACACATTGGAAAATTCGGATCATGAAAATTTGATCAGAAAATTAGAGGAGGTCCCCATTCGGGATCCCGGCTCCTATACACACGCGCACACACCAATCTTCCTATCCACACCCTAAAATGCGGACCTTCTATCCACACTCTACTTTCCCGATCAAATTTTCATAATCCAAACCGTCCAATGCGTTTAAAAGGTGTTTTGAAGGGTCCACGCTAGGAATCGCCAAAAAAATGATAACTACTTAGATCAAGCCCTTCCCGGTCTTTTTTTTTTTTTTTTGGGCAATTCCTCACGGGGACCCTTAAAAACACGTTTTAAACGCAATGGACAGTTTGGATCATGAAAATTTGATCGGGAAGGTAGGGTGTGGACAGAAGGTCCGCATTTTAGAGTATGGATAGGAAGTGGACTGTATAAATACATATATATAATGCAGTAATATAATCTGTTAACTCTGCTTTTTCCATATATATACACACGCAACAATTTGTGAGATATACACTAACACAGACAATTAGACGGGCTATATATATACATATTTTATATATAGCAACGAGAAACAGAGAGAGATATACGAGAGAGAGAGTGTGATCGATCTAGGTTTTCCAGAGATAGCTATAGAAGGGTTAATTACACTTTTTAACCCAAACATTTGAGTAATGGCATTTTTACCCCGGAAAAATTTGTAAAAAATTAACAAATTGGCCCCCACCGTGTCCCCCCCACATGTCCCCTGAAAAAAATTCAAAAAAATGATGCACACGCCACTATACGTATTTGGGTGTGTCCCCATGTCCGACACATGGATACGGTGACGTCTAGAAGTGTCGCTGCTTCATGGGAGACGAGTCTTTCTTACAAAATTATGTTAGTCTGTCGTATTTGGCCACATTATTAGAGGCTACGTCTCAACATGTCCAAGTGATAATAAAAACAATATAGGTAATATATGCATAACAAGAGACTATAATTATGTTGTGTGGAGATGTAAACTACTAATTATGGAAAATACATGTTACAGCTCTAACAAGGTGACAATGAGGGGGATAGAGCAATACTATTTCGACGATCACCAGTAACTCCAATCAATATAACCAGTTTTCAAATGTCCTACAAGCACAAGAATTGAGAACTTACTCAGTGCAGATCCAATCTCCTTTCTTCATTTCAAATTCATCTGGACCAACTCTCTTAGGGCCATCTTCTTTGCATTTAAGGCATCGTAGATTTGTAGCGAAATTTACGAAGTTGCAACTACAAAGAAAGCAAAAGCACATCATTCCATAAACCGAAGAAATGCTGTAACTCGTGTAGACTGCAATAAGTAGACAGTCAAGGTCGAAGAAACAGAGCCAAAACCAAAGATATTCACTTACTATCTTTAGCAGCATAACCAGGCAACATTAAAGGAGAACAAGGAGAAAATTATACCAATGATGATGACGGAAGCAATTTCCTTTTCAAATAGAAAACGTAACCATATTTCAACGATGCCTGGAGGGGCAGATCAACAAGCATTCATTCTGTACAAAAATTGTGGTTAAACTTCTTTTCCTTTTGCCCTATAGCTCAATCTTCATTCTGTTTTGTCGGTTCCTTTTAGCGCCTTTTTTAATACTTAATTTTCTTCTGCGAACTAATTTACATCAAATGTGTCTATCAACCATTTTCTTAGTTCATATCTTTCTGTTATTGGTATCTTAGACATGTATCGCATATCAAGAATACTTTGACAACACTGTACATCCTTTTAAATAAAGCATCCAAATACTCTTCACAAGTTAACCTGAATGATACTCCCATCATCTGACAAAAGTGTAGTTCGGGAATGGAAGGGAAAGAGAAGCTAATAAAGGAAGCTAGGAAGAATACACAATAAGGTCAAAATAAGAATCCCTTAACACCACCCAGGCATAGCCCTATGTAGTCAAGTCATCTATCCATATAACTCGGACGTGTCATGCTTCTAGTCATATCTACCATAAAGCCATTCCCAAGCCCGCACAAAGGATTAGGTAACTAACAACCAGCACATAACAAACCCCGTTCAATCCTTGTGACAATAATCTGATTATGAGATCTCCTTGATAGAGTGAGATGGAGCAAACAGATTCATGTAACCGAGCCCAATCGATTAGGACTCAAGGCTCAGTTTAGTTTGGTTATCATCAAGAGTGCTAGACAATTTAGGAACAAGCAATGCACAGACAGATGGTGAAGAGACAGGAACAAAAGCAAAACAGCTTATATCATCATCATATTCCCAAACAGTTAACCAAATCCACCCTGAAGGGGCGTCAATCAACAGGACTGCAAAATGTCAGCTCGAGTAAAGAAGCCAAGGTTGAACAATGTATTCTTCGTCTAAAAAATACTCAACTTTTATAACATTAAAATAATGCCAACAATCGCTTTTAACTAAATAGGACAACCAAAGAAAAGGATGAATGATAACAGAAATTTACAGAAACCTGCCACCACCATGTCATTTATGAGATGATTTCTATCCCATTTCTGAACCTGTCCCATGAGACACCTCCATTGAGATTCATTTTTTCCTGGTTCTTCAGCTTGCAACAAGACATAAATACCCTTATATTTTACCGTCTTGACTATTCTGGGTGATTGGGGGCCTGGAGAGCTTCAGAGATTACTTTGAGATATTGGCGACGCTCAAGGCTCGGGCTACCGGAGGTCGAGGAGAGAGCCAAAGCCAAACAGGGGGTGGCAGTGGAGATAACAAGGTACTGTGAAGTTATAAAGCGAAGTACGAGGCATCATCGTTCGGTCAATCGTGGTTCAGTCCATGGGTCTTCCTTGGTTTGGGTCTAAACCCTAAGGGGGTTTAAGTCATTAGACCAACCCTTGAGCTCAAGCCCTTAGTAGCACGAAGCGGGTGCACGAACAGGAGCGGGAGCGGGGGCGGGGGAGCGGATGATCATAGAAGTGTGGGAGCGCCGTCGGGAGCGTGTATGAAAAATTATTAAAATTATAATTATATATATATATATATAAATATTGTAAAATATCATTAATTATTTAAATTTTTATTTTGTTGGTTCTGGAAGGTGTATAAATGAAAAGAGCAGAAAATTTCAAGGGCTAAATTGATTAGAGAAGAAACTGAGGACTCAAATGAAGATATTGTAAATAAGAGGAGGTTGACCGTACTTATACTGAAGTTGGACTAGTAGTTGAGCAACTTTCGGTGGAGTATTAAAAACAGTAGTACTTCATCAGTAGTACTTCATCAGTAGTACTTCAACTTTCGGTGCATTACAGCTGTAGTCTCCATTCTCCAAGCTAATAGTCACCCAACGATTCATTTTTTCGATACAGTCTCTCTCTCTCTCACTCTCCACAACAAATCGACCTCTCAGAGTCTTCGAGGAAACAGTCTCCAAGCAAATCGTCTCTTATTCTCCGACGGTGACGACGACTGAGACTGAAGGAATCAACGTCGGAACTGTTGCAGTTCCGACGACGGCGCCGGAAAAAAGGTACGCTCCCATCTTCCTTTGGAGCGCAATCCCGTCTCATGGGTACGCGTTTCCATGGCGTTTCCGAGCAAGAAACGCGGAATCGCGTTTCTCGGGGAGGAGCGTCGCCAAGTTAGGCGTTTCCTCTGCAACTAAGCTCAAGCCTCCATTGTATGATCCTCCTTTGGCCCCGAGCAACCTTGACCCTGCCCCCAGCCCAAGTGCTGGTGACTAAGAAGCATGTGTAAGGGTACTAGTACAACCAAGGCCGGCACTGAGATTTTTGGGGCCCTAAGGGGGTTTTAACAACGGGCCTCTTAGCATTTGTATATCTATTAGTGGTTCAATATGAGGTTTAAACTGCCTTGTGGTGCAATGGTCATTTGCATTAAACAACATTCTGGATTCTGAGGTCGTGACTTCCAATCTCACCGCCGGCAGTAGATTATCATTTTTTGTACATAATAGAAATAGATTTGCATAAAAAATGAAGACGGGAAGAATCGAACACCAGACCTTGTAGTTATAGCTCGGGGATCTTACCGCTGAACAGCTATAGCCCTATCCACAAAATAATTCACGTACATAATATTTACTATAATCAACAATTTTGGGAATCTATTATTGGGCCAAAAACAGGGGGCCCTATGTTGTGGCCCGGTGGACTTATGCCTAGGGTCGGCCCTGAGTATGACATGAGTTCGTGGATACAAAGAAACCTAAAAAATATAGGATACGAGTACGGCTGGGATATGGCTACAACAAATATATTTTGTAGCTTAGAGTATTGTGTTACACGTAATGATTTCACTACACATAAAGGATATAGCTAACAAAACTTAGTGCGATTAATAATCCAACATAAAAAAATTTTAAAAAAAAAACAGTTTAAAGCCAAACTTAATATTAAAAAAGAGTTCAATATCAACATAATAAAGAACCAATGGACCAAAATATGTATTCCACAGTCTTGCTAAGCATAGAAACAAAAAAAGAAGTTTTATCAATTTAGCTTCGTCTCAATGTTTGGTATGGTTGGGGTATTGATGCAGTAACTTTTGGATTAATAGTGTCATTTGTGTCTTTAGTGTTAGTGGGTCTATAAATAGGTGTGGGAGTCTTTCATTTGGTAGTTTTTGATATAATTATAAAGAGAATATTGAGAGCTTTTGCTCCTAGAAACCCATTTGGGATCCTCTATCTCTTAATTAAATCTATCCCTTGATTTGGTTTGCATCATTTGGTATCAGAGCCCTGAGCTCAGATCCTGACCATCCATCTCGCCGGAATCTCGCCTGAAACCTAGACCTCGCCTGAAAATCCAAATCATCCTATTTCACTCGAAATCCTTAGATCTACCCAGTTTCAGGCTTTTCTAGCCCTAAATCAAACTCAAAACTCACCAATCGACCCTTTTCGAACCTATTACAGCCCAAATCGAACCTGTACAAACCCTATCCAGCGAATTTCGAACTCGAAATCTGGGTTTAGGCTTCCGAAACACCCGTTCGACCCTCGATCTGTCCATATTCAGCCATTTCGAGACTCGAATCACGTTTTTGAGCCTTGATTACCCTATTTCGGCACTCGAAATTGTTTCTGGTCTTCGAAATCATATTTATCAACTCGAAATCTCTGTTCGATCTTTGTCCAGTCGATTCAAAGTTTGTTCGACCCAAATCAGAGCTTGTTCTTGCTCGAAACAGTGAAATCGACCCTTGTTCGAGCTTGTTCTTGCTCGAAACAGTGATTATTGTACTGGTCGACCAATGTTGGAACATTTCGACCACTGTACCAACGATATTGGTGCTCGAAACTGCACTTCAGGCCTTCAAAACCCTATTTCAGTGCTCCAATCTGACTGTTGGACTGATTTCAAGTTCGTTACAGTGATTTTAGGCCTCTACGGTGCAGTTTCAGGTTCGATTTCAGTGTGTTTTGCTACTATTTACTTGGGTTTCGTGATTTTTGCCTGGGTTTGTTTTGATTTACTGTTGTTCGTTGCGATTTGGTTGATATTTGGAGTTGTTATTGGTGGTTGCTAGTGATTTTTTTGAAGTTTGGGGTCCCAATCAATTGGGTGTTGCTTAATTTGGGTTGATTTTGGTTATTGGAGTGATTGTGGGTGTTGTTATGGCTTATAGTGGTAAAGGTATAAGAGGAGGTGGAGGTAGAGATTTCATGGTGAATAATGGTAATGGAATTGATAACTTTGGCAACCAAAATCATTTTAGGAATGAGATTGAAGAGTTGAGTATACAAATTGCTACCTTGAATGATAAGGTGCAATTGTTGATGATGAAAAGACGAGTTGCTACCTTAACTAAGAAGGTGCATCGCTTACTACCTCATGGAGGTAATCATGATTCTCATAGTCAAGTAAAGTCTACTTTTGACGACAACAAGAAGGAGAACATTGGTGATAACCTTGAAGAATCCTATGGATCCGTCAATCCGGAGAAGTTTGAGGGGGGAGATGAACCTCACTCCGGATGTGTTTGAAGAGGTGAAGGAACTCGGTTGTATCAATGGTTTTCCCATCTTTGACGAATATCCAAGTGAAGGACTTGAATGTGTTCTTGAAGATGGTTGTGTCTTTGAGATTGAAGATGAGTGCAAAGACTTGCCCATCTTTGTTGAGTCTCGAAATGAAGACTTTGTAGGTGATTTTGAGGGAGTTCTCGTGTATGATGAGTATACAAACGAGGAAGATATTAGTGGTGATTTAGATGATGTTCCCATATATGACAAGTTTGAAGAAGAGTGTAGTGTTGACATTGATGAGGGAAGACTTGTTAATGTGATCAAAGAAAGCTTTGTCATGGCCAATCAAGAAAGCAAGGAAGCACAAGGAGAGAATGAAGTTGGTGTGTTACCAAAGCCAGAAGAGGTTGCTTTTGATGTCCCGCTTGTTTTAGAGGATTTCGTAGAGCCAAAGCTTGATAGTTGCTTCCACGAGATGCCTCTTGAATTGTCTTTGGTGCAAGATGTTCAAGTTTGTGATTTCATGGTGCCCGGACAAGTTCCAAAGTTGCTAAAAGAGAGTGTTGACTACTTGGTGCTTGAAGATCCTTTGGGCATGGTTTTCACTCGAGCAAGCCTTGGCTATGAGGTGAAGTTGGACTTTTTGCACATCCTATTAGATGGTTCTTGGCGTGGTGCGTTGGGTACAAGTGTGATGGCCTATTTTTATGTTGTGATTCTACACAAGAGACATGGCAAATGGGTGGTTTCTTGGCACATAAGTATGGACGCGGTGGATGTATACAAAAAGAAGCTCATATTGAATATTGGTTGTGTTGAGGGTGACGCATTGATCAAGGAAATGCAGCCAAATGACTTATTCAGAGCTGCATAATTAACTTCCATGTTTTCTTTATTTAGTTGTTGAGTTTTTCGTTGTCCAACTTGAGGACAAGTTGTTTTCTTTAGAGGGAGAGTCTGATGCAGTAACTTTTGGGTTAATAGTGTCATTTGTGTCTTTAGTGTTAGTGGGTCTATAAATAGGTGTGGGAGTCTTTCATTTGGTAGTTTTTGATATATTGATAAAGAGAATATTGAGAGCTTTTGCTCCTAGTATCCCATTTGGGATCCTCTATCTCTTAATTAAGTCTATCCCTTGATTTGGTCTGCGTCAGGTATGGAAAAAGCCATAAAGAAAAATTTTGGTGAGTGTTTCGTGTACCTGGTGCGTTACAGGTACCAGTACAAGAGAGTTTTGAAGTAACCATGCATCATAGGTTGTTGGTGACTACAAGGATGGGTTACCCCTCAGTGGAATCATTGACGTCTAGCAATTGGGTAACAACCATTGATGTTGAGGGTGCTTGATACATCAGAACTCCTTAGCCCTGGAGATGAAATCATGGCAGAATGCCACGATCTTGAAGTCCCCCAGAAGGATGGTTCATTACTCAAAGGAATGGGACCATAGCCACGCTACAGAAATCCTTAAGAGAACCTGCCTAAAGAGTAGGGTATAACCATGTAGGTCGCGTGCCATGTGATGGTGCCACATAGCAGAGCTAATTTCCTATACGTGCAACTATAATGTCCTCCAAGAGTGTTGTACACTTGTACTAGAGAGAGCAACCAACAAAAACATCAGTAATCCAACTCGATTGAGACGAGCCACTTGTCAATAAGTACGTTATGATATCAATCGAGGTCGAATAAGGCTGTTTAAGATGTATTAACATGGTTTGCCACTCCGGAATCAAACCATCAACAACTTGAGGACGGAGGTTTGAATTTTTTATGCGAGCATTGCTAGAAGCACAACTTTCAAACACAACTGCATCCGGAGCCATTGGATGCATGTGGGCCCACATACATCGAATGTCCGGACACAGTTGTGTCCTGTTTTGTGTCCGAAGGTTGTGTTCCTAGACTTATTATTTTGATAAAGTGGTATAAAGAGTATCTGGGGAATCTATGAGATCAAGGGGGTCTCGTAACACTAGAGGTCCCTATCAGTAAAGCTGCTATTCCCATGGTGTAACTAAAGTCTAGCAACCCTATTCATGGATAAGTAATTATGGGTGCTACACAACCCTGTTCATGGAGACAAATGATCACCTTAATTAATTCAAGGAAATTCATGTTTTTAGTAAAGTGTCCTGTTAAGATTGCTAATATCAAGAACGGACAAGGAGTGGATGAGCCCAGGCGACAAACCTAAGTTTCAAAGTTTATTTAGAATCATACAAGTTTTTTTCCCACAAAAAAGTTAAAATTAAGCAAGTGTACCCCATCCAACAATGTTTAGAAAAATCTAGCACTCGCCATAAAATTATGAAAAAAAATTTACTACTCGTCCACGTAAAATTTTCTGGACCTACCAAAAAAAAATTACTACTAGGTTTAATATTTTACCTTTTGGAATGAATATGGATGCATGTATCTAAGATCCTACAATTATGTATGGATAGAATTTTCCACTAGTATAAGTTGACCGAAAATACCTAGATAAATTTTTTGGTATTGTTTTGTACTATGTATCGGTAAAAATTGATCATTTTTATCTGAGTATTTTTTTAAAATGTTCGCCCACATGACGTTAAAATCCTGCGTCCGTCCTTGGCTATTCTACTTGACCACTTGTCATCTAGAGGGAAAAAAATGCTTGCAAAAGAGCTAGTAGAAAATACAAATATGCAAATGGGACATACAGAAATAAAGAGGAATGACTTCCATGGAAGTCTTCAAATTTGTATATTATACAATAATCACACAAAGCTGCCCCTTAAAGATGGAGCTGTATTTGGAAAAGAAAAAAAAAGCCCTTGTTGCCCTAAGAGAACAAAGAGAAAAAAATACTTTATTCTTTTCCCTTCCAGTGCTCTAACAATTTGCAACCAGTATAGGTGCCTCGCCTCCACCTCCTCGTAGTTGACCATCAAAACAACCTTGATGAGTTCATTGCAAGACCTCTGACTATACCATAAACGGCTTGTTTGCAAAAGAATAAATCTTGTTGATATGTAACTCCTCACTACGTCACTAACACCCCTCCCCGCTCTCCCCCCAGGAACCAAAGAACACACTTTTCTCGGAGCTCCGCAACAACCAATTCAAATTGTTTGGTTGTATATTGAGTTCATTAAGAGTGACTACACCCAACATACTATGCTTGGACACGTCCTTCAGAAATGAACTTCGAAGTCCTGGTTGTCAAGGACACCCAGAGGGCCGAAACAAACCCCATAATTGTTTCCTGATTGTATCAGGAGATCACTCTGTTTGTTGTTTCTAAATTATAATGAGAATCTAACAAGCCTAACCTTAAATATGAGTTCTATACACAAAAAATACACAGTAGATAGACAGAGCTATGAGGCAGAGTTGATGGATAGGCTGCCAGATTGGTTGGAAAAAAAAAGTGATGGTGCGAGGAATGTTGTCTTGGCTGATGGAGTGAAAGAACAATGAAAGTAGAAAAGAGAAGGAAAAGAATAAGAAAAGGTATGGAAAGAGATAGTTGCCTTAGTAAAAAAGAAAGAAAGATATAATTATAGACAGAGAAATGAGACCAAAAAAAAAAACCTAAAGTGGTGAGGTCCACCTCTTAAAACTTATGATCCCTCCCATACTTCCACCAAAACCAAACCAAGCCTTGTGTCCCAAATCCCAATCAATTGGGATCGGCTACATGAATCCTTCTTTTTCATTGAGCCCTATCAAGGGCTATTTGTTCACTTAAGACTCAGTACACTCGTATCTTTGTGCACTACATCATCCAATGTCAATCTGGGTCTTCCCTTCCTTGTAGCCTTACTATCCTATCAACTATCTTTACTACTGCATCTATACGTATATGATAGATGTGTCCAAACCACCTCAGTCTATTTTCTCTCAACTTATCCTCTATAGGTACTGCAGCTACCATCTCAAAAATCGTTTCATTCCTAATCCTGTCTGTTATAGGCTTCCACCAATTTGGCAATAGGGAAAACTACAGCGACAGCATGAAGTTGATTACTCGTTTGGTTGCCTATCCGGGATTAGGTCTCACAAAAATACAAAACGAGTACCGTAGGCTCACAGTAGGAATAAACATGATCAATTTTTTAAAGAAAAATAATTCTACAAAAATACTGTATTCTGGGGGGAAATGGGGTATTAATTCTCAATATACCAATAGAGAGCCAAATTTTCACACACTCTAGTAACTTCAATATTGTCGGTAAATACAACGCTACCACCATCTTTGCTGCACACTTGTATCAATAGCATTTTCTGTTTGCGTCAAAGGTGGAAAGTGCAAAAGGAGTTGGAGAAGGTTAAGTAAGGCTCAAGCAGAAGGCAGAGAAAGGGGTTGCGTGGAGCACAGGAATAGCAAAAAGAAAGAAGAAGATAAGACTATTGAGAACCTAAATCAAAGGAGAAGCATAAAGATACAAATGGGAGATGTTTGGAGAGTGGCTTGATGGAGCCCATATGCAGCAATGATCACTGAAGTAGAGTCCAGGAATCACTCCAGAAATGTCCATTTTCGTTATTTCTGATTCTTAAACATTTGGTTTCATTTCTCCGTTTTGTGTTCAGGATTGGCATAGTTAGAGGATTTTACGGTAGTAATGAGGTTAATTTTCCCACCAAATTGTTTCACATTCCATACATCTGGAAAAGCTTGAAATCCCCCACAGCCAAGAAAACCCCCTGGTTGGACCACTAAACCATATACAGTTTGCTTATTTGGAAGTTGGGACCTTCCATTGTTCCATTTAGACCAAGTTTGGTCAAGGAAACACACCACTATCATCCCCTGTTTTCTCTAGGGTAACCATGTCCCAAAGAGAACCGACTGTGTCCTGAGTCTCCTGACCTAACAATCACTTGCGCAATACATCTTTTTCATTTGGATGTCGAATGCGGTTAATGCATATTGAGATATTCAACAAGCAACTAATGGAAGACTTCTTTTTGCCATTATCATTGAACAAGCAGCGATAGCATGAATTGCCCTTTACATGGCAACCAAACCAGCAAAAACTGATGCTAAAACCTAATTTAAAGGAAAGGAGAAAAAATTCGTTCATTGTCAAATTTTGTATTTTCATTTATCTAACAAGTTTTAGATTCACAGGTGGGCCCGGAAATTTGGGCCCAAGAATGTAGAGATATTTTCCTGCATTACATCATCCAGATAAACCAAAGAGTTACGACAAATATGCATGTCATATATCACATAGATTACAAGAATGACTCACTTGTGACACATCCAATCTCCCCTCTTCATTTCAACATCTTCATCTTTCACAAAAACCAGATGCCTTTTCTTCTGAGGAGAAGCTCGTGCAGCGAGATTTGGAAGTGTAGGATCAGGGGGTGTTGCACTCAGTAGAGTTAATTCTGAAAGCAATTTTCTTGCGGATTCTTCAACAAGAGCTCTACTAGGAGGCTTTTCCCCATCCGAGATAACAAGTGGATCTAGTGCATAGAACAACAAGATGCGCACAATATCCACCGTTCGTGCTGCTGCTTCAGATTCTTTAAGTATAACGTAAGCTCTATCACACGATCCTCGCAGATTGCAAGCACTACATACCTACACTTTAGTACCAACTCAGTCATAATATTTCTAACACCGTTTCTTTTCTTTCTTTTTTTTATTTACATGAACGAAACAAACTGATAAATGCTCGATTACTTAATGGAGGAACATACATCTCCTTCATCAAGTCCCCGATATGCTCTCAACCTCTTGGCTGAATTAACAGCTTTTCGGAAAAGATTAGGACACCCACTCTCCACAACTGTCTGAATATCCTCAGTGGACAATGATCTGCACAAGATTTAACAAATAAACAAATGCCAACCCCTGAGGCTGCTTCACAATGTATGGAAGTCCAATGACTAATTGTTACAGAAAAAGCAGGAACCCCTGTTCTGATTCACTTTTAATACACCTGTTCAGCTTTGCCATGCTGAGGTTTGGGCCTTTGGGGGAAAAAAACACAACGATCGTAAACCTCAACTACTTAATTTCCTTTGTTTCCATCCCCATTGTCTCAAAAACAAATTAAACTTGGTAGAAAATTTGGCAAAGCCACTAAACATATGTAAGTTCACCAATAGATTTTATCAAGATTTGATTAAATCAAGCCCTTGATTTTATCCATTGGTGAAGAGATTTGATAAAATCTTAGATTTTTGCCCTTGATTCTAATGCAAAAATCTAAGATTTTATCAAATCTCTTCACCAATGGATAAAATCAGAAGATAAAGCAGAAATCAGAAGATAGATTGGCTTTAATAGACCTATCAAGTTAACTGTACTGAGTAATTATCGTGATAATGAAGTTAGTTTTTCCAGTCTAAGTTCAATTTCCACCATTGGTCTTATGCTTTAGTTTGATTCCGTTTTCACTAGGTTGAGAAATATACTCTTCCTTTGGGGCAAAGAAAGAACGCTAAACCCCTTGGCCACACACTTCTGTTTGACGAAGTAGTCAGAGACCCACAGGCCCACGCCTACAGACAAACTGGACAGTGAATCTCAGACCTAGCACACTCGCACCTAAGGTTGACGATCACGCCTAGGCGGCGAAAGAGGTAGAAATCACATCTTACCACTGCCCAGTGGGGCTAGCAAGAGAGGATTAGCAGAATTACTTGAAAATGTCAAAACGGTCACGGGCAAAGCTGAGAGCAGCGTCCTTCAAAAGATTCATATCCAAGTTGTAAACATTTGCATTAGCTTCAGCACTCTCATTACCTTCAGGTCCCTCGACGTCTTCGTCCGCCGCCGCCGCAGTTGCCATCGGGGAAGGGTTTCCGACCAAGTAGCCGTTGGCCTTCAAGCGGTCGATGAAGGCGACCCATTCGGGCCACGGATGGTGAGAGTCGATATAAGTAGTTTTTGCTGGGTTTTTGCAAGCTATTGTACCAATGGAGGAACTGTACGTGCGAAACCGTAGGAGGGATGGGTTTAAGAGAGAGGGGAAGAGCTTGTTGAATCGATTTGAAGGGGCCGGAGAGAGAGATGTGCGGTTATGGATGATCGAGAATCCGAAGAGAGAGAATAAGCGTGGTACTGCCATCTTCCCATAGAGAAGGCGGGATGGGGATAGAGGTATTTAGGGTTTGAGAAAGAGGTTTTTAGGGTTAACCAAAATCTCTTTTTCTCGCGTCTATTCTTCAAATTTATTTTGAAAAATCAAGTAAATTTGAAAAACCAAATCTTTAAAAAGGATGATGAGTTCTTCTAAAAAATACAATTTAAAAAAAAAAAAAGATGCATAAATTATAAAATTTCCCCTTAATATTGTCACATCCGTTCTTTATTTTGGAAGGATTAAAGATGCTCTCAACAACTTTTTTTCGCTTTTTTTTTTAAAAAAAACAGTGCCATTTTTCTCCTCTGAACTCAAAATTTGAGAAGAACCTAAAATGCAACCCATTGATTCACTTAATTCCTATAAAAATTTATTGGGGCTGGATTCTTAGACACTCATTTTACACCCTTATTTTGACACTTCATGGCTGAGATGAGTGGTTGAAATTAGAACAAGCAACCGTACTCCCTCTCTTAACAATTCCACATGTAGTCAATCTCTCTCTCCCCGTGTGTACCCCTTCTCTCTCTCTGTGTGTGTGCATGTGTGTGTGTGACTCATGCGTCTCTCTCTCTCCTTTTTTTTATTTTTTAAATCTAAAAATGTTTATAACTTTTGTTTTACATTGTTATTTTTAAGAAATTTATATTTTTGAATTCTATTCATAAAGATCTACCAAATGAGATCCATATTGTATGTGAAATTATGTAAAAATAAAATCTTAATTTTTTAATGTGTATTCTAATTATAATTTCAAACAATTTAAATTTTTTAATGCGAAACTAAAAAATTATGCAAAATACGTATTAATCATTACTACTATCTTCTTGTTTAAAATTTTATTTCGCTCAAAGACATTCTTAATTAAATAACTGTTGTGAATTTGCAAGTCCAATATTTCTACTTACTGTTGACTTTATCCCAATAAAATTTTAAATATTCAATGTGAATTTTAATTATATTGTCACATTGAAAAATTATCATTTTACTTTTACATAATTTTACATTCAATATGGATCTCATTTCGTACATCTCTTCGTGTAAATTTTGAATTTATAAATTTTATGAAAAATAAAAATGCACAACAAAAGTTATAAAAAAAAAAGGGGGAGGGAGGGAGAGAGAGAGAGGGTGACACACGCATGAGAGAAAGAGAGAGAGAGAGAAAGAGAGAGAGAGACGCATGAGAGAGAGTACGGTAGAGAAGGGGAGACAGTACATGTGGTATTGTTAAGAGAGGGAGTACATTTGCTTGTTCTAATATCAACCATCCATCTCAATGGTTGAGATAGAGTGTCAAAATGAGTGTGCAAAATGCGTGTCCACGGATCCGCCCCCCTAATTTATTTGATAACCATACGTAATATAGGAGCCACTACAAATATAGTAGGGTACCTACTTAATTATTCAATACTTGTATATTACAACTGCCCCCACATTCCAATGCTACTGCCACCGCTACTTTGCTCTTGCCACTACCACTATTGTTACCACTCCACCTCTGCACCACCACCATCACTATTATATTGTCACCACCACCATCACTGCAACATTGTCACACCACCACCACTACTAGCACTATCACCACCCCTGTCGACGCCACTACTCTAGTATCGCCACCACTACTCTAGTGTCGCCACCACCATCACTACTCCACCGCCGCACCACCATTACAACTCCACTGCTACCACAACTACCACCACCACCACTCCACAAATGCAACAACAACTACCACCACCACAACAGTGCCAGCACCGCTACCATTGTTGCCACTGCTATCACTACCACCACCAACATCATCGATATCTCTTTATCATGCTCCACCACTACAATACACCACCGTTTGCTACTATCATCAATTAAACTGCTCTACATCACCACCACCCTTGTGAAGACCCGAAATTCTTAGAATTCATTTTCCAAAATTTAAATTAGGGTTTGGGCACAAACGTAAATATTTTAGACACTTAGATTTAATGCGGGAGGGTTAATTTTGCTTGGGCTTAATTGTAGCATTGGTGCAGTGGAGGGTGTGAGTGTATGGGACTATAAAAGGAATGATTGAGGAGAAAACCTCATTCCCCTCCCCCATCAAACTTTCTCTCTATTCTGCCCTCCCAACCGGCTCTCTCTCTCTCTCTCTCCTCCTCTCTCGCGAAAATCTCTCTCAAACCCATGAAAATCCCGTAGATCTATTGTAAAGACTCAGAATATTCACAAAAAATATTTTTGAATAAAAGTTGGGGATTTTTTTGAAATTACATTCGGAATATGGGAAGTGGGTAAGTGTGTGGTTTATGACATGTTTAGAAGTACCATGTTGAGAGAATTTGAAAAGGTCAACACTGTGACTTAGCTGCCGGAAGGGCTGTTTTGACGCCAAATGGGAAGTACCTTACTTTTTGGTTGGTGCGTTGAACCAGTCATTGTAGAAATGTTTAAACGAAGCTTTGTGCAAGTTATGAAGGCTTAAGGAGCCATATTTGAAAGTGCGCTATTTTAGGATTTCGTGAGTTTTCCAAAATTTGTTTTTGGAGGAGAAAGTTGACCTTTTATTTATTTCGAATTAGCCTTTCTAAACCCCACCATTGTTTTGGAACGGGGGATACTTTCTTAGTGTTGCCTATCGCATTGTGTGTGTAGTTGTCAATGTGCTGTGTAGTGTTGTCTGAGTGATGGGGATCCAGAACCTCTAGTTCGATACTAGGTTTCAGGGGTATTGATACCCACTTCGCTCCAGAAATCCAGAACCTTCTAGTTTGATACCGGGTTTATGTGGTATCAATACCAGTGTGTTTCGAGCAAAATAAATCAGATCACATTAGGGCTTTTTCATTTTCATTTCCCCAACCCGTTTTTCTCTCTTCTCAACCCAAACTCGCCTCCTCTCCCTTCTCTCTAGAAATTACACCAAACCACTTGATAGCTACACAAACCCACCTCAAACCTTCAAGATTCAAGTGTCAATCACTCCATTTTCCACTCGGATTCAAGGTTTTTCACCCAAGGAGGAATAAACCCAGGTTTTTGGCTCTCTCTCCCTCCCTCCCTCTCTCTCTCTCACACCTCTCTCTCTCTCCTCACTTTTGTAACTTGCTCTTGGACGATCTATACTCTAGATCTTGTTAAGGAAGTTAGGAGGGAGGTTGTTTTCGGTGTTTGGAGTTCGGGTCTTGGATTTTGGTGCTAGGGTTTTGCTCAAACCCATTCAAGTAGGGATTTCTCTCATCTCTCTATATATCTATGTGTTTAGATCATCCATCCTTAGTGTTTACACATAAATTTTCGTATATGTGGTATGTTGTGCAATTTCTAGTCACATGCTCATAAATTCGGGATTTTGGATAAAATCTCTAGACAATGGTTGATTGTTTGATATTTCTAGTATATTTACCTTCATGAATTTCAGATTTAATTGATTGGTGGTGAAACTGCGTGTTTTGGTTAAAGCGAGGGCTGGATTGAACCAAAATTGGGGATTTTGTGACGTCTTTACTTGTACATCAAATTGCTTTCATAATAATTAAATTGGGGTACTTATATGTGTACTGAAGGCATGGATGGATGGTGAGACTTATGGGATTGACCCATGGTGAAATTATGGATGTACCATTGACCGAACAAGTTTGGTAAGACTCGATATGTTAAACCCTTGGTAAAGCGAAGTATTGATGGGACTATCTACGGCTTGTTCCCGTGTCTAATCCTCTGGCTTCTCACATTCCTTGGTGGATTACTATGTTCATGGAATTGGGTATTGTGTTGATTGTCGTGAATGTTATACAAGAAATCTCAATGTCAATGATGGGCCTCTTAATGAAATCAAAATGTACGACTTCATTTAGATTTTTTTTTTTTTGGGTAATTACTTCACTTAGAAACTTGTTAATTCATAAGCTAATATTAATGATTGTAAGAAGTGTATGACGTGCATAACAATTTCTAAAATGTTTCGTTGGTACTTAGTGAGAGTGTGTGATGGACACGGACACTCAATGGACATTTGGGCACATGTGAGATACATGAATGCATGAGGGACACTTGGAAACCCATGGACCGCGAGGGTATTTATGGGATAAATAGTTAATTTGATCGGAATGTGGTGGATACACCGGGATTATTGGCTAGTGTTGTACGGACTATATTTATTAGATTATGTGTTGGGTAATGTATGGGGTCTATTATACTCGGAGTGTTGTCGGGATGAATAATGAGAAACGTACGGAGAATCGTTGAGATGCTTTGATATTTATAATTGGAACCTTGTGATATGGATGAGGCATCTTTGTAGATGATGTTGGGTTCAATGAGTCAAACTTCAGGAAGATGTGGAGAGGATTGTGAAACTTGAATGTGCTATGGTAAGTCATGCGGTAAAGGAGGAGAACCCGGTTGTTGAAGGTTAGAGAACTTTCATCGTACTTAAGTGATTATGCGGGTGTGTAAAAGATTGTAAATGTTGGAGTAGTGATAGAGTCTTGCAACTTATATTTATCTGATGTCTTTAATTAAATGGCGTTCTCCTCTCAAGTTCATCATTTCATGTACTTAATAAAATTAGCATTTGGGGAATCTCTACTGGGCGAAGTGAATGCTCACCCCTTTATTTTTCAGGTACTACCAAAGGACCATGAAGTGGAGCACATACCTCGGGCCAGGCTCAGGCCGGGCTTAACCTAAATACTAACGAGACTTGTGCATGTCCAAGCCCGGGCCCATTAAGAATTGGGCTTCATTTTATATTCCCAAGCCCAGTCCAATTAAAGTTTTATTCTCCATACCCACCCAACAAACCCATTTATTTTTCTAAAGCTTTATATCACACCTTTTCTCGTCTTGATTACACCTTTAGCGAAAACTCTGGTTTCTCTATTGTCACGCCCTCATTTTTAAATAACCAAAATACAAATATAATCCATGTGGGATAAGTCAGAGTCAAACTCAACTCCGTTGAAAAGTCCAAGTCAAATTCACATTTCCATAACCAAGTTCAACAATCTCCAACTAAGGGTACCCATAACCCCATGCATAATATCAAAAATACTAAAGTTGTTACATGTCTCATTTATTGCCAAAAGATTGGAGAAAATTCGATTTACAATATCATCTTATAAAACTCTAGATAATGGAGATAAAAAAAATGACTTCATGATCAGTAATCTCCATGCAATGCAACCACGCTTCAAACATCCAACCCATGCTCCATGCCGTGTACCTGAAAATGATAGGGTGAGCTCACTAGCTCGTAGGGAACCATTCTACTACCGCTAGGTGTATAAAGATGATCCATGCACATGGGGTGAAAATATGCCAAATGGATGTACAAATGTGGGTACAAGTAATCAAATCATTAGTGAAAGGACTAGGAAGTATCGAAGTATCCAAATTTATTGCCATGTGTCCGAAGAAATTTCCAAGTATCCACAAACAACCCAAATGTTCAAAAGTCTTTTCTAAGTACTCAAACACCACCCAAGTTTCCATTTTGTTTCACCAAATTACCCAAGTTTTTCACACAAGTCTGAATCCAAATTCACGTGTCAAGTTTCAACAAAACACAATATATTGTCCAAAATCTCATTTCTCATTTCTTTCATTGAAGGAAACACCATCATTTTCGTTAGCACTAGGGATTTAATCCCTTTGTCGGATTCCATAAGCTCCGCGTGCCTTCACAAAAATTTCATTAAATGATGGCGTTGATTTAAAACACCTAATTACCACGCACATTTCATTCAATTTTGATAACAAGTCCATTTCCCAATTTCATTTCACGCACACACTCACACACGCTTACTAAAATCCAACAAACGTCCATGTGACATTAAATGACGTATTTACTTACAAATCTACAATCCTCGAGTCAAACATGGATGAAATGATGACAAAGGTCGAATATATGAAGACATGAGCAATCGGGGACCAAACGGACGTCAAATGATGGACGAAAACCACCCCGAGGACAGGGGCAGCTGCTGAAAAGTGTTGGGGCAGCAGCATATAAACAGTAACAGTGCAGATTTTCACCTCTAAGGTGTGGAATTTCAACCCAATCACAAATGAGATAGTTTAGGCTCAAACTAAAGATGCTAGACAACAATTAAACATGGAAGGATATTAATTTCACTCCCAATTTCACTAATCAACAACCAATTTCATAGATCAAAGAATCAAAGTGGGAAAAACCAACATAAGGAGGGAAAACATGATTTTCAATGGAATTGAAGCCAAGAACCAATTATGTGCAACAAATCACAAGTATACAACTAGAGAGAGTAGAAATTTGTCCCCTACCTCATGGGTTAAGCTCCAAATGTGAAGAGAAAAGAAAACTCTAGGTTTAGAAACTCCCAAACCGAAATGCTCCCTTCCCACGCGAAACCAACAAACCCCGGACTCCATATCACGCGTAGAAGATGAATCTTGAGTTGTATCTTGAAGAGGTTGAGTGAGAGAGGTGTATTTGGCAAGTAAAATGAAGAAAACTTGGAGAAGAGAGAGGAAGGAGGGGGTCGGCAGCTAGAGAGAGAATAGGGAGTTGATATTTGTTCCAAATCCTCCACCAGACAAATGTGTATACATCTCACACGTAACACTTACACCCCTCATGTTTCAAATGTGTTTTAAAAACACCCATGTGCAATTACTAAGCCCACATTGGCCCACTTAACATAGTTTTCATTTCCTCACATTTCCCCAATATTATTTCTGGAAAGTTATAAAAATTACGAGTCCTTACACACTGTGCTAGCAAGGCATGTTCTAGCACAATACTTATTTTCGTAAACCAAACTTAAGTAAAGACTATAAACCAAACTTATTTGATATAGTCTTTACTTTAATTTATTTATGAAAATAAGGAAGTACCCCCCATTTGGAAACAATGGCATTTCCAAAATTTTGAAATTCTAATCACATCAAAATCTCATCCCCCCACTTTTAGTACAAAATCGAAAAACGGCACATTTTTCTCCAAAGAAAATGGGTGAAAAGATGACTTTACTTTACTAAAAAATAACTTCCGATTATACCGTTGTGATTAGAAAAATCCAAGGAATAATTACCGGGACTTTTATCGGTCAAATCGAAACTTCTCCAAAAAGTGATTTTTCATACGGGTCCTTACATCTATCTTTTGCATTGTCCGCTATACAAAGAGAAAGTAAAGATCCGAATTCTCTGGTTAATTAGACGATTTTTTGGAATCGATTTAAAGCACAACAGTGACCCAATATATATCAGCAATATTGATGATTTGTGTGAACTATGCCTAGATTATACCATCCCGATCAGTTGATTGTTGTGTTGCCGGAGTATTGTAATTGAAATACACACACACATGAGGAGGAGGAGGAGGAAGAGCGTACCTGTGCAGAAACCTCGATTTTGACCTGGGAAATCTCTCGGGCACTCCCGATGATGAAATGGACCAACCATGCGTACCTCAAGGCTCGAAATAAGGCTTTAACTTGCTAAACCATCCAGCACCACCATAAACCCATTTAAAGCAACCTTAAAACCAACCAAAGTGACCAAAATAATCATTAAAATAAAACAAAGCAGACCAACTGTGCTCAAAACCCTTTGAGCGCTCAAATGGGGTGTTTGAGCTCTAAAACCCTCTCAGCACCCTTTGAGCGCTCAAAGCCACCCTTTGAGCGCTCAAAGCCACCCTTTGAGCACTCAAACCCTGTACAATCTATTTTTTGCAAAGCATCTAATCATGAGATTTTGCTGATTTTGGGTGGGGTGGGGGGGTGGGGGGGGGGGGGGGGGCGTACAACAGTCGTATAACTTCTTATACACGTATATCAGCCCATAATGTGACCCCTATTCAGCCTAATTGGCTTTTAAAACTCAAAACCCACTTTCCTTTTCACTATCTATCTCTCTATAAAACAACCACTCCACTCATTGTTCAGGGGTTAACAACTCATACTCTCCTCCCTCCTGCTCTACTAAGTCATTCCAGTCCATACATTCTATCCTCTCCATCCAAAACTCCAACCAACAAAACCCACTTGATCATACCAAAAATTACCATCTAACTTCAAATACACCCTCTTCCATCAAATTGATCTTTCAATCAGTCCCACACATACATTCTCCTATCCAAAACACCTCATCTACAGCCTACAACCAAGTCATTATACTTCAATCTCATTAAAAGTTCAAGTTCAAGCCTTGATCATAGCCAAAAGGTAGAAAATCATGTGAAATCCACGTTGTGGTCCCTCATAGGGTGACAAATAGGATTATGCAAGTTCCATATACTTGTTGTGAGCTTACAAGGTCTCAAAAGTCAAGAAAAATGATTTTAAAACATGCAAGCCAAAAAGAGTTTGAGAGCTCAAAGCACCCCCGTCGAGCGTTCAAACTGTTTTTGTGCCATCTGTTGATTTTTGTGTTTTGATTAGTCTCTCATGTCCCAATCACCTTAAATGGTTTCTTTTATGCCCATTACGTTCTAAAATCAGTTTATATCTCTTTTGATCATCCATGAATGAGCATAAAAGACCACAACGGTGATGGTTTTGTTATAAAAAGGGAAAGTGATCCCATCTTAAAGAACAAAATGGTGTATTTCAACTTTATCCATGAAGATCAGTAGCCAAAAAGTTTGAGAAAAACACCCCAAAAGAGTGACAAAACACAAAGGCTCAGGAACCTGGAAAGGGTTTGAGCGCTCAAACCCTACCCTTTGAGCGCTTAAACACTTTTCTGCCTTGTATCTTATTTTTGCTTATTCTGATCTTGAATCATGGTTCAAAACTCATGGTGGTGTGTGTGTATTAATGTTACATCCCTACCAGAATGATTATCCTATGTTCACCTCTTAAATATCATCAAAACAAGTCTTAAGTTCACCTTTTCATGTGATAAGGTTCATTAAGTACATGTTTTTGACAAGTTAAAGGCATATATGACATCAAACATTGGGTTGGGGTTACTAATAGTCTAAAGAAGAGTCTAAGCACAAGAGCATACAAACCATTAAACTAGTTTGAGCGTTCGAACCCAGGGCTTTGAGCACTCAAACCCTTTTCTGGTTCACCATTGATTTACATACTCATATATACTGTTCATGTTTAAAATGATTCAAATAGTTTCATGTGCTCATGTTACTTACTCATCAGACCTATTAGTCTCTCTTTAGCTCGTTGTTCGACCTTGAAGCATTGATTTGATGATCTTTTTGCTCTAAACAAGCCTCAAAAGTTCAATTTTCAGAAGAGCAAATGAGCTTTGGTCATGTTTTCAATAAGTCAGAACCAACAGGAACATGCAGGTTGAGAAGGGTTTAAGCGCTCAAACCCTGAACAGAGGATCAAACTAGTTTTGGTTCAAAGCAGTTTCTAGTGTCCTTTCTGGTCATTTTGTTATTATTATGTACATACTAACACTATTATTCACTGTTTGATATCCTTATTAATTCATGCTTACATATTCATCATCTTCCATGCAGATCACAAGGCACAAGCATCCACCGTAGCCTTTATATTGTGTTCATCGTCGTTTAGTTGGATCTCATTCCCCATTTCCCTCTTATTCACTCGAAGTTGGATAGTAAACATTTTATGAGATCCCACAAAATACTTAGTAGGAGACCGGTCTTCGAACCGGACGAGAGGGGTGCCGTAAAACCCTTTCCCCTTTGTAACCAAGCTCCCGAACCTAAGATAATACAGTGAAGACGGACTTGTATTAAAACCTTATCCAAAATGAGCCACAAGTTGTTCGAGTTTGGTTCCTTGGGGACAATCCGCTAAAACCCAGGTGGCGACTCCGACTCAAATTTCCATCGCGAAAGGGTGTCCACAACCTGCTCGTTTCAAGATTTTGGGCTGGTTAGGATTATGATCCTAGAGAATAGGTGAAAAAGACAATAAGGACGGTGGGAGGAAGATTCATAAAGAGAGATTTATCTTGATTCCCGAAAAAGCAAAGGGAAAAGAGAGATTTGTCCATGGTTTCTCAGGAAAGTGAGGGAAAAAATAGCAGTTGGTGAGTAAAAGACGATGGTAGGGTGTACGGTACAACAATCTTGCTTAATCGCCGCTCAACAGTAATCGAAGGACACCTCCAGAGTCCCATAGGTCTAGGGTTGTACAAAGAAACCGAAGAACCGAACCGAACCGGAGAACCGGACCGAACCGGTTATTTTTTTCGGTTTCTTAACTTGGCCGGTTCGGTTCGGTTCCAAGAAATGATTTTTTTTAAAACCGGTTCGGTTCCCGGTTCGTAGAAATTTTAAGACGAACCGAACCGAACCGAACCGGAAGTATACATTTACACCAAAAAATTGTAGGTGTTGGGGGTTGAACCTCCGACCAAACGCATGAAAGCCTTGCACTTAACCACCGGGCTGGGCAACCAGTTGATACATGGTTAAACTAAAAACTATATTTATTACTTTCCTCAATTACCTTTATTATATATATCCTCTTAAATCCTTAACTCTCACTCAAACACAACCCTTACTTTCATTTTCACCAGCTCTGAGAGAGAGACGCCGCCACCAATCTCTCTCTCTCTCTCTCTCTCTCTAAGATGGATCGAACACCACCGTCGCCGTCGGCTAACACCGTCATCGTTGGCAAACACCATCGTCGGTCAACACCATCGTTCACACCGCAAACACCATTGTTCTCATCGTTGGCAAATACGCCGCAGCAAACACCATCGTTCTCATCGGCATCATCGAAGTAAAAAAAGATGCAGATCATCCTAGAGACTAGCAGAAGATCGAGTAGTGAGCACGATCCTCGATTTTTTTTTTATTCTGTACATTTGTGTGTGTATATACGTACAGATCTGTAGATTCTTTATGGTAATGATGTAGATATTTTTTATGATAAACACTACACTGATTCGTAGATTTCTTTTGTAACATTTTTTCTATAATACTCCCTTGTTTAGAAGCTTTCTTTGTTGATTTTGGATGGTGCTAAGGAAAGTCCAGATCCATTTTCTCCCTTCTCTGGTGAACCGAACCGGTCGCTGAACCGCACCGAACCGGTCGAACCGAACCGAGCTCTAGATAATCGGTTTCGGTTCAGTCTTGCTCCCGAACTGACTTTATTCGGTTCATTGAAATATGGCCGCGAACCGGACCGAACTGAACCGATTTCAGCCCTACATAGGTCCATTAGGTGACGAAAAGAAATGGAAAGTTGCAGGACCTGCCTGGCCAGCTGACCGCTCGAAGTTGCAACCCAAAGTGGCAGACAAAATTGCCCACACCGCACTTATTATGCAAAGGTATACATATATATACAAGGAGGATCTCATTAGGTATACCTGATGGAGTTTCCATCATAGACTCCTATTTCCCAACTAATTTTTCATGATCCGAACCATCCAATGTGTTTAAAATGTGTTTTTAAAGGTCCTTGCGGAGAAATTATCAACAAAATAACCGGGAAGGGCTTGATCCGATCAGTTTTTTATATTATAAAACTGTACATATACACACGTAGGTATATTATTTTTTGTCTCTTAGGTTAGCTTTTATTTTCATATTTGTCATTCCTTTATTTTCGATCTACTTTTTGGAAGAAACAAAATGGTTATTGATATTTCGGGATTTTAAAATGTGATTCTCAGTCCAAAAGGAATAGTAAATTAGAAAGTGAGATTGGGTTAATAGGATTACCACTTTGTGCCGAGATTGTAGGGGGTTTTAGGTTTTGCTTCCCATTTGATAAAATCATAGACTTTATGAAACTCTTTCCTCATTTGCTAAAAGCTGCCCATTTGAGAAAATCATTCACTGTGTTCACTTCATATTTCCAAAAAAAAAAATTCCAAAAAGATTCTTTCCCATCTCTCCAATCATTAATCACATTTCTCTCTCTACTCATCCCCCTCTCTCCAATCATTATTCTCATTTCTCTCTCTATCTCTCTACAATTTTTATACCTCTCTCTAATTATTACTTGTTAAGTTAGGGGTTTATTTGTTAGCTTTATTTCTTCCTAGGGGTAGTCTTGTACATGTACCTTTGTTCATATATATAGTGAAATGAGAAAGAGGGAGCCCTAACACCTCATAATTATTCACGTTGTTCTTCCATCTACAACTTTACATGGTATCAGAGCTATGTTCTCATAGATCTGGCCTTGTAGACGAAGAACGACAGTGACTTTCTGATAATTGATCTCCTTAGTTAATCGTGTGAGAGATATCAGTCTTGTTTTCAATTGCTTTGTCTCTCACACTGTTACAACCCCTGTGATGAACCACTGTATATCATCGGAAACTACTGGGTCCTGTTCGATACTGGTGTGTTACCTCCGGTGACCACTGTATACCCTCTGGCGAGCCTCGACGACTTCAGTACAAGTGTAAGCCTCATCATTCAGCCCATCATCCCGAAGCCCGTAAGGCCCGCTGGACTTTTACCCGGCTCGAGCCCGCCAAATGGGCGGATTAGCCCAGCCCGATTTTTCTATGGGTAGGGCTTGGACCGAAATATTTTCTTGCTAATCCGCCCGTCGGCCCAGCCCATCAGTATGAGATAGACGCCCGCCCAATAGCCTGAGATATCCGCCTGCCCAATAGCTCGGATATGTTGATGCACCAAAAATTAGGCATACTTGGTAGTTGGTACTTGATACGCTGGACCATTTTCCAAATCACATGTAAAAAGTTCTCTTCCAATTCCCAACTACCAAGACGACGGTGCTCTGTTGAGCCTTGCAATTTCCAAGGGTAGATTAAAATTATTCAATGCTTTGGTAGTCAAAAAACATTGATACCCTTGATGAATCTAATGGCTGTCATTGCTTAGATCTTGAATGCCTAGAGAATCTAGTCAATCTACATGTATTTTATGGTGCTCCCATTTTACTCAATTCCTCCTTTAGTCCTCTACAGCTGTAAAAGCTCTACTCCCTATTTAATTCCTCGAGAAGAGAAGAGAAATCTCAGAAATCTGGTCTCTGAAGCGGTGGATGAAGCTGCCCGTTGCCTAACAGCTCTTTTTTCATCGTCTATTAAACTCTCTTTACTTTACCTTTTTCATTCCACAAAAATCTCAGAAAACTACATCTCAGATTCTCGCTCAACTCTGAAGCACACAAAATCATTCTCTCAAGAAGATCCCATACCATTGGTTTGAAGAATGAAGATAATTTTGACTCGAGTCTGCTGCTATACATAATTTTTTTACACATACAAGAGTCTGCTTTTATTGCTTTCTTTTCTGTAAATTCTCTTCCAGATCTATGGCTGCGTAATTATTTCGTGAAAGTGAGGTTATTCAGTTTTAATATGTACTAGTTTCATTGTTTTGATTTGAAAATTTCCTAGTACTGAACGTTGATGGCGACAATTTGATTCTTTTTCTCAAATAGTTGTTGAAATGCGGCAGACTCCAATGAAGCAATTGCATGTATTTAATTGGTACTGAACATTATAGATGGAGTTTGTGTAATTGTGTTCAATGCCTAAGCCTTCATATCTGCTTTTTTCCTCTCTGAATACTGTAAAAACGTGGGTTTCCATACATGTTTTACCTATTGCAAAAAATAAGTAGATAACAATAACTTTAAAAAAATAGTAACTAAATATTAATCTTCGGACCCAAAAAAACAAAGGAAATAAAGATTTTGGCCCGCCAGAATGGCCCAGCCCAGCCCAGCCCGCCCGACTAGGGTAAGCCCGTGGGCTGGGCCTGGGCTTTACCTTTTGAGAGATAGCTCGGCCCACCTGACCTGTTCAAAAATAAAAGCTCGACAAGCCCGGCCCATGGGTGGGCTTGGGCTTGAAGTTCAGGGCTGGGTTGGCCCAACCCGGCCTGATGATGAGGCTTATATAGGTGGTATTTGGGCTATCTTTGGTCGATCTGGGTAAGATTTCTTGAGGTGGGTTATGTACGACATCTAACAAGCTCCGGCGACCTCTGTCAAGCTTCGGCGACCTCCGTCAAGCTCCGGCGACCTCTGGCGACTGACATACAGCCTGTGTTGTACTCGAAATTGCTTGGCAAACCCTTGTTAACCTCTGTTGGTGTTTACAACTGATTGATTCTCTCTCAAATCAACTGGGCTTGCTTCTGTAGGGTCTGTTCGGACACCATTTGAGGTAATTTTGGTCTATTTGTCTGTTTTTTCCCTTTTCTGAGATATGACTGAGGCACCCAAAGAAAATCCTGGCAGCAAGGATGAAGGGTCCCGTTTTGTGACTCAAAATAATGCTCCATTGAATATTTGCCCTATTAAGTTGGATGGTTCCAACAATTTGCTTTGGTCTCGGAGTTTTACCTTGGCCATCACTGCCAATGGTTTGTTGAAATTCATCACGGGGCCTGTTCCACCACCAGCAACTACTAGTCTAGATTTTGTGATATGGACTACTCAAAATGCTCAAGTCCTGACATGGTTATTCAACTCCATGATACCCACCATCAGTCATAACTACTTGTTTCTTGACACACCACATAAGTTGTGGACTTCTGTGGCCCAAACCTATTCTCGAAAGGGTAATGATGTGGAGTGTGGCAGGAACTTAATTACTATCAAAGTTTTCACCCTGTTTGTACTGCTGATGCCACTACATATCAACAAATGGTTGAGAAAGACCGTATTTATGATTTCTTGGTGGGCCTTGATGTGGAGTATGATCCTATTCGAGTGCAGGTATTAGGACATGCTCCTTTTTCCAGTTTAGGAGAGGCATATGCTTATGTTCAGCAAGAAGAAAGTAGACGGAGTGCTATGGTACATGTTTCCACTCCGGACCGCTCGGCTTTGGCTGCCATTCCTACTCCACAGGATGGTAAGGCTACTCAAAATCAGGTAGGGGATAAGAGTAGTTCTATTGATTGTGATTTGCTTCAGAGTGACTATTGTCACAAGACTCGACACACACGAAAGTTTTGCTGGAAACTCCAAAGGCGTCCCTCTCGAGGAGAGGATGGTAGTCGAGGTGGTGGTCGAGGTTCTCATGCATATATTTTATAGTCTATTGTGGAGACCTTGTTGGACCCTAGTGGAGGTTGGTCTCATCCTTAAGTCTCCGATAGTTCTCATGGTGGTGCTTTTTCTCCGGGGGAATTACAGACTCTTAGGTGCCTTATGACCATGCTTGACTCTCCATCTACTACAACTTCTACTTCCGCTACTTCTTCCCACTTTGCCCACACAGGTATTCATGTTAGTGCCTCTACTGCTTCATTTTCGCTTCCTTGGGTAATAGATTCTGGTGCTACTGATCATATGACAGGGTGTTCATCCTTCTTTGACTCCTATTCTCCTTGTTCTGGTAAGGATAAGGTCAGAGTAGTAGATGGATCCCTATCTTCGATTTCTGGGAAAGGTTTTATCAATTATTCTCCAACCATGTCATTTTCTTCAGTTCTTCATGTCCCAAGTTTTTCCACCAACCTTCTCTCAGTTAGCAGTCTTACTCATTCTTTAAACTGCTCAGTGACATTTTTTCCTACTCATTGTGTCTTTCAAGAACTGGATACAGGGAGAAGGATTGGCAGTGGTAAAGCTTATGGAGGACTATATTTTTTGGAGCTTACATGCTTGCGCCCTGGAGAACCCTTGTGCAACATTCACTTGTTCTTGCACAAAATCAGGATATTGGGAGGCAGATGGACAGTCAGTAATGTAGTGCATTGGACTCGCACAAATCCCACTTGCCTCCTGAAAATTGGGGGAAGATTGATGTCTCGTAGGGAGAGGGTTTTGACCCGAGGTTAGAAGATCTTTAAGCGTTTGGGTCAGTGCAGCCACTTGGTGGGTGAGGTCATTATGGTGGTTAACCTCGTGAATCCCTTTAGGCTTTGAGCTCGAAGTTTCCCCTCTTGAGTTTCTCAAGGCAGAGGCACGGTGTTGAGAGTTTTCACTAAGGTTTTCAAACAGTGTCCATGCCTCATCCCCGTCTTTAAACAGGAAAATCCCACCACTAGAAGCATCAACCATTTGACGGTGAGGTTCCCCAATCCCTCATAAAAATAATGACAAAGTTGCCACTTGGGAACCTCGTGGTGAGGACAAGTCCTAAGAAGGTCATTGAATCTCTCCCAAGACTCGTGAAATTGTTCTCCATCGTGTTGAGTGAATCCAGTGATTTCTTGCCTATAACGAAGTGTCTTACCGATGGAGAAATTTTTTCTAAGGAACTCTCTATATAACTGCCCCCAACTCATAATAGAGTTTGGGGGTAAAGAGTCCAGCCACTGTTTAGCCTTATCCTTAAGCGAAAAGGGAAAAAGGATCAACTTAAGGGCTTCCTCATCAAAATCACGAATGTGAACGGTTTCACATATCTCCCTAAATTGGTGCAGGTGAGAGTAGGGATCCTCGGTTGGCTTCCCATAGAATTGAGGTAACAATTGTAAGGTGCCTTGTTTTATCTCATATTGGTTAGCACCTACAGTGAGCAATTGTATGCAAGAGGAGGGCTCATCGTCAGTTGGAGTAAAGTGCTCCAACAAGGAGGTGTGACCCCCACCATTCGCTTGTATTCTTTCCCCCATAGGTTTAAGTTTCTATTACGATTCCGTTTAGCCTTAATAGAGTCGAAAATAGATTTAAGGGTTCTATCCAATTCAGGATCAGTATCGGATGCTCTCGTAGGTGATTGCGATCAATACCGACACATAAGCCACATTTTAACCCTAATTAAACTAAAGTTTCAGTTGTCCTAGATATCTAAAGTAATAGAAAAGAAAACTCACAGTGGGTAAACGAAATCGCTTTGATCTGCCTGACCACCAATGATCACTTTGCAACTCCATGAAGCTTAAAAGCCTGGAAAAGCTGAAACAGACTAAAAGAGAAAAAAAATAAATTAATAAATAAAACGAGGAATTAAACTAAAAATAAATTGAAAATACGCAACCGTGTTTTCAACTCCTCGGCAACGGCGCCAAAATTTGGTATGTCGTTTTCGTACCAAAAATAATAATTTATAAAATAGGGAATTAACTAATATCCCGAAGAATAGTGGTTAAGTCCGAGATCGTCCACGGAGAGTAAAAAGCTAAGTTGCGGTACTTTCAATTAATTTCTAATTTAATTATGAGAGCAAGAGAAATTTGATTTGGATTTGATTGAACTAATGATTAAACTAAAATTAACCAGAAAGCGAGTAGAGTTTAAAAACAAATGAGAGAAAAAGGACTGGGGCTTCGATTCCACCTTCCCCTTGCATTATAATTGAATAAAATCTAGGGTAATTATTCAACATAGAAACATTGGATTATCGCTAGGGCTTGCAATCCCTATCGACAATCGTCAGAGGATTCACAGGATTCATACACCGTAAAGGCTATCTCAACATAGCGCGGGTCGTCTCACCGGACTTAACGGGCGGCACGACCCGTCTGACGTCGTATAACCTATCTCAGAGACTATCCTGAAACAGTAAAAACTATTGCATGACAGTGCTTGATATCCGGAATAAAAACACAATGATTAATAGAAAAAATATGCTCTTTCATAAAAACGATTATGAATCATCCAAAGTCATACAATTATTGTTGAATAAAAACCCTAGAAATTAAACTATTACATTACTCAGAGAAAGTTTCCTCGTTACCCCAGCCAAAGGATTTAGCCGATCATGAAGAAAAATATATTAATCATCCAATAATCGAACTCCATTGTCCTCTCTGTGGTCACCGACTGCGGTACCCAATGCCTCTCTGTTCTCTGCGGCTTCGAGAGATGATAGCCCCCGAACCAAATCTTGCTGCCTTTTTATACTCTGTGGCTGACGTGCTCCCCAAGTCCATCCAATTCCATGCCTTCCTAAAACCCTCATTGGTGGACCCTTTTCCGTTTAATGTTTGCCGACAATAATTTTAAGGAAAACATAAGTCCTTTTTTCTTCTTTTCTGGCCCTAGCCAATTACCCACTAGTAAACCTTGGGCTTTATTTGCACCCATTTCACAAATCACGTGAATTACAAGTTGGTCAGCAAATTCTTATTTAAGAATTTGATTTGGTGCTTCTCACTTCCATAATCGATAATAAGCTTGGTCCCATCTCTCAATTAATTTCATTGGAACCTTATGAAATTCTCAATTTTAACACCACGTCCCATTCAATTGTTTCGCTAGTCCTGAAACGATAAAAACGAGTATCAGGCTCCAGGTAATATATTAAACAGGCGTAAAAATAATAAATTAGGGGCCGTCAATGGGCACATTTGCGCCCCTATCACCGATCCAAAACAGTTTGTGAGGAATTTTTCAAATGTGGATCGATACACACACAACCCGGATCGATCCGGAACAACCTGTTGGGAATTTCATCACAAGTGGATCGATCCACCCCTACTTCGGATCGGTCCAGAATAATCTGAGATTATGGAACACAAGGTGGATCAATCCACCATTAAACTTGGACCAATCCAAGTTGCTCTGCCCCCAGAATTCCCATTTTAGCTTCTCAACACAACTTTCATGCCCCAAATTGAATTCAAATAATTCAAAGTCGACCCAATACGGCACGGAACACTCCTCTCGAGATGTATCGCCCATCTCTACTTCCCACCTATCCTCCAAACATCCGGTCTCGCTTTTTTACCGTTGGATATTTTTAATTTTCAATTGGCATGCCCCTTATCTGACCTCCTAATTTCCTCCAAACAACCGGTTTCTCGCGGCTAAAAAATTGACGGAAACACAGACTAGGCACAAATATAGGTGCAATGGGACTCATGTGTGGTTTAATTACACAAAGAAAATGCTTGTATCATTTCCTAAGCACGCTAAAAACTCTGACATGATGCACGAGTGACAATAAGCTAGCTTAACTCAAATAAAAATTATGTACACCAAAGAATTGAAAGCAAGGAAACATGGGATGCTTGGAAAGATGAATCTCCACTTTAAGTGATGCATGTTACTCAACTACGCATCCGACCTAACATTTTCATCAAATTACATGTATATGAGTGTGCACAAGTTAAACTTCCAATCAAAATCATCGAAATACGATAATCATGCCATTATCGAACGATTGAGCATATCTACCGTATCTAGTTATGAGATTGTACTAAAAATAGAACCGGAATATGTACACTACACTATTCCCTCCCTCCAACTTAAAATTTGGTACTAAGGTCTCTACAATCATTAAGGACTCCCGGTGGGCTTTTCCCATCACGCAAACACTTGAGCTCATAGAGATCAAATCTAAGCTCTCCCTCATATCCCTTCCTAGTGGTACTAAGGATGACCATCCCAAGTGGTCCCTTAATACCAATGGGGAGTTTACTATTTCCTCCCTATGGAACAATCTTAGGAATCACTTCCCCAGAGTCCCTTGCCACAAGTGTATTTGGTTCCCTGGACACATTCCTAAGTGCAGCTTCATTTCTTGGGTTGCCATCCAGAACAGACTCTACACTGAGGATAGATTAGTCACTTTTGGTACTAAGTCTATTTCTTGTTGTAGCTTCTGTAATGGTAGCGAGAGTCACAATCATCTTTTCTTTAACTGCCCCTACACTTCACAGGTATGGGACCAGGTCCTTGGTCTCATCAATGTCTCATGGTCTGCCAAATCATGGTCTTGCTGGATAGATCATATGACAACCATTAGGGGCAAAACAATTAAATCTCTTATAACCAAACTTGTTTTTATAACATCAGTGTATCACATTTGGTTGGAGAGGAATCTGCGCAAGTTCCAAAATATTGCATGCCCTATCCCAATTGTTGTAAGCAAGATTTATTCAATGGTTAGGCATAAATTGTTGTCCATGGAGGGCCTCCCACAGGGGTCCCAATATCATTACCTGCTTGCGAAATGGAATCTCATTTGATAAGTATAACACCAATTCTTCCTTATGATTGAGTTGATGCAGGCCCCCTTTGCTTTGATTGCTTTGGTTCAGGTACAGAGGCACAAAGCAGTATTCCAGGGCGTCCCATTGGGGCTGCCATGTGGCAGGTTCTCTCCTAACAGAACCATTACTTGGCAGCATGCTGATGGAAGGCACAACTGTCTACTATTACTTATAGCAACACTGAGTTTTACTTCTATTATCAGGTTTATATCTTAAACTCTTACTTGCACTGAGTGGTCTTGAATTCTGGAACTTGTGTAAGCTGCTTTGCAATTTGGTGATGTGATGTGATATGAGTTGTGAGTGGTGTGACCCACCATACATGAGAGCCATAGTAAGATGTGTGTTTTGAGCCCCTGAGTTCTTTGAGAGTGGAGGTAATATATAGCAGGGGAGTTTGGTGAGGTTAAGGAGAGGGTGTTTGGACCTTTTAGAGAGTGTATGAAGTGTGAGATTCCAAGGGAGTTGTAGAGTGAGCCACCATATAGATGAATCCTTGTATGCTCCTCTGGAGCTATCTTAGCGTGCTTATTTTCTGGGCCCTTTCTATAGTTGTGTGCTCCATTAGATTTATCAGTGTTGCTGCACTTGACTACTGTTGTTGGCTAGCTGATACTGCTGCACTTTCCTGTTTGATCCAACACTAATGTGTGCATCTGTTATGTATGCCATCTGCCGTTGCAAGGGCTGTTGCAAAGGCTATGTATGTATTATATTCTGTGTGCCTCAGATTGCAAGGGTTGTTGCAATCTACTGTTGTTATTTGTTGTTTGTTTGGGCAGAAATGCATTGTAAAATGTCTCCTGTACACAGGATATAGGCATAACCTTGGTCTATCTCATTTTCTTGGCTGTTTAGGACCAATTAGATTTAACCTAACCTTGGGGGGTTATCCCTAGGCATGTATGATCCCCTTGGGGAGGGGGCGTCCTCCCATTTGGGGTGCCGTTGCACCTTAAATTGCACAGTTACTGCTGGACCTATTGAACTTGCTACTAATCTGCTGATGCTGCACTCCGATTGTAGACACTACTTTTGTGCCATTCATGGCCATTCACGGCAACTAAATCTGCCAATGCCAATTTGCTGAATCTGCCACTGCCACTCACGGCAGTTGACTGCTGGACAGTGGTCCATAACCACTCACGGCAGTTCGTGAGATTGATACTTTCAAGTCCTTAACCACAGCTGCCGGTTCATACTACTCTTGTCACGATGTAGTTCAAGTACATTACGTGCTTTGATGATCTCAAGTTTAAGTTATCAAGATTAGATGTTCATCTATGTGTTTCTTCTCCTTCTTCTTTAGAAGGTTAAGAAACACATTTTGTATCTTGCTCTTACCCTAATAATCCTCGTGTTGCCCTAGCGGCCATCCATTTTATTTCTCGCAATTTTCTTTTCTTTTTCTTTCCTTTTTTCTTTGTCCTCCCTGGGGTATGCCCCTTGTAGGCTGTATATTCTTTTGCCTTCTTTTTATTTCATGCTAAATTACCCAAAAAAAAAAAAACTGAAAATTTGCAATGTCCTCAATGCAAGAGAACTGAAGTAAAGGGAGATAGGGAACAAAAATTGTACCGATGGGGAGGCATGTCAACCTCCAAGACCTCGACCAAGTTTGAGGAATTTTACTACCGCTTGCTCCGTTCGTCATCAACAATGCTTCCAAGGCTTCCTCCTTCGGCCCCATCCGGAACCACAGCTAGTGGTACAGAACCATCCTCAATGACTTTATAGGCCTTACAACCGCGACATCCATCGCACCCTTGCTTAGGGCTCCTGAATGCCGCACTCGCCGCCAAGTTAGGCCCAAACTACCAAGGCTGGTATGGTGGCATGGTCACCCCGCAAAAGACTTAGTTGCCGACTACCTTCTAAGAGAAGCAATATGAGAACCGCCCGGCTCGTGTTATCCGGCTCCACAATGAGCAATATTTACAATATGTACAATATATACAATGAAAAAGGAAAACCCACCATGATCTTCACGTGATCGCACGAGTACTACTTTTCTTCCCAAGCTCGAGATTGTGGCTAGGCCATACGTAGCTCAAGCTCGGGTGGCTATATCGGACTGTCCAAACACCATTCGAGCACGGCAAACACAAGAGCTCTCTCAAACTCCATGGATTTTGCTTCTCCGAGAAATTTGTTACGTCAGAACTCGGAGCGTCCAAGTCGCACACAATACCTTGTCAAACAATTAAGTCTAACGTCCCCAACGAACTCCGCACCGGCGGACACAAGACAGAGCCTGTTGCCGTGCCATAAGCATGAGAATATTCAACACCCCCACCCATTCCCGGAAACTCACTCTCTGCAAGGGGCTTATCTAAAGAGCGCGGGCATTTAGTTGCAAATTACTCCTATCAGAAAGGGTTTTTATAAATGAGCCCTATGTCACTAACGCACTCGTGTTATCTTATCCTCAAGTGTGGGGTCTCCAAGATTTTATTAAAAAGAATAAAGAATGGCTCTTCTAACCGGAGCTGGGTACACGCGCATTATTGTCTAGTCGGCGTGCATAGCTAGTCCCAAGTCAATGATGGGAAACCCAATGCAAAGAGGGGCAAAGGGCCGGGCCCTCCAAACAATTAAGTTCAGAGGTACGCGTTAGCTCCCCGTGAAAAGTGAAGTCACGAAGACTCCACGGGCAAGACACACACAAGAATTTTAAACCATAGGTCGTCTGAATAAACCGGATCGACCAACTTTTCAACCTCTTCCTCATCATTAAAGTTTTCCAAAAATGGTTTTAACCTTTGACCATTCACCTTGAAAATTTTACCATCCTTTGGATTGAAAACATCGATTGCCCCGTGAGGATACACTTGATGCACAAAATATGGCCCAACCCACTGTGAATGCAATTTTCCCGGAAAAAGATGGAGTCTAGAGTTATACAAAAGCACCTTTTGATTCACATGAAAATCCTTCTTTAAAATGTTTTTATCGTGAAATTCCTTGACTTTAGCCTTGTAAATGGTCGTGCTCTCATATGCATCTCTCCGAATCTCCTCAAGCTCATTGATTTGGAGCTTTCCTATGCGTACCGGCCTCGGGCATGCGACAATTCAAAACATTTTAAAACATTTCCAATAAGCTTTGTGCTCAAGTTCGACCGGCAAGTGACACGCTTTCCCATAAACCAAGCGGTAAGGGGACATCCCTAACACCGTCTTATACGAGGTTCAATAGGCCCAAAAGGAATCGGTTAATCGTGCAGACCAATCCTTTCGATTGGATTCACCATTTTCTCATGAATGTGCTTAATCTCCCGGTTCGCAAGTTTGGCTTGACCATTGTGTTGTGAAATTTTAATGTACTCGCAAGCGCACAAATCGTATCGAAGTATAGTTATGCAAGTGCGAGGTCGAACCCACAGGGACTTGTGAATTTTTTATAGGAAAACTAAATAATCCAAAATTGATTAAACCCTAACCTAGTTCCAAAAAGTTGTGTTTGGTTGGAAAACTAAAAGTTAAACAAGCAGTAAATAAAATTGACAATTGAACGAAACTGATAATGGGAAAAAGTGACTGAGGTTTCAGAATCCACACTCGCGTATTCATAGCAATTACTCACAAACTCTTATTTATTTTCGTACCCTTCTTCACAGTAATTTGGTGGCTAAACTCTATTACCGTGGAAAATGTCATCGTTAGGACCTTTTAGAAAAATAACTTATGTCCGCTCCTCCTCGCCTTAATGTTCAAGACCAAAAAAATCATATGTATCCGTTCAAAAACTAATCACAAAAGATATCCAGTGCTTGAAATTAAAACTTGCATAACAGGGCTGAATAATTAACTAGCAATCTCAAATCATGGAAAAAACTTGATTGAATCCATATCCAAAATTACTAAACTAATTAATATGAGATTGGAGTGATTATTCAATTAAAACATACATTTGGAAAATAAATAATGAGTACGTTAATACTTACTACAAAACGTGAGGCTTCATCCTCAACCCTCGCCTAAAATATTTAGCTTCCCATGCGACGACTAACAACCATTGAAATCCGCAATGACATTTTCTACTTATTTTTTTCTAGCCGCAGCCAGCGGCTTGGTGCGTGATACCCTTTGCAATTCCCAGCCGAAGTCTTGCTGTTGCTTCGTATTCCTCTTTATAGATGCCAAGAGATTGCTTTAAAGGAAGCAAATTATATTTCTTCCAAAATTGTAATTAGTTGCCCAATAGAACTAGACCTCAATTCCAAATTCCACCCCTTTTTTTGCTTTCCTAATTTGACTTCATCTCCTATTTTTACCAAATCATTAGTTTAAGTGTTCCTTTTTTAGCAATCTCTTTTTGGACTGTTGGCTCTTCAAATCATGTCCTGATCAAGTTGCATCTATGTTAGGAGTTGGATTTGATACACTTTCCTTGATTTCCGTCATGCGCTAGATCAACATTTATAATTATGTGATGATAGACTCTGCGCTTCTTAATCCAATGGCCAAAGTATAATTTATTATCATCTTTTTCCTGCAAATTAATAATTTAATGTAAATAATCAGAAAGATAACAATAATATCTAATTAAGCACGATAAGGGACTAATAATATGTAATTTAGGGATTGTTATATGTTAATATTTTTGTGCTCATCACATTGGTTTGAGGGTGATAGGCCGTGGTGACCTTATGAGTGATGCCATACTTATGCATTAAAGTTTCAAAGGGTTTATTACAAAAATGGGTCCCTTTATCACTAATGATCCCGCGCGGAGTACCAAACCTAGCCAAGATATGTTCTTTCAAGAACTCAACGACCACCTTGTGGTCGTTTGTACGAGTGGGGATCGCCTCAACCCATTTGGACACGTAGTCCACCGCAAGAAGAATATAGAGGTACCCGAAAGACATTGGAAACGGCCCCATGAAATCGATGCCCCAACAATCGAAGACTTCAACAACAATAACATTGGTTAAGGGCATCATGTTCTGCCTGGTCACTCCTCCCAACTATTGACACCTCTCACAAGTTTTACAAAACTCGAAAGCATCGTTGAAGAGTGTCGGCCAATATAATCCGCATTGGAGGATTTTTGCGGAGGTTTTCTTGGCGGAGAAGTGTCCCCCACAAGCCTCGGTGTGGCAAAAGGAAAGGACGGCTCGATGATCAACATCTGGCACACATCGCCGGATGATTTGATCCGGACAATACTTAAAGAGATAAGGATCATCAAAGAAAAATCTTTTCACCTCAAATAAGAACCGCCGCCTCTCTTGCGGAGTCCAAACAGTAGGAAGTTGGCCCGTGGCTAAGTAATTAACAATATCCGCGAACCACGGGCAAGACCAGACACCAAACAATTGCTCATCCGGGAATGTGTCAACTATCGGAATGTTCGAGGAACGATCCTCAAACTCGAGATGAGACAAATGATCCGTGACCACATTTTCAACTCCTTTTTTATCCTTGATTGTTAAATTGAACTCTTGGAGCAAAAGGACCCACCTAATTAACCGCGCTTTAGCATCTTGCTTAGTCATGAGATATTTTAATGCGGCATGGTCCGTGTAGACCACAATAGGAGACCCTATCAAATAAGACCAGAACTTATCAAGAGCAAAGACAACCGCGAGCAACTCTTTCTCCGTGGTGGAGTAGTTCAATTGAGTATCATTGAGAGTTTTGCTCTCGTAAGAAATGACACATGGCTCTTTACCTCTCCTTTGGCCCAAGACGGTGCCAATCGCATAGTCACCCGCGTCGCACATTAACTCAAACGGAAGGTCCCAATCGGAAGCTCGCACAATCGGTGGAGTGGTGAGACTAGATTTCAACTTAGAGAAGGCCTCCTCACACGCGAGTGTCCAAATGAATGACGCATCTTTCGAGAGGAGGTGACATAAGGGACGCGAGATGGCACTAAAATCCTTGATGAAACGGCGGTAGAAACCCGCGTGCCCAAGAAAAGAACGAATGTCTTTCACGCACTTAGGGGTAGGGAGGTTTGCAATCAAATAAATTTTTGCCTTGTCGACTTCTATCCCTTTCGACGACACAATGTACCCCAACACAATCCCGTTGGTCACCATGAAATGACATTTCTCCCAATTGAGAATAAGGTGCTTCTCCTCACACCTCTCTAAGACACGCTCAAGGTTCTCTAAACACAACTCAAATGAGTCCCCGAATACCGAGAAGTCATCCATGAAGACTTCCACGATTTTCTCCACTATATCACTAAAAATACCCATCATACACCTTGAAAAGGTTCCGGGTGCATTACACAAGCCAAAGGGCATGCGCTTATAAGCGAAAGTGCCAAAGGGACACGTGAAAGTGGTCTTCTCTTGATCTTCAAGAGCGACCTCGATTTGATTATACCCGGAGTACCTGTCGAGAAAGCAATAAAAAGCATGAATGGCTACCCTCTCCAAGATTTGATCTATGAAGGCGAGAGGGAAGTGGTCCTTTCTCATGCTCGCATTCAACTTGCGGTAGTCGATGCACACTCTCCATCCGATGGTCACCCTTTGAGGTACCAACCCATCATTGGAATTTTTTACCACCGTGATGGTGGACTTTTTAGGAACAACTTGGATAGGGCTCACCCACTTACTATCCGCGATAGGGTAGATGATCTCAACGTCCAATAACTTTAAGACCTCCGCCTGAACCATGTCTTTCATGATTGGATTCAACCGCCGTTGTGGTTAGCGAGACGGCTTCACATCCCCTTCAAGATAGATGTGGCGAGTGCAAATCGAGGGATCAATCCCGTGAATATCGACAATGGACCAACCGATGGCTTTTGTGTGCCGCTTCAACACCGCTAACAAACCAGACTCTTGGTGTGCCTCAAGGGAAGAGGAAATCACCATGGGAAAGGTTTCACTAACACCAAGGAAAGCATACTTCAAAGTGTCCGGAAGGGTTTTCAACTCAAGGTTGGGTGGTGGGACACTAGACGGAAGAGTTTTGCTCTCGAGGGGAGGCAAATCTTCAAACTTAGGATACCACGTGTCCGTACCACAAACATCCTCCACTTCTAACAACGAATACAAGTACTCAACCTCCGGTGAATCTAAGAACGACGCCTCCTCGGCGGTAAGACAAACCTCAAGTGGATTCTTGTAAAGTATGGTGTCTACGTGCTCTTGGACCAAAGTATCGATGAGACTCACCTCATGAACATCATCATCGTCTCCCATTTGGGACCCAATGTTAAACACATTCACCGACATTTTCATGTTCCCGAACATCATGTTCAATAACCCATTAAGACAATGAATGACCGCATCGGAAGTCACCAAGAAGGGGCGTCCGAGAATGATGGGTGTTTGTGCTTGTGAAGCACTGACGACGGGACACGTGTCTAGAACCACAAAGTCCACGGGGTAGCCAAAGTTGTCCACTTGGACTAGGACATTCTCTACGAAACCCTTAGGAATGCGGACACTACGATCTGCCAATTGAAGCGTCACTCTCGTGGGTTTCATCTCTCCCAAGCCTAGTTGCTCATACACTGAAAATGGAAGTAAATTCACACTCGCTCCCAAATTAAGCAAAGCTCTCTCAACTCTCTTACCCGCTATGACAATGGAAATAGTAGGGCACCCGGGGTCTTTGTATTTCGGAGCTATGTTGGTTTGGATGATGGAACTCACTTGCTCAGTTAGAAAAACATTCTTTTGGACATTCAACTTGCGTTTAACAATGCATAAGTCCTTAAGAAATTTAGCATATTTGGGTATGGGTCTAATGGCATCCAAAAGAGGAATGTTGATCTTAACTTGTTCTAGAACCTCATACACCTTGGTGTTCGAAGAGGGCTTGGCCGGCACTTTCAACCTTTGGGGGATAAGGTGCCGGAAAAGGACAAACGGGAAGCTCTTGCTCCATGACCTTTAGTGGCCCAACCGGGCCACTCGAAGAAGGTTCCTCCACAACCACCGGAGGAGAAGGGACCACAGGAGGAGTAGATTTCGGAAGGATGGTCTTATCAACCTCCTTACCACTTCTCAAGACGGAAATCGACTTAGCTTGCTCAAGATTATTCGGGTCTTGGCCCGACGTGGTGCATGCCAAATGGACTCCTTGGGGGTTTGCTTGTGGTTGAGATGAGAACTTTCCCTTCTCTTGTTGAAGCTGCCCCACAGACGTGGTTAACCTAGTGTAGACACCCCAAAATGGGACGTTCACGTACATCTTAATCCCCAATGATGAAAGGAAATGCCCGGAAGAACTCTCGGATTGAAATTCCCCAAGTCAACTCAGTCAACAGTACCGCACGGTACTCATCTCTCACGCACGACATAGCCCCAGTCACGTACGGCAGCTTTTTGAATTTTTGCGGTGGAAGTGTGTCGTACGGCACAGTTGGTGTACCGTACGGTACAGTTTGTGTGCCGTACGGCACTGTCATGCATAAACCGACTTTCTACAGAATCTCCAGCAGCCCCTTTTGTTGACATTCGTTACCCAGCTTCAATAATGATTTCTTGGAGAGGAAAAAGGCTAGGAGGAGTAGCTCCTCATCATTATTCTTGACCGACACACTTGCTTGGAGGTTACGTTGATCTCGGCTATAAATGCCGAGATGTTTCGGATGAACAGGTGGTGAAGAAAAATCATGAAAAACCCTCTCTAAATTCTTTCAAACTCTCTACCCATTCTATATCCCAATTACTACTCTCACAAATCAATCCCATAACTATTTCAATCTCTCCCAAAAGCAAACCCAATCAGGAAACTCAATCCTCTGTTATTGGTCCCAAAGCCGTGAGGTTACCATTCAAAATTTGATCAAGTTCTGGTCGCCAATCATCATAGCCGCAGTATCAAAGTGAAGTTGGAGTCAAGAGGAAGTCCAAGCTGCGTTCAAAAGATCAAGAAGGAATTTCAATCTGTGAGTTTCCCGCCGGAGGTACGATCCCGTTTCGCCAAACTTCTTAAGTTTGGTACCCTGAGGGGAGGGGTACCAAGTATGGAATGATCTCCAATATCATCCCCATGCTTGGTATGCCCATGTCACATTAAAACCAGTTCTATTTCACACCTCCCAGTCGCGTCGTACGGTGAAAACATTGCCTCGTACGGAGCGATTCAACGAGGAGGAACATCCCTTATTCAAGCATACTGTTTTCTCCTTCAAAGTAGTCCATTTTTAACCATGTTTCATGCCTTGTATGCATCTTCATTTCATTCTTTTCGAAAACCAAAGTTTTAAACTGTTGTGCTGCCAACAGTGCCGCACGGCACTCCCCCTGTGCCGCACGGTACACCCGGAGTGTTGTACGGCACTCTTTTAAAAATTTGACCGTTAATCATGAACAGTGCCACACGGCACACTTTTTCAAATTTGAATTTTAAGCTCAATTTTCTTCACAAGCAGTTTGATAAAATGATTTTCCCCTTTTAGTTATTAACTCTTATTTGCTTAATCTTGTTAGTTGTTGTTCATTTTGATATTTAATTGTTTTACTTTGCATGATAAATTGTTTATTTCAATAAAGTTCGGCATCAAAATATTTTCTAAAAATCCCACAAATGTTTAGTAAAGACCGATTTTAATCAGGCGAGCGGGGTGCATTAAAACCCTTCCCCGTTCGTAACCTGGCTCCCGAATCCAAAACGAATCTCTAGTTTTCAAACTTATTTTCAACCGCGAGAGTTATACCATTTTTCAAATCATTTTCAAAACGGTTTCTCGGGTATTAAATCCATTTTCCAAATAAAAACCCGGGTGGCGACTCTATTTTCAAATCAAACCACCGGTGGAAATCGACTGTCCACACCTAGTCACTTGACCTTGGATCTCTCTCAACGCATGAGCATTTTGTTCATTGGTCACCGTTTTATTTTGAATGAAAAATTGCATGGTCTCTTCCAATGAGCGCTTTTGAGGTGGTTGATAGAAATTAGACCCGTGGTGTTGTTGATTTAGAGGGTACCGGGCTTGACCTTGGCTTTGATTTTGACCTTGGGGTGGTCGATAGCCTTGGTTGTAGGCCGGGGGTGGCCTTTGTGCTTGCCCTTGATTTGTCCCCCCCCCCCCCAACCGAAAGCAGGATTATCCTTGGTTCCGAGATTATACGTGTTCGAAAAAGGGTCATACCGTTGACCAAAGACATTGACCTCCGCTTGTTCCGCTACCCCACCATGAAGGATTTCCTTCAAACCCGGAAGAGTCAGACAATCATCGGTTGAATGCCCTTGGGTTACGCAAAGCACACAGTCCTTCATACTTTTCAATTCCGGATTCTCCAACTTTTTAGTGATTTGGGAAAGCTTAAAATATATGTCATCTAGATCTTTAAGCACATACTTCCCTCTCTCACCCGAACCTTGACTAGTATCCGCACTCACACTCACCGGTTGATAGGTCTTGTCCGAGGGATCGAAATAATCCCACGACTGGTTGTTCTCGGCGAGTTGCTCAAGAAAATCATAACACTGCTAAGGATTCCTATTTAAAAATTCACCATTACACATGGTGTCAATGAATTGCCGAGTCCCTTGTGAAATGCCCTCGTAGAAAAATTGCATCTTGTCCTTTACCGAAAAACCATGATGTGGGACAGCAGTCAAAAGATTTTTAAACCTCTCCCATACAGCGAAAAATGGTTCATTTGGTTTCTCGACAAAATTGGAGACACGCTTTTTCATTACCATGGTTTTATGCAAGGGGTAATATTTCTTGAAAAACTCCTCATGCAATTCTTCCCACGAGGTGATGGACTACTGTTTTACAGTTGACAACCAAATTCGGGCTTGGTCCTTAAGAGAAAATAAAAACAATTTCAGGCGTGCGGACTCAAGCTCAGCCGAAACGGTAACAAGCGTGTTCACAAGATCCTCAAATTCCCTCACGTGCTCGTAAGGGAATTGGGACTTCATCCCATAGAAAACAGGCAACATGGAAATTGTGTTCGGCTTAATGGTGTATACAGCATGATTGGCATTGGGTGTGGGATGAACTATTGGTGATGGGGGGACAGGGCGTGTGGGGTTAAGATATTGCCGCATGGATAACATTTCTGGTGGTGGTGGTTGCTCTCGCTCGCCCATGTCGGCAAATGGATTTTCAAAATCAATCACTCTCTGAAGAGGATCTCTCACGTAGAATTGCATATACCAAACACAGCAGACTGGAGGGGTTATACCACCGTCTCAACACAAACAGTTCCGAGGGGCTATTCCGCCGCCTCGTTATATATATGACAGAAATGTAAAAGCTAATATACCTCCTCGAGCTTCGTTAAACCTCAATTTAAACAATCAACTATTTGGTTAGGGGAATCCGCCCTTATAACTATACTAGTTGAACAAAAATAAACTAAGCGATATGTACTAATGAAATGGGATACTTACAGTGGTGTGGCACGAGTCAAATTCACGCAGAGCAGACCATTAGGTCCCCGGCAATGGCGCCAAAAATGCTTGCGCCCTTGGATTGTATTCCAATGTTATTTCCCCAAGCGTAGGGTTTAGGCCGGCGGTAGCATGATAACCGGAAGTCTGGGTCGAATCCACAGAGACCGAATGCGCGATGCGTGATGATTGAGTCGCGAATGATGGTTTAACCTTAAAGCGGCAAACTTGGTTTTTGGAGTTTGTTTGGTGGACTTCTCTTTTCTTCGAGAATGACGCGGAATTTGAAAAGACTAATTAAAACAAGGCTAAGTCAAGGGGTTCACAACACCCATGCCTTAGGCCGATTCGTTCTCCTCTAAGATAACTGGCTCGGGGACATCGTTAATCAACCTCGAACGGAAGATTTGGTATTTAAACTCGTTTGATAAGAAATGGTGTTTCTCAAATAGTAGGATTCTTGTGCCATTTATACACACATTTTGATTGACATTGCCCTAAGCATCACACGTGCCAAGTGGTCAAGTCCTAGGCGACGTGTGATCAAAGGGATTAACAAATCCCAATTTTGATATATAAAATTAATCCGTACACTTTGATTAACAAACGGTGTTTGCAATGTGGCGAGGAGAGCGAACACACCTGAGTCACGGGGTGCTACTCACCCCATAACCTAGCCTAAACCGACTACTCGATCCTTGCTAAGGAAAACATGACTAATTTTATAAAGGGAATAAAGAACATGACATATGACTTTATAAACTGATTTTTAATGAAGATCCTATATTTGCCTAACACTTTAAACCTTGAGAAAATAGCAAACAACAACTAAAAACAAGCCCCTGCTAAGAATAAGTTAGGAAAAACATGAAAATTAAATACTTGGAGAGATTGAAAATAAACTAGATATATTAGAAGAGCTAAACAAGAGTATCAAGATTAATAAACAAAAAACTTACGGGAGATTAACGGTTACACGGGAAATCTAGAGAGAGAAACCTTGAGAAACCTCCGATGGAGGAGCAAAAACTAGCTAAGGAAGATAATAATAATCATCAAGAGAAGGAGAGAGGAGAGTCCATATATCCTCCAATCCTCTCTCCAATAAAGTTACATAAAGCACTCATAAATAAGAAAACATTCCATAAAAGGAAAGTGCTAAAAGTGCCATGAAATTGCTTTTCGGGGGAGTTTGGATCGATCCATCCTACCTTTGGATCGATCCAAATGTTGCTGGTGTGCATTTTACAAGTCTGGATCGATCCATCCCAACTTTGGATCGATCCAAAGAGGTCTGATGTGCATTTTTGTTGAATTGGATCGATCCACCATACTTCTGGATCGATCCAAAAGTCTCTGGTGAAGAATTGATGAAGTTGGATCGTGTGACCCTCGGGGAAGATATCCTTGGTCTCGTGAGTGCTTGTTCACTCCCGGACCCCACCGGGAGTTTTTGTGAGCATGAAGCGCAGCTTCAAAGGACCGACTTGAATTGTGACCTTCCGAATCCCCGGGCCTTTAGCCGAATCGTCGTTCCTTCACTCTTGAGGCCCGGTGTTGGCGTGCCATGGGGTACGTGGCCCTCGGTAACGAGGCACGGATCTCAATGCGCACAAAACGCGCTCATTTTTCATGTTTAACCTGTAACTTAACAAAAACACTACTACGCACATATCAACCAAATAAAGTGCAAAATCGCGCGCGTGTGTGAAATAAATGAGCTAGATAAGCCCCAGTTATCTATCATATTGGGGGCTTATCACTACACCCAATCCAGTCGTTCCACCTATGTCATGTGGCCAAGCTCTTGAAGCAGATGTGGACTCATCTTTTCCTTTATTGCATCAGTGGCACCGTAGATTAGGTCATCCATCTTTTGAGATTTTAGAAAAACGTTTTCCTAATTTAGTTAAGCACTGTACTAAGAGTAAGTTTTTTGTGAAGCGTGTGAGCTTGCAAAACACAAACGCTCTTTTTATGCTCCTATTAATCAAATAAGTGAATCTTCATTTATGGTTATACATTCTGATGTTTGGGGTCATTCCCCCGTTACTTCTCTTTCAGGCTTTCGTTGGTTTGTTACTTTTATTGATTGTCATTCTCGTGTCACTTGGGTGTATTTACTTAAGGCAAAAATGAGATTTTTTTGTGCTTTAAATCTTTTCACCAAATGGTGCGTACTCAATTTGATGCTAACATTAAAGTGCTCTGTAGTGATAATGGAACTGAGTATATTGATGGGACTTTTCGGGCATATCTGAATGACTCTGGCATTCCTTTTCAGACTTCTTGTGTTGGCACTGCACAACAAAATGGAGTTGCGGAACGCAATAATCGCCATCTTGCTGAGGTAGCCCGTTCACTTTTATTTTACCATGAATGTTCCTAAACATTTTTGGGGTGAAGTTGTTCTTACTGCAGCTTTTCTTATCAATCGCATGCCATCTACTGTTCTTCAGTTTCAAACTCCTCTTAAGTTTCTCCCTGGCTGTTCTTGGGTCTCATCTCTTCCACCCAAGGTCTTTGGTTGTGTGTGTTTTGTCCATGCTGCTGAGCACCCTGGTGGTAAGCTTGATCCCAAAGCCCGTAAGTGCATTTTCCTTGGTTATTCTCCTACTCAGAAGGGTTATAAATGTTATGACCTGCACTCTCGCAAAACATATGTTTCCATGGATGTCACTTTTTGGGAAATAGAATCCTTTTATCCTTTGTCCACTTTATCTCTTCAGGGGGAGAACGATAGACAGGAAGAGATGTTGACATATTATACTCCTGAGTCGTGGTCTTACCCTCTACCTTGTCATAGTGAGGGGGAGAAAGAACCTTTATCTGCATAAATAGTGGAACATGATGTTCGGGAAAGACTGGATAGGAAAAATTTGCAGACCTTTTCTCGAAAGAAAAAGGCAAGGCCACATGTGCGGTACAACTTTGCCAATCTCCATCACCTACTCCAGTTCCTGACTCTTCAGCTGACTCATCTGGTAATGATCATTTCCCTACTATTGTTGATGATCTTGATGCTCCTATTGCTCATAGGAAAGGTGTTAGAACTTGTACCCAATATCCTATTTCTCAGTTTGTTTCATATTCTCGTTTATCTCCTTCGTATTGTGCTTTTGTCTCTTCTCTTTCTTCTATATCTATCCCACAGGGTTGGAAATAAGCTATCATAATACCTAAGTGGAAAGAAGCTATGGTAGAGGAGATGACAGCTTTGAAAAATAATGCCACTTGAGAATTAGAGACTCTTCCAAATGAAAAGAAATCAGTGGGATGTAAATGGGTGTTCACTGTAAAGCACAAGGCAGATAGAATGGTTGAGAGATATAAGGCCAGACTTGTTGCTAAAGGTTATACTCAAACCTATGGTATTGACTATGAGGAGACATTTGCTCCTGTGACCAAGATGAACTCTGTTCGGACCTTACTGTCTTTTGCTGCTATTTTGGATTGGCCTCTTCAACAGTTTGATGTGAATAATACATTTCTTCATGGTGACTTAGAGGAGGAAGTGTACATGGACATACCACCAGGTTTTTCCTCTTTTGCAAGAGAAGGAAAGGTGTGTAGGTTGAGAAAGGCCCTCTATGGATTGAAGCAATCTCCCAAAGCATGGTTTGAGATGTTTCTCAAAGCCATGTTGAGATTTGGATACAAGCAGAGTCATGCTGACCATACTATGTTCATCAGGAGGAGTAATGGTAAGATTGCCATACTTATTGTTTATGTGGATGACATAATAATGACATGTGACGATGTGGATGAGATTGTTAGCCTTAAGACTCTTCTTGCTTAAGAGTTTGAGATTAAGGATTTGGAGTCTATGAAGTACTTCCTCGGAATGGAGGTGGATAGATCTGACAAAGGGATTTTTATCTCTCAAAGGAAGTACATCATTGATCTCTTAGAAGAAACTAGTATGTTGGAATGTAAGCCAGTCGAATCTCCCATTGAGGCCAATCATCATCTTGGTAGCAATGCGGGGGAGCATACAGATAAGGAGAGAGATCAGAGACTTGTGGGTCACCTGATATACTTATCTCACACCAGACCATATATTTCCTATGTTATGGGTTGTAAGTCAGTTTATGCATGAACCTCGTACTGTGCATCTTGATGGAGTTTATCGCATCTTGAGGTATCTCAAATCTGCCCCAGGTAAAGGAATTTTGTTCTCCAATCATGACCACTTGAAATTGGAAGCCTTCACTGATGCAGACTGGGCAGGTCTATTGATGATAGGAGATCTACCTCTGGTTATTGCATCTTTCTTGGAGGAAATTTGATTACTTGGAGGAGTAAGAAGCAGTCAGTGGTCCTATGATTTGGGATTCCCTGATGTTGGTCCTATGAAGTTTTACTGTGATAAAAAGGCTGCCATAAACATTGCCCATAATCCTGTCCAACATGATCGAACGAAGCATATTGAAATTGACAGGCACTTCATAAAAGAGAAGCTGAGCAACGGTTTGATTTGCATGCCTTTTGTGAGATCAGAAGACCAGTTAGCTGATGTATTTACTAAGGGTCTTAGTAGTAGAAGTTTTCACCCCATTGTGTTCAAGTTGGATTTGATAGATATCTTTGCACCAACTTGAGGGGGAGTGTTAAGTTAAGGGTTTATTTGTTAGCTTTATTTCTTCCTAGGGGTAGTCTTGTACATGTACCTTTGTTCATATATATAGTGAAATGAGAAAGGGGGAGCCCTAACACCTCATAATTTTTCACGTTGTTCTTCCCTCTACAACTTTACATTACTTTTTCTAAAAACCCATCCAAATACTATTTCAAAAATAGCTCACAAAATATTTTTCTCAAAACCTTCAACCAAACAAAGCCATTGATTTTATCCCTTTCCTTACTTGTTAAAATGGTAGGAGTAAATAATGCATTGGGTAGAGATTTTATCAACATTAACTTTTATCTAATGGGAACAAACACAACTTTTATGAGATTTTCTATTTTAGCAAATGACAAACCCACTCTAGACAATAATGAACTAATACTTACTAATGAAGGATATGTTTACTTTTTCTTTTTAAAAAAATGAACGTCGTAATAAAGTTAAACATTGAAAGGTTTAAAAAAAAAATCCCGGTGAAGATAGGTCGAGAATGGAGATTGAATAGGGATGGATATAGATTAGAGACAGTGGACAGTACACCCTAACCCCGCCCCATTGCGAATACCTAGCTGTGAGGGCTAAACACGAGCTTTTTAGTAACAAAGAAAGATTTTAATCCTGTTCGGTTTGGATTTTGGTTTTGGGTGGAGAGAGAAATAGGAATAATGATTGAAAATAGAGGATAATTATATGAGAGAGAGAAATATGATTGAAAACTTGAGGTAATGATTGGAAATAGAGACAATAATTGAAAGAAAATAAAGGGGGAAAAAAAATAATGGGTGATTCTATCCGCAACCCTACATTTACTCCATGTAACCCACACCCAAAAAACCCCCAAACCAATTTACTCCATACAACCCACAAAATGAACCTAAACTACCCAAAATACCCTTAACGAAAAATTGTACCATTTTCAACATCAACATGATGAAAATAATGATTATTATCAACATTATCTTGTCGAAAGGTATTGTACTACCAGAAAAGGAAATTTTGCAAGTACAAACATCGGCATCCAAATGTCGAAATAAGATAATAATTTCAACATTATCTTATCGAAAGGTATTGTACTACCAGAAAAAGAAATTTTGCAAGTACAAACATCGGCATCCAAATGTCGAAATAAGATAATAATTTCAACATTATCTTGTCGAAAGGTATTGTACTACAACGTTTCGAAAATTTACAAGTACAACTTTCGGAATCTAAATGTCGAAATAAGAAAATAATTTCAACATTGTCTTGTCGACAAGGGGTTATGTAGGGTCATTTTCGTCTTTGCACATTAACGGAAACGAGAGAGTTTTTTGTGGGTTACATGGAGTAAATGTAGGGTTGCGGATAGAATCACCCAAAATAAATTAGGGTCTGACCCAAACCAAACAAGGGCCCCATGGGAGGGCTAGTCGCCTACTCGGGGGTTTTTTTAGGGTGATTCTATCCGCAGCCCTACATTTACTCCATGTAACCCATTTTCTCCATGTAACCCACACCCAAAAAACCCCCAAACCAATTTACTCCATACAACCCACAAAATGACACTAAACTACCCAAAATACCCTAACCGATCGGCCCCTCTCTCTCGTTCTCTCCGCCTTCTGCCTAGCCACCGCCATTGCCGCCGCCGCCGACCTCCACCGCCATTGCCACCGCCGACCTCCACCGCTCATCTCTCCATTCTCTCGTCTCTCTCCACCTTCTGCCACCGCCATAGCCACCGTGACCGCCATAGCCACCGCCACCGTCGATCCTCCACCGTTGAAACAGTCCGGTAAGTGTCTCCTCTCATCTCTCTCTCTCTCTCCCTCGTCCGCTACTCTCTCTCTCTTACGTATTCGTATATATGTGTATATATAGGTGTTTTTTGCACTTTGAATCTGAGGAGTTTGAATAAATATATATTTTTCGTATATATGTGTATATAGCGAACTAATCTGAGGATTTGATGATCAAATTGAACAATGTGAGTTGATGGATTGGGGTTTGGACATATACATTGTCTGTTAAATTGAGTTCGGGTTTCGACCCACTTGTTCATGTTTTCATACTTGAAATGTTGAAATACACTCCAAATTTCAACAACCACGTGTTGATTTAAACTCCAAGGTCGAAATGGCGATTTTCGTCATCCCCATGTCGAAATTTATACCTGTATTCATCTTATTAATGTCGAACCAAGTTGTTGTGAAATTGAGGCAAATTGGGGGATTGTCTATGTTCAACATTATCATGTCGCAATTTAACTATGTTTTCGAAAAACCAATGTCAAAATTTATGCCTTTATTCATCTTATTCATGTTGAACGAAGTTGTTGTGAAATTTTGTGGGAACATTGGAGATTGTCTATGTTCAACATCATCATGTCGAAATTTAAGTTTATTTTCAACATACCCATGTCGAATTTTTTTCTTCTAATTCATCTTCTTAATGTCGAACCAATATGCTGTCAAATTGGTGGGAAAATGGACATTGTCTATGTTCGACATTATCATGTCGAAATTTATTTCTATATTCAACATTGTAATGTCAAAGTTATTATATGTGGTCACATTTTGCTGCCTTTTGCTGTTTTCAAGATTAGCATGTTACGAATATATATTTTTTTCCAGGTTAATGTTGAAATTCGTGAAATAAATGAACCAGAGACAAATTTTTGAGATCTACATATTTCGACAGCTACATGTTGAATAAAAAAATCTATTTTCGACAGTATTCAACATTTGTTTGTTGATATATGGAGATTATTTCAATATGAGCATGTTGATTGAAGTTTTTTTGTGATTTTTAACTTATATGACTTTAACTTATATTTTGTGATTTTTATATAGGTTATGGCTCGTCTACCGCGCCGAGGCCGAGGTGGAGGCCGAGGCCGATGCCGAGACAAACCTCCTCGAGGAGGAGGTAGGTTCCGTGCGGAGGCAGAGGTTGAGGAGTCTGGCACAGAGGTTGATTCTTTGACTCAAGATGAGGTCGAGGAGGAGGAGCAGGAGGATGCAGAGGATGCAGCTGACACTCAGCCTCCCGGTGGACCGGAGGATAGGAGTTTGTTGCTGACACAAACTCCTGTGCGCCAAGGGTACATGCAACATCCTGAATACACAAATTTGGCTACTGTGAACAATATGAGGGTAAATACTGCACGGATTGAACTCGTGAGTTGTCGAATACGTTAACCTTTTCTCGTCCAACATAAATTATGGTTGTAGTTTCTTTTCATCTTGTGATTTGTGACTTGACCACTGAATATTGTTTAGGTTGTAGCACTGGTCAAATCATGCAACCGTAACGAATTAGGAGAACCATGGCTGGAGTTGAAGGTAAATCAATGTTATGTTACCTACTTTGCCATATTTGCTGCTCACCAAAATCTTACTTTGGCCATGGTTTATTTGGAGAATAGGATCCCACAGGATCTATATGGGCCGCCATTCATCATAAGGCATACGAACAAGATTTGTTTCCAGGGATACTTGACCCCGGTACTTGCCTCATACTGAAGAAGATTGTCGTATGGAGACCCGAAAAGAAACCTTATTTGAATATCACACTTAACAACCTTCAATGCGTGATTGAGAAATCTGTGTTGGATTGGGTGGCATTGGAGTTTACCATGGTGGTTTGTTTAATCTATGATTTGATGTTTCTGGCCATACCCTATTTGTTTCTGGCCATGTTTGTTTAATCTATGATTTCATGTTTCTGGCCATACCCTGTTTGTTTCTGGCCATGTTTGTTTAATCTATGATTTCATGTTTCTGGCCATACCCTGTTTGTTTCTGGCCATGTTTGTTTAATCTATGATTTCATGTTTCTGGCCATACCCTGTTTGTTTCTGGCCATGTTTGTTTAATGAAGTACTACTTTTATGAGATTCAAAGTGACTAAAAACATAGAACTAACAAAAATCCGACCACTTAAAATGTTGAAAAATATAACTAACAAAAATAGAGGAGGTAGTTGTTGAAAATTGAACAGAATAACAGACATACTTCAACCAAACATGGAATGAACCATCGAACAAGTACCAATGTGCAATGACAAATATAGATGAAAAAGTACACTAATCTACATCACAGGACTCCACGGTTGCTACTTCACAACCAATTAACCGTATAAAATCGGCAATTTGTGATACAAAAGGCTTCTCCCAACCCTTCGCCTCGTCATGACGATATTTGTACCAGTTGTTGGCTACCGGTGGCATAGGCGACCGTGCCTTCATATACACCTATCATAGTAAGCAAATGTAAATTAATCTAAATTTGTTACGGTGTGAAAATTTAATAAATTGGTAGAAATCAAATAACAAATCCATACCTGTACGAAGTGATTTCCATTAACAAATCCAATAGCAATAACCTTGCGTTGCCTGGCAAGAGGACGAGATCGTAGGGGGAGGAAAGTAAGACATTGACGTTGGGATAGGAAGACAACCACGACATTGTAAGTAGAAGCTATGAGGTGACCCATGTTAGGCATGGTCATCCACGTATACTCAGGTGCAGGAAAATCATCAAAGTAGGTCAATCTGTGACGTAATTGTTCAGCCCCTCCCTTCTCACCACTCACATTTTCGTAAAGCTCTAAATGTTCATTAAGCTCCATAAGCAAGACATTCCGACATTTCCTCCATTCATTCTCTGGTAAACCCATGAAGCATGCCACTGCCCGGTACCCACAATTTCCATCCATCATTACATCCGAAATCGATTTGATGTGGCATCTAATTGGCTCGGGAAAGTCGTCTACGTAGTTTGACCTAAAAAGGCTTGCAACAACTTTGAGCTTCTTGCGTGGGTTCTCCTTTACCACCTCTGGAGTTTTCTCCTTCACCACCTCTGGAGTTTTGACCTTAATCACCTTTGGGGTTTTCTCCTTTGCCTGTGGGGTTTTCATTGCCGCCTCAACATATTCAAACTCGGATGGGTCCCTACGCGTTGATGTATTTAGGCTACCTATCGGACGACCCTTTGTCTTGGGCTTTTGTTGGGGCTCTGAGAGGGATGTGGTTGATGGATGCAAACATTCCTTGATGGTTTTCATCCAATGTTGTTGCGATTTATCGTTAAAGGTTTTCACTTTGGCAAGAAAATTATTGAAGTCTGCCTCCATTACTTGCACGATTGAATCATCATGTTTTGGTTTTTCCAAATAAAGTGTCTTCCAATGGTTGTCAATCAAATATAGGGGTAGGGGAATACCGTCATTCTTGAATTTAGCAATCTCGTGAGCACAAGGTAAACCATGGGTACGGCGAATAGGACAGTTGCACTCACTAGTGGCATCCAAGACCATTTCATTAGCTTTATGTACCTCCGGCATCATATGCTTCATGGCACTCTGCGAAACAGCTCCCCTTACCTGGCTGAAGATTGGAATTCTGAATATGTGTTGCCAACAAGTCAAACTCTTCTCAAAGGAAGTCTTTATTCCTGTAATTTGGAAGCCAATGAGGTCGTGCATCTTCGCCCAAGCATTTTCAAAATTGCCTTGGGAAGATGCAAGATGCCCTTTCAGAAGCTTATGTGCAGACTCGGCCCTGTGGATAAAATGATAGAGTTAGAGTAGGAAAAGAAAATGAAGCGAGTATGCAAAAAAGGTGATGAAGTGTTAACCAATTACCGGTTGCTAGTTAGGTTGCCAAGGTGCATTACGTTGTTCGTCCAAGCTGCTACGAATCTGTCCCTATACGGTCCCAACCATGTCTTCTTAATGTATTCAATTGCCGAACTATTATACACTGCAAAGTCACGCTTAAGAGTAGCAAGCCCCTGCTCGTACTCCAATATAGTTGACATGTGTACCAAATTACACCAGGCATGCTTGAATTGTTGCCAGGTCTTGTCATCAAACTTCCTTCTACACTTGGCAAAAACATTCTTCTCAATATGCCACCGACATAGGAGATGAGTGGCCTTAGGAAACACTCTTGCAATGGCATTCAGGAGAGCCAACTCCCTGTCTGTGACAACAACCTCGGGAAGTGAGTCCGGATCCATCATGCCTTTCAACTTCTCCAATACCCACATGTAGTTGTCTTCCTTCTCCCCATCCATGAATGCAAAGGCCGCAGAGAACGTCATCTCCGTCAATGTGACGCCCACTATTTGAAACAAAGGAAACCTATACCTGTTGGTCTTGTAAGTGCAATCCATCAGTAACACCTTAGGAAAAGCGCGCAACATGTCTCCAGCAATAGGATGCGACCAAAACAAGTCGCTCACACAACCATCGTCACTAGTCTGGTGAAAATGAATGTATTGGCAATCTTGTAACTTAGCCAATAGGTATTGCATTTGCGATCTTCCCGCTCGATCCTTAACCCGATGCTTGTGGCGTGCATTATATATGGATTTAATTGTGGTGACGTTGAATTCATCCTTGCCCTTCATTACACTTAGTATTTCTCTAGGTTTTGACAAAGAAGAAATGCACATATCAACCAGCATAGTCGTTTGCTCGGAAGACAACCTCCCAGGATAAGGATGCCCCTTAAGCTGATCTGCAGGAGGATGGTTGTGATTGCCGTTGACGACATTCACGGTCCAACCATCTAACTCCTTCAAACACCTTAACTCAAACGGGCATTCACATTTCTTGGACCCGGTGGCGCGTGGTATGTTCTTCATCCCCTTTTCGTTTACTCCTTTGCCAATTGACTGGTTCTTGTTCACGGACTTTCTGTACTTGCCACCCCGTTCACAACCAAATCTAATCCTAGGTTTTCGGTTTATTGCTTGTAACTCGGACGCCTTTATGATAATGACCAATCCATTTTCTTTACCGGTCGATATTATCCACTCTCTCGTCTCTTCTTTGCTCGAAAACACCTACAAAACATGGGTCAAGAACATAATTCAATACAACTTAAGAATCCATAATTGGAAAAGCAAATTGACCTTTTCAAAGCACTCACCGAGTCCGTTGTAAAACTTTCAGTATAATCGTATAAGGCTTGTAGGCCTGTGTCGCTCCCATGCGTTGACGCATAACCCTGCAAGTAGTAAAACTGTGAAGCTCTGTATTTATTTCGGTATGAATATGTCAAAAAATCGAACCATTTTCAACATCAACATGACGAAAAATATGATTTTTATCAACATTATCTTGTCCAAAGGTATTGAACTACCAGAAAAGGAAATATTGCAAGTACAAACATCGGCATCCAAATGTCGAAATAAGATAATAATTTCAACTTTATCTTGTCGAAAGGTATTGTACTACGACGTTTCGAAAATTTACAAGTACAACTTTCAGAATCAAATTGTTGAAATAAGGAAATAATTTCAACATTGTCTTGTCGAAACTTGTAATTTGTCGAATTTTCCTTGTATCTTTTTCGGAATCAAAATGTTGATATAATATGTAGAATTCGATATTATGATGTGGAAAAAAGTGAATTAAGTCGACAATTTATTACTGAACTTTGTATGGCATAATGTAGGTCAAGTAAAACGTTTCAACATCTATATGTTGAAAATGTTAACATATTTCGGGGTATGAATGTCGAAAAAAAAACGCAGTTTTCCAGAATTGTTCTTCGTGTTCGAATTGGAATGCTTACCTCTTCATGACATTTTGGCTCCGCCAAAGGAACATTGTTCATCATAGCAACTTGGCTTTCCACCATTGATTGCATTTCTATTGTTTCTTCTTCAATTGAATATAAACCTTCAAATAGATCCATGGAAGGAGAAGAACCCACCATTGATTGCTTGTCTAATCCTTCATTCTTCATTGACAGTGACAAGAGGAAGTTAACAGCTGGAAAAGGGGTAGCGGTGGCCTGTGGCGATGGAGGAGGAGTGGCAGGGCGGGATGTGTTACAAAGAATTCAAATTTCTTTGACAGTGAAGTGAAGAAGAAGAAGAAGAGTTCGGCTGTACAAAGGGTTATGTAGGGTCATTTTCGTCTTTACACATTAATAAAAATAGGAGTTTTTTATGGATTATATGGAATAAATGTAGGGCTGCGGATAGAATCACCCTTTTTTTATCAAAGAAAAAAGAGGAGTGGTTTGCCAAAGGAAAACGGACCCGCGGTCGAATCGTGGCCCCGAAACCACAGCGCGCAGACGTTGCACTTGAAAGTTAAAACCCTTTTCAAGCTCAACTCCGGATTATTCCGCAAAGAGAGCGAGCAAGAGAGAGACAGAGAGAGAGAGAGAGGGGTTAGCTGTCGTGTGTCGTCTGTGCCTTGATCTGCCCATTTCCAATTACTTGCACCACCATATCAATATACCATGAGGAGAGCCTCGACTCTCCCCTCCCTTGCTCTCTACCGTTCTCTTCTCCAGCAAAGGCTCCCCCAGGTGGCCTTCTACGGGACCACCACCAGTTCCTCCGCTCAACGCCGGTGGTTTTCTGGTTTTGTCTCCGGTCGATCTGCTTCTATTGGACTGGCTGGAGCACTCATCACCGTCGCCGGAGCCACCTCATTGTTTCAGGAGGTGTATGCCAAAGAGCGTCCTACTCCAGAGCTCGTCCCCAAGGAGGTTATCCTCTATCAGTACGAAGCTTGCCCTTTTTGTAATAAGGTTAAAGGTGAGCTTATTTAGTAGGAACATTCGTTTTGTCATTTTTGTTCTCATTTTTCAGATATGAGTATTACTTGTTACAGTGTTGATTAAATTCAGAGCCGGCGCTTGATGTTTGGGGGCCAAAAGTGAATTCCTAAAATGGGGCCTCTAGATATATTCAAATAAAAATTTGAGATGTAAAATTAATTTCCAAAATAATAAAAAAAAACTGTAATTTGCTGTACAACGGGGACAGTATACAGTGTACATATCTACTGAATGTAAGGCGAAAAGAATGTAAAAGTTAATTAAACGATGACAAAAAAATACGTGGTAGAAAATTCAAACAAAAATCTTATAGAATACTAATGTACATAAACCGCTAACCCAAGCTAAATTGGTAAATGGAATTCCTACCGATTATTGGACCATTTTGGCCTTGTTTCAAATATAATCTTAGGGTTTAGTTTATGTTTGGACGGAAACAAATCTCATTTGCCAAAGAGCTCATTTAATCCAAATTAGAGACATATGCTGCCGTTTTTTAATAAAATGGGAAACAAAAAGTGATAGAGGAAATACTAGAGAATAAAACGAACAAGGAGACCCGATGTCTCGAACCACGCATCTAGCCCAATAGACGTAGATAAGTGCCAATAGGGTAAGCCAATTGAGCTATCCAATCGATTTGTATTGTGTCATCTTAAGTTATTATACTTGTATTTATCGTAAAAGGGGCCCCTATTATTTTGCAAAATTTCGGAGGCCCGAATCGACCACTCCCTCGACCCACCCCCAGAGCTGGTTCTGTGCTTAATGCTCTATAAGAAGCATGTTTTGTACATTCTAATGCTGGTGAATGGATGATAGAAATATTTTTTTATCAAACACTGGACTATCTTATAAATGTTGTTGAATTTCCTGGATAAGTGTGTTGTTTATTACCATAAGATTGCGGAAGACAGACCTTTATGTGGCTCTTAGGAAACTCGTGAACAGAATCTGATCAGTCGATATCTTATCCTGTGTTTCAATCATGTGTTTTAAGGATAAATGTGGGTTGGTGAGAAAGGGTGAGATAAGAAAGGGGAGCCTTCTCTCACGCAATATCACCATAAATGGCGAGATTTGGTGAGAAAGGGGAAGAGCCAATCAAAGAATTCCATTTTCGTACTTTTCTCTAATTTCTCACCCAAATACTCAATCCAGATGAGTGATTTGGCTAGAAACTGTACATGTCTCTGTACAAAAGAATGAAATAACAAAGTGAAAAGCAAATAAAACCTAGAAAGGTCAATCAAAAGAGGGATACGCGTGTCAAGAAGTCCTCTTTGCCAGTGAGTCTCCTTGAGCAGGCATGTCGCAAGTCGGCAGATCATAAAGAATTTATAAAGACTGCAGCCTGATGGCAGTCTCCCTTTTTCCATGATGTGCGTCGTCCCCTTTTATAATGAGCCAAGCCTACATGCCTTCCCTTCACACACCGAATTCCCCTTTGATATAAAACCTTGGGCCCCCAAGTCCACGTGCAATCCATCTTTAAAACAATGGTGACACTTGTTTTCAAAGCCCAATTCTATCTTAGGAACGGCCATTGATTGGGCCCCAATTCTACATGAGAAAATTGGAATTTAGTGAAATTCGGTAATCATTTTGTGCTTTTTGAATCAATAGGCTCTAAATACCAACAATACCAAAAACAAAGCATTAACCTCCAAGTAACAATATAAATAGACTTGGCAAGGATAAATTAAAGGGTGTTAATGTGAATATTTGCACGCCTATTTGTTAGGAACCTATCCATAAAGTCGTTCATAAGGAGACGAACCAGGCAAAAGTGGAGTAGGAATCCGATTGAGAAGATAAGCTGCAGTGAGCACAACCTCTCCCCAAAAAAAGGCAGGCACATAAGAGGACAGAAGAAGAGACCGTGCAGTGTTGAGAAGATGACGGTGCTTGCGTTTAGCACGCCTGTTTTTTAGTGGGAGTGTCAGTACAAGGAAATTGGTGAATGGTTCCATGAGTGGCTAAAAAATCAACGAACTCACCAAGAGAACATTCCCCGCCTAAATTAGAGCGAAGGGTTTTGATTTCTATAGAAAATTGAGTTTGAACCATTGAGTGAAAAGTGCGTTAAACTTGGTAAAAATTAGATTTATGTGTCTAACAAATATACCCATGCAAACCTACTAAAATCATCAACAAAAGAGACATAGCACAAAGAACCACCTTTGGTTGCAATTGGGCAAGGGCCCCACAAATCTATATGAACCAGCTGAAACAGAGAAGTAGAAATAGAAGTACTTTTTGGAAAAGGTAAAGCAAACATTTTTGCAGGCTTACAACCACTTGCACTCAGAAATATCACTAACAAAAATGTTCTCAAACAACCAGACTTATGTAAAAGTTTTAAACGTTCACTAGATAAATGCCCTAATCTAGAATGCCAAAGATCAAAGGGGGAAGACTATTGATCTAAACGAAACGGCGACATGACTCATGATGCAGTAGCATTATGATGGTGGCTGAATTGAGGGGTCTTCTAGTCTTGTCTTTAATTTCTAGTCAAAGTGCCTCTCAAATTTCTAGTCAGTGTCTTTTAGTTTTTGATCTTATTATTTATTAGCCTAGAAGTAATTGTTGTTTCAAAGACGTGTCTTGATTATTTAGTAAGTTGTGTCTTTATTTTAATAGTGGTCTAGGTATTTGAAAGGACTGTGGTGGAAATCGTCTAGTTTTTATTAAGTCTTGGAAACACGATCTTTGTAATGCCTTTAAATAGGAGATCTAATGAAATGAAAATGAGAGTTGAGTAATTATTAAATATCGTGCAAATGTGTCTTGCTTGGAGCAAGTGATTCCTCCTACAATCAAGCGAGTGGCTTGGTTGCAATTAGTAGCGTCGAGTGACATCCGCGATTAGTAGCGTTTAGTGACATCCGCTGCCCTCAGGTGAGTGGCATCCCGGGACTATCCTAACCTTGCGGGTCTCGGCTTGCATCAATGACAGTGGGAGTAGACTCAATGGGAACATGCAAAGTTTCCAACACATAGGGAACACCAACTCTACGCCCGGTCCCAATCTGATTCATGGACATCCGATCCTGCACAACACAACCAGAAGAAGATAATAAAACATCAAATCTAGAATCAGACAATTGACTAATGGAAAGAAGACTAAGTTATAATTGAGGGACGTAAGATACATTTGGTATGGCAAATAAAGAAGATGGAGTTGGGAGGATAGAACATATAGAGGCAATATGCATAGGGGATCTATTTGCACGGGAATCGGGTGGATCAATTTGTGATATTGCCTTCATCCTATATGAACATAGGAATGGGGTAGACATCTTGGATGACGAGGTTGTGGGGTGTCGAAAATAGAGGTATGGGGCTTGAGACACTATGTTTATTTTTCTCCTTTGCTCTTTATTAATGCTATAGATTGTAATGGTATTGAGTTTTATTTTGAGTAGGACTTGGTGCATGGTTTTTATGCCGGTTGTTGGACATCCTTTTTTTTATCTCATCAAATTGTAATGGTTTTTTTTATGATGCAGTTAAGATATTTGAGATGTTTCTTATTGTGATTTATTCTTCTAGAATCCTTGATAACATGTGAGCTTTGGCTTCTACTTGGAAGCAATTTAAGTACATTATCCTCATCTTACGTAGGTTTGCCTCTTGGATCCTCCTTTAACGCCAAAGACGACAAAAATTTAGTAAAGAGGTTGGGGAAGGGGCTTGTGGTAATGACATTACGTGTCTCTCGGAGAGGCTTGGGAAGATTTCAGGGTTCTTAGCTTTTTTTATTATTATGATTATTTTTTTATTTTTTTATGGAGATTTTTGGCCCACACATTTTATGAGGTGATTGTAGCAGTAGGCTCTCGCATTGCTGTGGCTGTGCACATGTCTTGGCGCCTCAAAAACGTTGAGGCGAAGCTGAGGCACAAAAGACGCAAGCCTCAACATTAGGTGCTAGGAGTGCGCCCCATTTCGTTTTAGCGACCTCTTCAAAGTTCATCACAATTGTTGATTCCTAAGTGGATCAACATTGGCTTTTCTATTGAAAAGGCTTAAAAGTTAAAACTACAATGCTTCCTATGTCTAACCAGAATGGGTTACATGATTGTTTATGTGATTGCCATCGGCCATTTTATTATATGGCAAAATCGAAACGTGAAAACACTAATTTTGTTGTCTGTCATGTTTTTGCTAGCATTTGAAAAGTGTATCATTATTGTCCCAAAAATTTGAATTCTAAAAATGGGCCATCTTGTTATCACGAGCTTAGGGAAATGGTATGTTCCCAGTTTGTTTCTTTTATCTTGAGTGCACAGGAACATACATATTCCATTACAAAAATATGCTGATTCGGCGATTTGAAGAAGCTATAAGACTTGACACGAGGATATGTTATAATCTATGTTATCAATTTTTAATTATTATAAGCTTCTCTTGAAGTTCTCAACTGGGGAGGGAGGGAGAGAGAGAGGCAAGAGAGGGGGAGGGGGAGGGAGAGAGGGAGAGGGAGGGAGTTCTCTCTCATCAAAGTTTTTTTTGTAAGAAATGCCTCAGTAGGCAACTGGCATCCTGTAAACGGACTTCTAACTAACTGAAGTCTCAGTCAACTATTTACAAAGAACGTAGGAAACATATTGCACGACTAACATAGACAAGAAGCGTAAAACAAAATGTTTGTAGTTTTGGCTATTGCATCAAGGTTTCCTCTCCAAAAGACAACTTGTTCAAGTTGAGTAGCAGTTTAAGACGGAGAGACAACATAATAGGGTACAAGATGTTGCAGATTGAAGAGTTTTTCAATTATGGAAGTAGTAAGGCAGATGCGTTTGATATGCATTGTCATTTATTTTGCTCAAAAATCTTGCAACGGCCTGTATGGACATTTGATGCAGGAGCATAATGGTGCCGATCAAATCGAGGAGTCATTAGTTAAATATTTCAAATTTCTAGTCAATGTCTTTTAATTTCTGGTCTTTAGTATTTATTAGCCTAGTAATTATAGTTTGAAAGTTGAGTCTTGACTATCTAGTTAGTTGTGTATTTGTTTTAATAGTGGTCTAGGTATTTTAAAGGTCAAGTTGGAAATTGTGTATTCTTTATTAAGTCCTGGAAGTGTAATCTTTGTAATGCCTATAAATAGGTGATCTAATGAATGAGAAGGACAGAGTTTGAGTTTCTGAAAATTGCAAGTGCGTCTTGCTTGGAGTTGAGTGATTCCTCCTACAATCAAGCGTGTGGCTTGGTCGCGTCGAGTGGCATCCGCGATTAGTAGCGTCGAGTGGCATCTGCTACCCCCGGTCGAGTGGCATCCCGGGACTATCCCTACCCTTGCGGGTCTCGGCCTGCATCAACATCCCATCCTGAATATACATTCCTTTTTATGCACATTATGTCATCAGAATGGATCACTCATCACCCAAGATATTACTCCGTATGATATTCTGGTGCAACCGGAATATTCCATTAAGATAAACTAGAGAGAGAAACTCCCAAAATGGGATACAAAGAGCATAGCTCTAGATAATTCTTTTCTTAAAATGATAAAAGCTCCCTAATGAGTACTCTAGATATCTATTTACAGCCCACTAGCAATATGGGACTAGAAATTAAATTAGGACTAAAAAATGGACTACATCAGGACTCCCCCTCTAAAGAAACAACTTGTCCCCAAGTTGGACAACAAGACTCAAACAACTAAATAAAGAAAACATGGAACTATAGAAGTATTTATATGCAGCTCCGAAGTAGGCATGTGGCTGCATTTCCTTGATCCACTTCATCCTCATGCAATTGTCACACGAATACACGGTCTTGGGTAAAACTCAACCCAAAAGCTAGCTCATGAAGTGAGGGTGCCCTCATGCTTATATATTTCATATTACTTTGGTACCCAGGCAATGTGGGACTTTGCTTCACACCCTCCCTCACGCGCAGTGTGCTCACTTGGCAACACCTGCTGCGTGCAGGCAAGAGACACACACCCTACCCATCTCTGATACCATGTTATATGGTCTTGGGTAGAACTCAACCCAAAAGCTAGCTCATGAAGTGAGGGTGTCCTCACGCTTGTATATTTCACATTACTTTCGTACCCAGACGTGTGGGGCTTCACTTCACAACAATAACCCATTTTCAATACTCATGCAATAACCCATCTTCAATATGAGCTTCATTTTATGAATATTCACCGCATCCATAGTCGTGTGCGAATAGGTCACCCATTTGGCTTGCCCCTTACGAACCACAATATCCTCAAAGTAGCACTCGACACATACTCCCAAAGCACCCCTCAAACAGTTGAGGAATATGGCGATTTCTATCCCTTTGAAACCCTAAACCCGTTCCCTTTCCCTGCGTCGTCGGTCATCGGCGGCTGGTCCATCTTCAGCCACCCCTATCCCATTCTCTCTCACCGCTATCTCTTTATCTCATCCGATCTTGCTACCCAGAGCCGCCACCGACGGATTTTGTCAATCCTGTTAAGTTATGTCAAGTTAGGGGTTCTTTTGTTATGTATACAATTTCTAGGGGTAGTTTAGTCTTGTACATCTCTAGACATGTATATCTCATTGTATAGTCCTGTTTAATTAGAAGATGAATGAAAGATTTCAGCTCTCTCTCTCTCTCTCTACGAATTAACATGGTATCAGAGCTGGGTTTCAATCGATCTGGCCTCGTAGAGGAGAATGACAGTGGTTGTTGATCATCGATCTCCATAGTTGAGAGACTTGTGTTCAACTGTTTGTCTCTCACGCTGTTCAACCACCGAATATTGTCATAGACTACTGGGTCTTGTTCGATATTGGTGTATTACCTCCGGCGAGCCTCTTCGACAACTGTTCATACTCCGGCGACCTCTGTTGAGCTCCGGCCGAAAGAGGCGAAGAGTGGAGGAGACACCGTGGCCAAGCGGTCCTACTTAGATTGGTCGGGAAGGAGTTTTGAGCACAGGGTTTTGTAGCTCTCGTCAAACCGATCACGGTGGTAGGTGGAAGGTCGCCGGAAGACGTCGGAACAGTGTTCACGCGCCGGTTGAAGGCGGCGCGTGAAAGAGAGTGAGATCTACTCTCGGTCGTGCGTTACACGCGCGCGCGAGGTTGAATAAGGTCCGGTCAACGCGGGTTAGCGTCGGTCAAAGGGGTCTTCCGCGAGTCAGAAGGGTCAACCGGGGGGTTCATCCGCATGTCAGAGGGGTCAACCGGGGGGTCCAGAGGGTTCTGCGGCTATAAAAAGGGTCCAAAAGCTCATCTGGAGGGTTCTAGAGGGCCTAGGAAGGTTCAGGGACCCATTTTGACCAATTTTGACCACTTTTGGGAGGTTCGTGACTTGTTCTTGACTAATTTCAACGTTCCGGATCCATTCGCGGGGTCGGTTTAAGGTGATTTGAAATGGAAATTGTTGGTACAATGGAGGCTTTCAAAACTACTCAAATTGGTGCACTTTCTGAGGGGGAGTTACAAACTCTCAGGCGCCTATTGGCTAGGCTTGACGCTCCATCTACCACTGCTTCTACTTCCACTGCCTCTGATTTCTTTGCTCACAAAGAGATACATGCTAATGCTTCTACTGCTCCTAGCTCTCTTCCGTGGATCATAGATTCTGGTGCTACGGACCATATGTTCGTCCTTTTTTTATTCCTACTCTACTTGTTCTGGTAAGGATAATGTTAGAGTAGCTGATGGTTCTTTATCTGCTATTTCCGGGAAATGTTCTATTCATTGTTCTCCAACCATTTCTCTTTCCTCAGTTCTTCATGTTCCAAATTTTTCTACTAACCTTCAATCCGTTAGTAGTCTTACCCAATCCTTAAATTGCTCCATAACTTTTTTTCCTACACATTGTGTCTTTCAGGAACTGGATACGGGGAGGATGATTGGCAGTGGTAAAGCTCATGGGGGCCTTTATTTTTTGGAGTCTGCACCTAATCCAGTTTGTCCACCTTTGTCATGTGGTCAAGCTCTTGCAGCAGATACGGGTTCCGCTCTTCCCTTGTTACATCAATGGCATCGTAGATTGGGTCATCCATCATTTGGAATTTTAGAAAAACTGTTCCCTAGTTTGACTAAGCAATGTTCTAGGAGTCAGTTCCTTTGTGAAGCTTGTGAGCTTGCGAAACATAAGCGCTCATTTTATGCTCCTGTCAATCACAAAAGTGATTTGCCATTTATGGTTATTCATTCTGATGTTTGGGGTCCTTCTCCTGTCACATCTCTGTCTGGTTATCGCTGATTTGTCACCTTTATTGACTGTTATTCTCGTGTCACCTGGGTGTATTTACTAAAGGCAATAAATGAGGTTTTTTCGTGCTTTAAATCTTTTCACCAAATGGTGCGTACTCAATTTGATGCTAATGTTAAAGTACTTTGTAGTTATAATGGGACTGAGTATATAGATGGGATTTTTCGGGCATATCTTAATGACTGGTATTCTTTTTCAGACTTCTTGTGTCGGCACTCTACAACTAAATGGAGTTGCCGAGCGCAAGAATCGCCATCTTGCTGAGGTAGCCCGCTCTCTATTGTTCACCATGAATGTCCCTAAACATTTTTGGGGCGAAGCTGTCCTTACTGCAGCTTTTCTTATCAATCGCATGCCATCTAGTGTTCTTCAGTTCCAAACTCCGATTAAGTTTCTCTTAGGTTGTTCTCGGGTCTCATCTCTTCCACTCAAAGTCTTTGGTTGTGTGTGTTTTGTTCATGCTTCTAAGCACCCAGGTGGTAACCTGGATCCCAAAGCTCGCAAGTGTATTTTCCTTGGCTATTCTCCCACTCAGAAGGGTTATAAATGCTATGACCCGCACTCTCGCAAAACGTATGTCTCCATGGATGTCACTTTTTGGGAAACAGAATCCTTTTATCCTTTGACCACTTCATCTCTTCAGGGGGAGAATGATAAACAGGAAGAGATGTTGACATATTATACTCCTGAGTCGTGGTCTTACCCTTTACCTTGTCATAGTGAGAGGGAGAAAGAGAAATCTGTGCAAGAACCTTTACCCGCAGAAGGAGAGGAACATGATGTTGGTGGAAGACTGGATAGGCCAAATCTGCAGTCTTTCTCTCGAAGGAATAAAGGCATGTCTACATGTGCAGTGCCACTTTGTCAATCTCCATCACCTACTCCAGTTTCTGACTCTTCAGCTGACTCATCTGGTAATGATTCTCTTCCTACTGTTGTTGATGATCTTGATGCTCCTATTGCTCTTAGAAAAGGAGTCAGAATGTGTACCCAACATCCTATCTCCCAGTTTGTTTCTTATGACCGTTTATCTCCTTCGCATTATGTTTTTGTTTCGTCTCTTTCTTCTATATCTATTCCATAGAATTGGCAGGATGCATTCATGATACCTAAGTGGAAAGGAGCTATGGTAGAGGAGATGACAGCTTTGAAAAAGAATGGCACTTGGGAGCTAGTATCACTTCCAAGAGGGAAGAAACCCGTGGGGTGCAAATGGGTGTTCACTGTGAAACACAAAGCTGATGGGACAATTGAGAGATACAAGGCCAAACTTGTTGCCATGGGTTACACACAAACCTATGGTATTGACTACGAGGAGATGTTTGCCCCTGTAGCGAAGATGAATTTTGTGCGAGTTCTACTCTCTTGTGCTGCCAATTTAAATTGGCCTCTTCACCAGTTTGATGTGAAGAATGCATTCCTCCATGGTGAATTAGAGGAGGAGGTGTACATGGCCATTCCACCGGGTTTTTCTTCATCTCAGACCGAGGGAAAGGTGTGTAGATTGAAGAAAGCACTCTATGGATTGAAGCAATCTCCTAGAGCATGGTTTGACAGGTTTCTCAAAGCCATGTTGAGATTTGGATACAAGCAAAGTCATGCTGACCATACTATGTTCATCAAGAGAAGTAATTGTAAGATTGCCATTTTATTGTTTATGTGGATGACATAATCATGACAGGTGATGATGTGAATGAGATTGATAGCCTTAAAGCTCTTCTTGCTCAAGAATTTGAGATTAAGGATTTGGGGTCTATGAAGTACTTTCTTGGAATGGAGGTGGCTAGATCTGACAAAGGAATTTTTATCTTTCAAAGGAAGTACATCCTTGATCTCTTGGAAGAAACAGGTATGTTGGGATGCAAGCCAACCGATTCTCCCATTGAGGCTAACCATCATCTTGGTAGCAATGTGGGGGAGCTTACAGAAAAGGAAAGATACCAGAGACTTGTGGGTCGGCTGATATACTTATCTCACACTAGACCAGATATTTCCTATGCTGTGGGGGTTGTGAGCCAATTCATGCATGAACCTCGTACTAGTCATCTTGATGCAATTTATCGTATCTTGAGGTATCTTAAATCTGCCCCAGGTAAAGGAATTTTGTTCTCTAATCATGGTCACTTGAGATTGGAAGCTTTCACTGATGCAGACTGGGCAGGTTCTATTGATGATAGACGATCTACTTCTGGCTATTGCACCTTCCTCGGAGGGAATTTGATTACATGAGGAGTAAGAAGTGGTATGTGGTAGCTAGATCCAGTGCAGAGGCTGAGTACAAAGCTATGGCTCATGGTGTTTGTGAGCTTTTATGGCTCCAAATCTTCTTGCGTGATCGTGGTCCTGTGAAGCTCTATTGTGATAACAAAGTTGCCATAAACATTGTTCATAATCCTGTTCAACATGATCGAACAAAGCATATTGAGATTGATCGGCATTTCATCAAGGAGAAGCTGCGCAACGGTTTGATATGCATGCCTTTTGTGAGATCCGAAGACCAATTAGCTGATGTATTTACTAAGGGTCTTAGTAGTAAAAGTTTTCACCCCATTGTATTCAAGTTGGGCTTGATAGATATCTTTGCACCAACTTGAGGGGGAGTGTTAAGTTATGTCAAGTTAGGGGTTCTTTTGTTATGTATACAATTTCTAGGGGTAGTTTAGTCTTGTACATCTCTAGACATGTATATCTCATTGTATAGTCCTGTTTAATCAGAAGATGAATGAAAGATTTCAGCTCTCTCTCTCTCTACGAATTAACAAATCCTCCTTGCCGCCTCCTTTTCTTTCAGTCTATCCTCTAGCTTTCTCCCGGCCGCCTCGCAGTAGCGTCTATCCATTGGATCTGTTCAAGGTATCTTCTTTCCTACCTTTGTTTGGCTCTGCGATTGTCTCCTCTTTTTTGCGGCTTTTCGAATTCTGGATTTGGTTTCCATTTGTTTCCAAGAAGGTTGTGTGTTTTCTGATGGAATGATGGGGGGAGATAAGAGTGAAGGTATTGAATCTGATGAGGGAGCTTGGATTCCTGTGTCTCGATGTCACAACGTCCATAATAGGAATTCACGTTCAGGTGTTAAGCATTTTTTCACTCTTTATGTTGATAATCTGCCAGATGATGTAAATCATCAATGGCTTTGGAAAACTTTTAATAATTATGGAGTTGTTAAGGATGCCTTCATTTCGTAAAAAAGAAGCAAAATATCAGGCAGCAAATTCGGCTTTATTCGCTATGATTGCACTGTCTCTGCCGATGTAGCTATTCATAGAGCAAATGGGTTATGGATAGATGATAAGAAGCTTTTTGTGAAAAGAGCCTCGTTTGAGAAGGGAAACAAAAGCAAAATCAATGTCTATGGGGATGATACCGGTGTCTCAAGGGATTTTGATGGCAGGAAAAAAATGTTCCAACCGGAAAACAATTTTAGTAAAAAGACGAGCAATACAGGAGGTGTATTAACAGGTAATGGGAAGTCCTATGCTCAAGTGGTTAAAGGTGATACAAATGTTAGGGTGGCCAAGGAGATGAATGCTAAAACTCTTATCTTTGAATCAGTTGGCAATGAGTGGTTAAATCGTAGTGCGGTAGCCAAATTTCACAAATTGATTGCTATTGAGGATCTGGATAATGAGTTCAAGAAACAAAAGGTGGAAGGAACTTTAATTAGAGCTATGGGTGGTCGTTGTTTACTCATTACATTTCCGAGCAAAGAAGTGAGGGATCTAACAATTAAGGAGACATGGCTAACAAAATAGTTTAGCGAAATCAAGCCGTGGAGTGTTGAAGTTGTCAGCTTGGAGAGGATTGTTTGGGTTAAGTGCTTGGGTGTTCCTCTAAGTGTGTGGTGTCCTGATTTCTTTAAGAAAGTAGGAGAAATTTGGGGGGAATTCATTTCAATTGATGAGGATACTATGGATATGACATCCTTTGTTAATGGAAGAGTTCTTATTGCTATGGAGAAAGATTTCATTGATGAGTGGATCAACATCTAGACAAACAATAGAGAATATCGTGTGAGAGTTCAAGATGAATCATCTGTTCAAAAACTTCAGTTATCAAGGAATATAGAACAATTTTCAGATTTCAGTGTTGAGGTTGAAGACAATGAGGTTGCAAAGAGCCCTATGAAGATTATCGAGAATGGATTAGAAATAGTGGAGGAAACACAAATGTTGGATCATAACAAGCAGACTTTGCAGTATCAAGAGGTGCATCAGTCAATGGAGTCTAATTGTTGTAAGGCACCAGTATCAGGGGCCCAAGATTATAGGGACTCAGTGCTATCTGATTCTTTTGAAGAAAAGGATACCGATTTAGTTGGTACCAACAAGGAAAAGGAGGCTACAAAATTTGATGAAGGTTTTTGGAATCTTTCTGAAGTAGGTTTTCTAAATGACAAAAGATGTTGAGGGTATTGAGTTATGTGTGGACCTCAATCCAACTAACGATGTGAAGGTTGCTGGGAAAGCAAAATGGAAACAGAAAATGAATTCAGAAAGGTTGGGCTTTCCTAAATCTAGAAAGAAGGGCGGTCGAAAGAAAAAAAAATGCGTTGTGTTTAGATCGGCGATTGCAGCTGCTGCTTTATCTGTTTCTTCTGAAAGCATCAACAGGTTTCACCTTGATTCGGCTCAGACTACTCGGTCAATAAACAAAATCTTGGGCGAAGATTATTTGGGGGATGATGATAAGTCATAAGAAGTTTCTCTGATGAAAGCCGATAAGGTCGTTGGGGTTTTTTTTTTTTTTCTAGTTTCCGAGCTTCTTGTTTGATCCTCTTTCTTTTCAGTTGTGGTGGTTTTTTGGGCTTGGGTTGTCTTTGTTTTGGGTTTTTGGTAGTTCTTTGCTTTGTGGCTTTCTGATTGGGGGTTTTGGTTGGTTTCTTGCCAGCCTTTGGATGTTATTTTCCCTTTGGTTCCTAGCGGATGGTGTCTTCGGATTGAGAGGCCTTCTTTATAGCAGGCTCTTTCTTTTTCGTGATGCCTTGTGCTTAGGATCCTTTTAATCTTTGTAATTTGTTTCCAAAGATTAATAAAATCTCTTTTGCTGTTCAAAAAAAAAAAAAAATCCCTCAAACAGTTCCTTGTAGAATATAAAGAAGGTAACTCCACATTATATTCAAAGCTTGCTTGATTGAAGACCATGCCTAAAGGATCAATAAGTTGCCTCAGGTACTCCTTACCCCTCTTTGGCAACTCTTGAACTAGATTGGGTAGCAAGGCAATACAAACTTGAACATCTAGGGCAAACTCAGGAGGCAACACTTTTGAACCATCTTCAACCAAAACTTCATCAAGTTGTGGAGTGTCTAAATCATTCTCATAAGGTTGTGCGTCATTTTCAATTTCGAAGTCACAATCATCAATCTTCATGTCATAACTCTCGTCTAAGACTTGCTCCCTATCTTCTCAAAAAATGCAAGGCTCATACATTGAAAAACTAGACATTTCTTGTTCTTCATGACTACCACCAATGTCCTCAAATCCTTCTTCATTGTTACCATCCATGTCCTCATTTGAATACTCATCATAAACGGGAAGGTCTTCATAGTCACCTCCAAAGATGGAAAAATCTTCAAATCCATCTTCAAACTCCTCTAACTCTTCTCTTGAAAACTCATCAAAGATCAGAACACTATCATACCCATACTCTTCATGGCAACATGATTTTCTCTCTCTTGAAAACTCATCAAAGATCGGAACACTATCATACACATACTCTTCATTGTAACATGATTCTCTCACCTCCTCAACAAAGAGGGAATTAAGAACACGCTCACAAGCTTTTTCACCAACTTGCAACTCGAGAATTGGTTCTCCATACTTGAAGCATTCGAATATTCCAAGAGATGACGGGTTTCGAGCCTTAAAGGTATCGATTAAAGATTGATTTTCCCTTGGGACAACCCCCAAGGACTTTCTCTTACCAAAACTAGTCGAAGAATCGGCATATTGAGATTATGATGGAAAGGGAAGAATTCCTCCCTGAGCTTCTTCTTCATCTTATCCCAATCTCTAATCCTTTCTTTGCCTCTCCCTTGTCGACTAACTTTGAGTGGTGTTCAACAATTCGAAGCTCTCCTTTAATGCAACTAGATACCAATTTCACATTCTTTTCTTTGGTAACATGATAATACTCGAAAATACTCTCAATGGAGTTTAACTAATCAACGAATTCTTGTGGATTCCCACAAAACATTGGAAGTTCATTATCACCCACATTTGCTCTACGCCAATGTGGAGTTAACAAAGAGTTCTCAAATTTCATTTGAGTATTCTTAATGTTGTCACTACCTTTGGTTGGATGTTGCAAGTGTCGCATTTCCTCAATCAAAGTAGTAACTTGCTTACTCAACTCATCGATCTCATGGTATTGGCTGCTAAACACTTTCTCTTCACCATAAATCCTCTACCTCCTCTCCTACCTCTTCCTCATCTATGAGCCATTACAACACCCAAAATCAACTCCAATAACCAAAATCAGCCCAAATTAAGCAACACCCAATCAATTGGGACCCCAAACTTCAACAAACCACAAAGAATCAACAGTAACAACACAAAATACTGACCAAATTGCAATAACAGCAACAAATCGCAGCAAACCCAAACAAAATCGCAAAACCCAAGCAACTAGTAGCAAATGGCACTGAAATCGAACCTGAAATTGGACTGTAGAGGGCTGAAATCACTGGGTTAAGCTTGAAATCACTGATTCAAGACTGGGTCAAGTAGAAACAGCGAGATTCGAACCTTAGATTGCTGATTCAAGAGCTCTGAACCTGATTCGAGTGCTAGTATAGGATCTCGAAGGTCTGAAACACAATTTCGAGTCACTACCAAAATGGACCTTAATCACCAGTTCGAAGCTTGAAACTAGCAGATCAGTGGCCGAAACAGTGATTCGAGGCTGGTAAACTGTGTTTCGACAGCTGTAAGCATGATTCGAGTATTGGAAAGGAACTAATCGACTGATTCGAACTCAAAGGCAGGCTGTTCGAGCCTTATTCTAGTGATTCGAACCCTATAGCAGTACTTCGCAGGTCTTGGTCACTGCTCGGAGCTCTGAAATGGCTGGTACGACTTCGAAATAGGCTGGGTTTAGCTTGAACTTCACAAAGGATGGCAGATCTGGCCCGTATCGCTTTCGAAACAGCAGGATAGTGTTCGAAATCTACTGGGTCATGCTCGAAATGGTCCGAAATGGTGTGGAATGGGGTTTTGATCGACCAAAACTGCAAAGTCAGCTCCAAAAATGATCAATCTGGGGGTTTTGAGGGTCGAAATTGAGATTTAGAATCTTGGGTTGAGTAGATCTGGAGAAAACAAGTGATTTGGGGGCTCCGATGAGGTTTTCTGGTGCCGTTTTAGGTTCCGGCGAGGTTAGGTTTCCGCTGAGATAGGAGCTCTGATACCAAATGGTGCAACCAGAATATTCCGTTAAGATAAACTAGAGAGAGAAACTCCCAAAATGGGATACAAAGTGCAAAGGTCTAGATAATTCTTTTCTTAAAATGATAAAAGCTCCCTAATGAGTACTCTGGACATCTATTTATAGAAATGAAACAAGGACTAAAAAATGGACTACATCATATTCGGAATCCTCAAAGATGTCATGGGAGGCTGCAATCGTTTCCCAACCTTTTTTGAGGCATCAAATTCTCCTCTTTTGCTTCATCTTGTCTCTTGGATTCTGGTTTCCCTTTTGATAAAAATTTTGCTTCCAAGAAATAGATTCACATCGGCTCCATCATTGAAATTCACCACTCGTGCTATCTCTTTATCTATCCGACCTCTCCCTCTTTTGAGCTGTAGCAAGTACAAAGAAAAGCAGTCAGCACAAATGCAATAATGAATGGACTGAAACGTCTTTGAGAGCAAAATCACCCTCAGATTCAGCTGAAAAATACTCAGCAGAGCACCAACCTCATAACATGGCTGGAAACTACAATAAGAAGCACTTCCAACAGCATAGAACAATTCCGACGTCAATCTGCCTAACGTGTCGGACACAGATGCGCTCGGATATGCTCCAAACACGTGTTCGACTGCTCAATTACGTGACCAATGACATTTTAATTTTTTTAACGGGATAAATCGGGAAATGATAGGACATATTGAGGACTTGGGCACTTTGAGACCCTTATTAGGTCAAAATTGCCATGGATGCTTAGGTTTCGTGTATTTGTTGAGTGACGGTCTTTATGATATTGATATCATTTGTGTTGATACCTAATTTGATCCCTACTGGTCCCTAATTTGATGGAATGATGTTTTTTGGTACCTCTTGGATTTTTATTTATTTAAAAACCTGACATGTATTCTATTATTGACGGGTCCCCATTGTATCCGAGTCCTAATATTTAAAAAAAACAAACGTGTCCGCATGCCCGTTCAAATGTAGGTATCTGTGCTTGTTAGGTTAAGTGATAGAATTCAACATTTCATAAAGCGAAATTCACATCAAAGAATTTGAAAAATGGATGTGTTGTGCTATTGCAAGAGTCCTGAGCCAGAGATATAGTATTTGTACACCAAACCAATGGAAATAAAGGAAAAATACTTGTGCTTTAGAATTCTCTCTTCTGTTGGGAGTGTGTCCTTATATTTTACTGTAATTATTGAGAATTTGGTTAACATGCGATTTCTTCAATACAATGTATTGCTTTGGAGATCTTTACTCTTCTTCCTTGGTATCTTTTGATAGAGACGGATTGATCACTTAAGTATGCCATAGGAGATTTTGTGGAAGACTAGGAGTGAACTGTGAAGTTGTAATCATTTTATTATTTACTCTGGGCTTCTACTTAGTGGCTAAAATTTGGTTTTTGCTTGTGATCTCAGCATTCCTGGACTACTATGATTTACCGTATAAAGTTGTGGAGGTCAACCCACTCAGCAAAAGGGAAATTAAGTGGTCTGATTACAAAAAAGTACCTATATTGATGGTGGATGGCGAGCAGCTGGTTGATTCATCAGGTTCTTTCTTTTGCTATTCCACATATAATTGCTAACACCCCTCTCCTGCAAGAAAATTAAAAAGAAGGAATCCTCGTCTTTTTTTCTTCCTCACGTTCCCTTAGACTGGATTTCTAGTTAAATATATAATCTGGTTGGTAGAATTAGCAAAATATATTAGTTGGATCTCCTAATTTTACATTACAAAAATGTTTGATTATCTCAGTTCTCTATTCATCCAGCTTATGGCATTCTGCAGACATAATTGATAAGTTGGGCAGCAAGATTCTTCCTGAGAAATCTATCAATTCAGTCACTTATGACGAGGAAGAAAAAAAGTGGCGACGGTACTCTTTTTCTTCCTTTGAACAAATTTTGACTTGTAATTGCTTGTTTCCTGCAAAAGAAAATCCTGTCACACTTTGTATCAGTCGAGCTTGAGAATTAGAGGGAAAATAGGAATGTGACAGAAAGAGACTAAAAGCCTAAGAAGTTACATGGAAATCTGTTAGGTAGGAAGAATAAGTTCTCAGATTGAGGATTTAATGCGTTGTGGTGCTGAAATTTTTACTGATTTTGGAAAATCAGATCCTGGAAATCCACTATGCGCAGGCGCAATTTGTTCAAAGGAATTTCTTTGAGTTTATGTTAAAATTATATTTGCCCTCGTACTATGTTATTGAGATCTATCAATACAATGAAAAAAGGATTCTTTTTGTTGTGCATTCAATTTAGAATAGTAAACCTAAAATCTATATAAGACAAAGATAGAATGGCACTCATGTAGTAACCTCATTAGATACGTCTCCACAAATCCAGCCTTTGAGAACAATCAATTATTCGTCAGTTATCAATCAAAACACATGAACATGTAACCACATGGAATGCAAAGGTCCAATATGAAGATACCTTACCACTCTATTAAGAACTACCAGGAAGAGAATCTATGCGCGGTGCGGAGTAAGAATCACAATCCGTGCTCAATCAACTCATGAGTCGAGCAAGCAAATTCACAATTCTTTTGTTTGGAAAGATTCAACAACTTTTTTTTTTTTACAAAATAAAATAAAAGACACAGAAAAAAACATGATATCCACCTCAAGTTGAACTCGATAATGCCCTCATTGGATGCACAAAAGAAACATAGAGACATGTAAAGTAAAGAAGGAATGGAGAGATATCACCTCGGGATGAAACTAGCAACGCATATGAAAAGAATGAGGACATGTCCCCAACTTGAACGAGAGTAGCCTACATTGTTAGGATAGCAAAAAATAAAAGAACAATACAAAAAGAACACAACAGGAAAAACTACGAAGAGGAAAGAAAAATTAATTTAGAAACTTAAAATAACACTATAATTTAAAAAGGACGGCAGGGACGTTGCCAACACCAACATTCTGGTTGGCAGTAGCAGCAGCTATCTTGCAAGGTAAATCATTGTCCTCCCAGAGAGGGGAATCTTCAGGCCATCCTTCTGTCTTTAGAGCAGCCTTCCAAGCAGCAGCCTAATTGGTGTCCTCATTTGGACCTTGTAGTCCTCAGTAGCAGCATTCACCCGCTTGTGTAGGCCTGGTCATAGTTGTCTTGCAACAGCTTCAGATCGGCATTTGCTTTTTCCAATTGAGCTGAAGCCTGCTTAAAGTTTTGCTGAGCCTCAATTGCTCGCCTCTCCATCTCCTCAGCAGTCTTCTTCACCTCCTTGGCAGCAGCCTTGAAGTTGGCCTTCTCATTTTCTAGCTCATTAACGCCCCAAAGAAGTTTTGCATTCTCCCTTGTCAGTCTTGTGAGCTTGGCCTCCTGCTGCTCAATCCTCTCAAGTCTCAACTGCTACCATCATCTTGTGCATGGACTGTGCAGACAAACGAGGATCATGTGAAATAATAAAAGGTGAAAGAACAATTCTATATAAATAGCTTACCATATTATGCTGCGCTGACATCTTGAGCACCACGTCAAGAGAGGACTCTTTCTCCTTGTGAATATCTGCTGGCAGCCATAGAACCTGATCCAGGGCATAGGCCGTCTCGGGATAGCTTGCTGTGTTCCCCTTGTGTTCAGGATGGTTGCTGCGAATGATCGGTGGGGTCCATGGTGCGGGGAGCACAAATACGAGGAAGCAGGCTGCCTTCAGCCACAGGAATCTCACCTGCCTGGCCTGCAAATGTAATATTTGCTGAGTTTGGAGCTTTTCTTTTGTGCTGACTGTGGCGAGTAGGATTGGGCTGAGAACTGGTTTGGGGATCCGCTACCGGGAAAGGGCGTTGGCTCCTTGGCTTGGCACCCCTCTTCTGCCTAGAAAGCTCTGTAAGATGGCTTATATCTGATCAAGATATGAGCAGTGCGGCCTTCTTCAGCTCCATGCACACCTGGAAGGCTCGTGCTGCTCGTTTGCATTTTCATCTGCATGGGAATGTATGGTTAGATTACATATGTTACGGGTTCTTCTCAGGAGAAAGCTCATGGATTAGGGAAGGAACTAATGTGGATGGCCAAACCGAGCAGAATCAGGGAGGTGTTTAACAAGCTTACGATCGAAATTCCTAGCTTTAAGGTAATTATCTGCACCATGCCGAACAACACCATACAACAGGTGCTGGATATCCCAGAGCCGAAGATTGGTGCAATCAGTGCCCGGAAAAAGTTTACTCAAACGTGCATTGGGGTTAGTCTATAATAATTTAGGTCTTGATGAAGAAGGGGATGAAGAGGGCATCTCACCCCTGCTTCTACGACTTCTATGAGGGGGATATGCAATTTTTCCCACGTGCGCTCTGTCTCTAATCGTGTCTACAGAGTTTAACTCGATATACATATCGTTGGGGATGTCGAAACGAGGGTTCTGAATCTGCCCATTTCTAGCTTTTTGACTGGTTTTGCTGTTTTGGGGACGTCGAAACGTTTCTGGAAGGTGGCCATGGCCTGAGAAGTACTACAAAGGCTTCTGAATTTGCCCATTTCTAGTTTTTTGACGGGTTTCGCTGTTGAAACCCTTAGGGAGAGGTAGGATGAAAAACCTTGTAATCAAGGACTCAAAATGACGTTTGAGTGGGATTTGAGCAGGTACGAGGTAAGATCACTGGTCAGAGGAGTGCTTTCCGACGAGAATGGGGAGCTATGACGGTGAAGATGAGATTTGCAGGAGCTTTTGAACAGTGACAATGGCAAAAGAAAAATTTTTCGCTCTCAGGTTGTAGAGAGTGAAAATTTGAAATGAGGGGTTGAGAGCTTTTAAAACCTCAAAAGGTAGGGGTGATGTATGTGAAACGTCACCCCAGACGCCGTTTGGGCCTTATCGAGAGAGGGAAATGGAATGCACATTTAATGCAGGCAAGATCGTGTCTCGCACGTGAGTAAGAATATTTTGGAAATCGTGCCTTACTCTACGTGTGAGTACTAGGGCACACAGATAGGGGCCGAGGTTGGCGATGGCACCTGAGGAGTGATCCAAAAAAAAACAAGGAGCACCATGCTGAATATCGCGAACACTGCAGACACATGGCGAGCAATAGTAAGCTTTATACCATCATTGCCGAACAATAATGATAGTTAAAGCTGGGGAGCGATTGAAGTGGATAAATCCCAGAGACAATATAGGTTGTCCTGAGCACGTATGAGTCATGTGCCCTGGTCGGCTGCATCACGTTAGGGTTCGCGGCGATGTTGCCGAACATGATGTGGCGCACAGCTTTTATTGTGTACCATGGTGTATAAGGTCTAAACCCTACGTTAACCGCCCTAAGTGGTAAGGTGTAGAATATTCTAGAATGTTCTAGCAAGAGGATCCAATGTGCTAGGAGAGTATCAGGAGAGTATCCTGTGAAATAAAGGAAAGAGGTTGCATTGCCATTAAGTGTTGAAGATCAAGTTATCATATGGGAAGGAATTCCATACGGACAAGGTTCCTAATGTGGAGGATCCAAGCATAGCAAGCTTACTTGATGAACAAGTAACCCTTACCTATAATTAAGACATGACTCCCATGAAGTAAGGTACCCTGTGATAGAGACTGATGCATTAAGTGAATTAGGGTTTCCTCTAAGTACGTGATACTAATTCAAGCATTGGAGGGCCTACTGCCAACGAGAGGCGTAGGTGCTTCTCCCCTTTCCTTGGTTTGCAATGCTTGGGTTCCAGCAAGGTAGCATTGTGGTGGTCTCATAGAGCGTGGAACAAACGGATTTATTCAACATACAAAAAAGTCAAGGGTTTCGACTTCACCTCCATGGTATTAAGAAGTTATATGTATACCCAGTTCACTATTCGAATCAACTCTCAGTATTGCCAGTGCTTGCCAATCCCAATCAACAATCGCCAAGAGAATTTTCATGGTTTTTCAATTGGCGTAGTATCCCATAGCACAAACCATCTTATTAGCACGATTTGTCTTACAAGTACAACCTGTCTCAATCATCAAATTGCAAGCTAAGAAAACCATTGCATGACCGTATTTGAAATCTTGATAGAGTATTGAAACCAATTCCACATAATGAAAAAAGATTCTCTGTCATATACAATCAAAGTTTTAGTAAACCTAACCTTTATACAGGACAAGTTTACTGGAGAGAGAGATTCATCTATAGCCTAGAGGATAGGTTTAGTTGGGCATGATGGGATGAGTCTTTTAATCTTCTCTCTCTAGAATCATGATCCCTAAATCTAATACAATAATTTTGTTTTCATACTTTTAACAAGTCCCAAGTGGACTAGGAAACTACAAACCAAGAGGAAATTCTAACGGAATTGTACTCAACATATGTGACTCTGCTTGTGGACCCGTTTGACCAAATAAAGCAAAGTCTTAGCCCTTTAAATTAGCTTTTGAACCCAACTTGAATCCCCTCAATCTGATAACCGAGCATAACGTTATGGTAAGATACCAAAAGCTGTGCAACTTGAATTTGAATTTGGGATGGAATCAAGCTTTTGATTTTTTGGGTTGGTCTAGATATCTTTGAATGATTTCAAGTATCCAAGCCTTCTAGCCCTTCTAGGAGTGTACTTCTTTATTTATTACTCACTTGAGCTTTTCTAAGTTGTAACTCAGTTTGTCTTTGAATCCTTTAAATCTTCAAATTATTATTACTAACTTAGTTGTCTTTGAATCCTTTAAATCTTCAAATTACCATTACAGTGCAATTCTTGCAAACAGCTCCGGTGACCTCTAATCATAAAATCTTAGCAGCGGAATTCTTCTAAAATGGGTGCGCTCCCTAGATGGGAGCTCGAATCTGTGCTCCTAGATGGAGCTCAACGGGAGCTCACTCCCATCTAGACGGGAACCCGCTCCTAAATAGGATGGGAGCTTTCACACTAATCTTAAGTCTGAAATTCTAACTTCTCTTTCCAAATATATGCAAGGAAGAAGAAAAAGAAAAAAGAAGTTTAAGACTCTTTCTTTCTTTCTCGTCTTGTATCCTACTACTTATCTACATGTTTAGTCCATATATTTGGCATAATAAGATCTATTGGGATGGCTTTTCTCAGTCATGTTTATATATACAAAAAATGTTTATGTACACGCTCCCCATGTAAGTACAAAAATATGTACAATATGTATAAATATACATAAATTTAATCATGTGTATATATGTATATGTATAGTTATATATACACGATAATGATCTATTGAGGGATCCCTCACGGAAATTCCGTGCGGACCTCATGGATTGGGGTCAAATTTCGACGATATGAACCGCTCAATGTGTTTAAAACATGTTTTTAAAGGCCTGCGCGAGGACTCGCCAAAAAAAGAAAAAAAAAATACTTTGAAGGGCTTGATCCAAGCAGTTTTAGATAAAAAACTGTGTATGTATAGTTTTATCGAAAACTACTCGGATCAAGCCCTTCTGGGTATTTTTTTGGGGCGATTCCTCGCGCAGGCCATTAAAAACACGTTTTAAACACATTGAGAGGTTCTGATAGTCGATCGAAATTTGGTCCAGAAAGTTAAAAATGGGGGTGGTCCGCACCAAATTTTTTGTAAGGGATCCCTTAATAGATCATTATCTTATATAAATATATTAAACATTATCTCGCTGCTCCCAACTTAGGGAGCTTCTACATACGTCACTGCCCCGCTCCCGCTCCAGCTCCTACTCCCTCTCCCGCCCCCGTTCCCGCGTCGTGCAACTAAGCATAAAGTAGCCCAAAGTAAGTCAAGTAACACATCAAGAACTTACAAGTATAAATTAAGGGGCCGCCCTATATATATTTCTGCACTTATCACATGCTTTATTCCCGTATTCCCGCTATCACCATCTGGGTTGAGAGGATCTTTTTTATTATTGCAATCCCCCACCTTCATTGGTATGCTGGGCCTCTAAAGGGGACAAAACCTAAGATGCTTCCCAGGGCGCTACTAACCACTAAGTACTGAGGACTCTACTACAGATGCTTATGGTGCGGGTGAGTATACCAGAGACTGTGGCCTAGTTATCCATCTCACCCAACCATCTGTTACTGGATCAACCGAATCCCCTACTGCTCCAGCTACCCCTGCTCTAGCCACTTCCCATCCCTACAGGGGTTATGCCTCTCATCATGCTACGGGCAGTGCAAGTGCTACTCAATTGGCTAAACCAAGAGCATCATAGTAAGTTCAAGATCCCGAAGCATCCTCATTGGTAATCTGGGAGGTCTTTGGGGGTATCAAAAGAATAACATTGAATGGGTGGCCCTTGGATGTCTACTTGTATGTTGGGAAATCCGTGGGGATCGAGATGCCACGGTTATGCAATTTAAGAAGAATGGAAATATTTAAGGAGAAAATTGCTCAGTTGTTAAGGAAAGTAATTTGAGTAGAGAAAAGAGGTAGGTGGTGGTTGGGTATGATTCAGTTTAAATGGTTTAATTGAGTTATTGTTGAGTAAATTATATTTTTGGCCCAGGTCGTGACGACCTTTTCCTTTTTGCATATTGGGTGCAACCTCTCTTTGCTCCCTTTAAATATATTCATGTTCAGCAAAGAGGTAAGAATCTCATTCTGACTCTTTTACTTGTCTCCCTATCCACCCTCGCTATTTTCGTGGTGCGAACCTTTTTAAGGCAATGTAGCAGCTTTGCCCAATGTTCTTTGCTAGAGTTTAAGTAGTTGGAGATGAATAATGGAGGTTCATCTAAAGCCCGTATTGGGATAAAGAAAACTAGGCTTGTCTAAATGGTCATATAAATATTTAAGCTGTTAGTTGCCTCTCAATTCTAAATGGGACTAAGTTTTTTGTGAATCTGAAAGTGAACTACTAAAACAGCTAACCTCTTTAAGGTAACTGCTATTTTGATATTTTCTTTTTTGGGAAGTGATTTTAGGGTAACACAAGATCTATTAAAGCTGAAGGTTGGTTGTACAGTGAAACATATGTGGCCACTGAACCTCAACAGCAGTCCAATCCCTCTCCAAAAAAATAAAAAAATTGAATAGTTTCGATGGTCCTATGTTAGCAGAACTTTAAGCAAAAAGAGGGAACAAAAGTTCACTTCGATTGGCGTCCTGGGGGTGTTTGGTATGCTTGGCATTTGGTTGGCTGTCAACTTTTGTTAGTCAGACTTACATTCCTGAGATAGCTGTAATGGTTTATTGGAATCTGGCTGCTGAGACAACTGGCTGATTATTTTATGTTTTCATGAGGCAGGTGGGTTGATAACCATTTGGTGCATGTTCTATCTCCAAATATTTACCGAAATACTTCTGAGGCTTTGGAGTCCTTCGACTATATCACAAAAAATGGTAAGATTATGCATTTTGAAGACAATGCAATTGCACCACCAAACTGTAATTAATGTTGAACATCTCGAGTCCTCTGACTTTAAGCTATGACAGAATTGTTTTTGACAAGACCTCTGACTTGGTTTATGTTCCTTAGTTTTCATACACCTGTGATAAATTAGTCTGGAGGTCCTGACATGATTAATTTCTTGATGATTCTAAATGACCGCATTATGTTGCTTTTGCCCTTGCGGCCCATTGGTTAGTGGGATAAGTTTTGGAGGGGTATTGGGGATATAATAGGAGGGGGGGGGGGGGGGGGGGGGGGGGGACATGATAGAAAGGGAGATTATTGGGAGATTACTTGTATATTGCAGTTTAGTTAAGGGGATACAGATGGGTAACGACAATTTTGTAAACAGTACCGCCATTTCCATAATTAATAATGGTTTTTTCATCACTAGAAGCTGGAATTCTTTGAATGTGCAGGTTTAAAAGCTTTATTAGATAGTGTTTTTTCTTATCAGCATTTCTTAGATAGTGTTGCGAGCTTAAATTTTCGTTGTCATGGGGATCACCTGCAGGTAATTTCAGCTTCACTGAGAAAATCACTGTTAAGTATGCTGGGGCCGCAGCTATGTATTTTGTATCCAAGAATCTGAAGAAGAAGTATAACATCACTGATGAACGGGCAGCCTTGTATGAAGCTGCAGAAACTTGGGTGGATGCACTATGTGGCCGGGACTTTCTAGGTATGTAGACTCTGTTCTTAACATTCAAAAATTGATGTGCATTAGGAATCTAATACTTAATGGCACAAAGAGGGAGCAGGAGTGGGACTATACGGTAGAATCTAAGGTTGGAAACATCTATGTGATAGTACATATTTTAGGTAAGATATCTATATTTGTGTACATAGGTACAAATATAGATACTGAAAGAATATAATTTTTGTAGTTCTAGTATGTATGTTAAAACGTGAATAACTAATTGGTGTCAACTGCAGGTGTTTGTACTTGGTAGTTAATACTTGCGCAACTTTAATTTATTGTTTTTCTGATTTCTTCTTGTTGATGTATATTTTCTCTTGCTTGATAGCTCTTTTTTTTTTTTTTTGGTATTCATATGCTTGAGAAGTTCTATCATAGTTGGGAAGGCAATTTTGCCCCATGGGAGCGAGGTTCCTAGGTCATTCTTTCTTAGGCTGCGGAGTGAGGTTTTGGGGCGGATTTGTCCCACCGATAGGAGGATTGTGTGACTAATATTCTGACCTGACAAACCCTCACCATTCACCTTCACAAATGCTTACACACTGATGGTAACAAAAAGTCTGCTTGTCATGTTTATATTTTACTATCCTCTGTGTAAGTGATCCTCTCAGTTCTCTCTCTATTCACCACAATATGGGGCCCTGTGTTGCGCAAATTCTGAGAAAGTTTCCGTGTATTTCAATTGGCTGGCCAAGCATTGCGTAGGGCTTCCTTGGAGCTGTCCAAGCCTTTGCTTTGTCTACATATCAAGGAACTTTTGTATTGAGGATTGAGCTGCCTGCCACATTTCTAGGAAGGGGATGCTTGTGGAAATATCCCATGTTGCACTTGTGAATTTGTTTGCACTATGAGATAACCATAATTTTTGGGAAAAGTGCCAAAAAGTATTTTGAATTTGTTTGCACTATGAGACAACAATTGGAAAAAGAAGAAAAGTATTTTGGGGCAGAGAAGTACCAGAGTTTTGTATTGTTTGGCCAGCCCTTTCCTAAGGATTGTATCCTTTTTCATTTTGAATTTGTCTGCAACATAGCAGTTGCATATACACGTGTGTATGTGCGCGCGTGCATGTGTATATGCATAGATGTGCTTCGTAGGAACTGATGTTACACTGAGAAGTTAGATTTTATATTTGAATGCTGTTATAGAGTTTTAATACGAACGTTATGAGATGTTACTGATTTTTTAAGGGAATCTGGTTTTGAATACTTGTATGCCGAGAGAGACCCAAAGTTTTTAAAAAAATGAATAGTTCAACCAGGTTTTTTTATATTCAAAAGATCGTGGTGGTGTCTCCAACCTTTCAAGTTTTCTCTTGGTCTCTTACCTTTTAAAATTTGATGGATTTTTTCCTTCATCTGCTTCAGGGGGTTCTAAGCCTAATTTAGCTGATCTTGCCGTCTTTGGGGTTTTGAGACCTATTCGCTATCTCAGAGCCGGTAGAGATATGGTCGAGCACACCCGCATTGGCGAATGGTACAGCAGAATGGAGACTGCAGTGGGAGAGTCTTCAAGGATCAAAGCTTAGACTAACAATACCTTGTGATTCAGTTTGCTGGCAATTTTGGTCCCCATAGATTTTGTTGCATTTGTGGTGATTGGAAAACATTAACTTTATCTACGCACTGTATTTTTTTGCAAATTCGTTGTTTCTAGGTAGTAATTTGTTCATGGCTTACATGTGTGGGTCAAGTGGGTATACCTGTTAGCAAAACTAATGCAATATTGAATAATTGTGTCACTTAACTTATCACTATTCACATCCATTAAAAATGATTTTTTTTTAGTAAGTTTGGTGTTGCTTGGGTTAGAGTAGTATAAAATTTTCCTTGTTCAATTTGTTTTTGTTTTTTAAATCTCTCAAAATGATGGAGCTGACACCATATCAGTATTATTAAATGATCTATGCAAAAGAGTCGAATCCTTCAATGTCTGGCATTGGTCACACCAGCCCTTCAAAAGCTCACGAGGGACACCAGTGGAAGGGCATGACTATGCAAGCGAGAGCGCCAAATAGGAGTCACACCTAGCAAGAATTGGGCGCTAGACAGACATTGTTGGTTAGGCAGGGGCACCAAGCAAAGATAATAATAGTTGGTCTGGGAGGGACACCGAGGAGGGCTCTAAAATGACTTTGAAGATAAAAAGTCTTTTTTTTGGGTAATTAAGATAAAGAATCTTGTCATTATCGATTGTGATTCTCTCATCATTAACAAGAACCTTCAACCATCCTTGAAACTAATGAGCTCTTCCAATTTCTCTATCAAGCTAGTATCTCAGTTGTTTCTCAGTTGTTGAGGTTCGAGTCAGAAGTACGATTTCCCAATAACCTATGAATTGTGACTTGAAGATTTTTTGCCGGAAACCATCACTTCCACCACAATTTTTTCTTTAGTCGTACGTACAGTATACATCAGCGAGGGTTAGTAGGGAAGTTAATTAGTGGGTTAAACAACCAAAGGGGGTTCGATATCTCTCCATAGACTCGAACCCTAAACCTCCCTCTGACAGACAAGGGATACAATCAGATGGGCTATCAGTCACATTTAAGATTTGTCCTTAATCTTCGTCATATTCCATCTTAATCATTGACTATCGGAGATAGCTATTTGGTGTAGAATCTTTCCATCTTAAGATTTGATGCTTGTGAGCCTGTTCTTTTGTCGGTTGGTTTACAAACTCTATCTCATGATTCCAATAATGTAAAGTCTCCAACGAGAATAGAAATTCTTCCTTTACATCAGGGCCTAATAGTGAAGAATCTCAAGACTAAGCGAATCATATGGCTAGTTCTCGTTGGAGGTCATCATGTGGCTAGTTCAACCAATCGCAAGATGAGGAATCTCAGGACTAAGTGGATTAGGACAACTAGGAACAACAATTATGATGATGGACGTTGTCACACGGCTAGTCAAACCAAGCACAGATCTTGTAAGCAAAAATCAAGACCAAAGAACCTTGGCAATGTACCAAATGCTCACGCCTTCCCGAAAAATATACAAGAACTAAGTGCAAACAATCCCATCCTCATATCTTCCGAGCACCGTAGCCCCATGTGCTCATTAATATTCTTTATCTGTAATGGTGTTTTCCTGATGCTAGAATGGACGGGGTTTATTTCTTCTTGTGTGCTATGTGTTATTTTTTGTAATCCTATTGGGGTTTGGATATTGGTTGTTTTGTTGTTTATTTCTTCTTGTGTGCTATTGCCAACGTGAAATCGGAGCCATTGATTGCTGAGATCAACAGCTCAGATGCTGGCTGATGCTGCTTGCGTCCCTCCACAAATAATGTGGTAATCCTGAACTTATCAACATGACATGTATCATTTCTTTTAGAATTCTGTTCTTTCATTCAGCAACTCCGTTTTGTTTTGATGTATAAAAAGGAGGCATTTGGTGAATGATCTCATGTTGGGCACAAAATTCACCAAAAGGTGCTTCATATTCACCACCTCGATCACTTCTAACCATTTTGATCTTTCTGCCAAGTTCATTTTTCACTTCTCCCTTGTAGTGGATAAAATTTTCTATGCCGTCACTCTTGGTTTTAAGCAGGTAAACATAACAATATCTTGTGCAATCGTCAATAAAAGTAACGAAGTACTTATTTTCACCACAAATTTCATCAAACTTTAAGTCACACAAATCTATATGAATTAGTCCAAAGCGGTTATGTACTTCTTTCAACCTTTTGAAAGGAGTTCCTTGTCATTTTAGCCTCTACACACACTTCACATTTATGATTAGAGTTTATGCTAAATTTGGTACACAATTTGAATCTATCAAATGTCTCAAAGTACCAAAATTAACATTTCATAATCTACCATGCCATAAATCAGAAAACTCAGTCATATAAGCAAAAGTTGTGTTCATTTCATCGATACCCGGAGAGTCTGGAACCTTAGTCAGTACATTCATTTTGAACAAACCGTTAACCATGTAACCCCTACCCACATACACTCTTTGTTTTTTCTGTGCAATCTTATCATCCTGGAAAACTGTGGACGGCCCACCGAGATCGCGCGAAAAAGATTGTGATTATTAGAGTCGCCACCCGGATTTGAGGTCCGAACCCGAGAAACCGATAAAAATATGACTCGTTGCCCTTTGAAAAAGATTTTACTAGTCCTGGGGGAACCAAAGATTTCTCGGATTCGGGGGTTTGGTTACGAGAGGGGAAGGGTTTTACGACACCCCTCTCGCCCGGTCCGTGAACCGGTCTCTACTCGATATTTTGTGGGATTTTAAAAAATGTTTGAAATTTAATTTAATCACGTAAATGGGGAATCGGGGATGGGAATCACATAACAACAAGATATACAAGGGATACGAATTTACGGTGAATGCTTGTGCACTTGGTCTACATGGATGATGATAATAATAACAACAATTACTACCAATGTCCACAGAAATAAACTACAACAAAAACTGTACAATCAATCCCAAGGAATTATGAGCATAGGGTTTATCACACTGTTTGCAATCTGGATCCCAGAATGGGGATTGAGCGCTCAAGGGTGATGACTTGAGCGCTCAACCCTCATTCCCCCCACACATCTTCCTTGCTGGTTTGCCATGTTTGATGATACTTTAAGACTTTGAACCATTACAGAAACATCACATAAGTATCACCTCGCTTCAGAAATCATCAAAAGATGTTAAAAACATACTTGCTTTCGAACCAGTTTGAGCGCTCAAGGCTCATGGATTGAGCGCTCAAACCAATTTTGAAAGAGAGAGAGGGATTCAGATCACAAACGCTGTACTGACAACTTATACACACCAACAAGGAATTAAACCATAATCCATCATCAGAACTACTGGAAAATTACAAATAAGCCAAGAACAGTTTGAGCGCTCAAAGATCTGACCTTGAGCGCTCAAGCCATAACATGGCTTTCTAATTTTTGACCTTTAAACAGATTTCAATACCTCCTCAGGATCACCAAAGGCATAAAATAAAGTTTCAAAAGGTCAGACAGCCACTGTTTTGCAGTCAAATATAAGAAATTTGAAGATTTTGATCTTTGATCACCATAAAATGGTTAATTTTACATTCATGCATGTAGTTTTGGTGTAGAAATAAACTGTTTTGAGAGTTACATGAACGCAATTAACTCTTAAATAATGATCAAAACCAAAAGAAAGCTCAGAAATTAGCAAAACAGAAGCTTGTTCAGAATTGGGCTTGAGCGCTCAAGGCCAGAGGCTTGAGCGCTCAAACCCTGTTGTAACTGCAGATTTGAAAAAGGTTTTGAGCAACTTTCAGACCTTTGTGAGTTCAATGCAAGTATAGAGAACTTGCTTGAACTCACTGGTCTTCCTCAGATGGGCCAAAACAGCGAATACATCACATGTTTTACTACCTTTTGGAAGATGTTTATGATTTGAACTTGATTCTGGGCTTTGGGATGATGATTGTGGATGTTTTTGGCTTATAATCTGGACGAATTGAACAATGTAGGTGGTTGATGGATGATCAAGGATCGAATTTCTGGGTTTGGTGAATGGTTTTGTGAGTGGTTTTGATGGTGGAAGAGTGGTTTTGTAGAGAGAGAGAAAGATGATTGGTTTTCTGGTGGAATCAGAAGAGGAGGAGTGTGAGTGTTCGTCCTCCAAAACCAGGGGTGTTGGATGGTTTTTATAGAGTGCGTGGGAGGGAAGAGAGGAGAGAGAGGAAGTGAGTTTGTGTATTTAGGAGTATTTTTAGTGTATTTTTGGAGTTAGTGGAGTACATTGTACGTATAAGGATCGTATAAGATCATCCCCAGACGCTCCCATGCAGGAAATCTCATGATGAGATACTCTGCAAGTTGCTGACTGGATCAGAGTTGAGCGCTCAAAGCCGTGGGCTTGAGCGCTCAAGGTGTGTCTCAGGGGTTTGAGCGCTCAAGGCCATGGGCTTGAGCGCTCAAGGCTATGGATGGCAATTTGCTGGCTTGGCTTAGTTCAACAGTGCTTGGTTGGTTTGGAACATTTTGATTGTTCAGGTGGTGTTTGGTTGATTTTGATCAAATTCAAATCATTCTTACAAGTTCCAGGTAATCGGTCCGTTTCATCATCGGGGATGCTCGAGCGTATCTCGGGTTCAAAATTGGGATGTCTACAAAAACCAAGCAAAAGCCATTTTTGACCAAAAGCAAACCAGAAATCAGATTCTAGCAATTCTCTGGCATATACATCATATCCTTGAGAGTCACCTCTTTTTCAGAAGTCATTTTCAGAACCACATTTGCAAGTCCTTCAACCTTGGAAGTCGAGGAGTTTCCCGTGAAGAGTTGTTCGCCAGAATCTACCGGTTTATAGGTGGTGAACATCTTCTTGTCTGCGCACACATGACGAGTAGCGAGTATCCACAAACCACTCCTTAGGATTAGATCCCACCATGTTGACTTCTGAAACCACAACAGAGAGACTCACTTCTCCAACATCATCAGAGAGAATCTCCATTTCAGTCATATTGGCCTGTGCTGGTATCTTGCTACGGCATTTAGCATCTCGATGGCCCTGTTTGTTACAAACAAAGCACTTCCCAGTAAACTTGTGCTTTCCATCGAACTTAGCCTTTTTGCCCACCCCTCATCGGGACCGAGGTCAAAACCCGGATTTTTCTTCTTGTTGCTCTTTTTCTATTTGCTAGCCTTGCCCTCTTGTTCAACCATGTTGGTCTTAGCTGTATACTGATTCACAATTCTCTTGTCCAAATTCAGTGTACTCTATTCCATTCTCAGATGTACAATCAAATATTCCAAGTTCATCTATTTGCGCTTGTGCTTCATTTGCTTCTTAAAATCCTTCCAGAGAGGCGGCAGTTTCCAAATGATAGAAGCCACTTGGAATGATTCGCGCAAGATCATCCCCTTCAGTACGAATCTCATGAAGTAGAATGTGGAGTTCTTGGACCTGATTCATAACGGGCTTCGAGTCAACCATCTTGTAATCGAAGAACCTACCCACGACAAACTTCATCAGACTGGCGTCTTTTGATATATACTTTTTCTCCAAGGTAAGCCAGAGTTCCTTGACACTTTTGACTGAATAGTACATGTTATCCAATCCACTAAAAATTTAGTTGCAACATAGAAAATCGGAGTTCTTCTAATCATCATAGGCAATACAGACCTGAGTTTCCATCTCATTCTCCATCACAGTGGGGGCATCTTCAGATAGAAACCTTGCCAAACGGAGAGTCATAAGATAGAATAACATCTTTTGTTGCCACCTTCGGAACTCCATTCCATTGAATCAAAAGTGTTGTGGTGTAAAGCAATTAAACTAAATGTCAAACTTGAAAGAACCAAAAACTAATAAGAAAAACAAAAATTACAGTAAGTAATCCAAAAGGTTTTATGCCGACAACTAAATGGTTATTAACTGATTATAATACAAACGGACTAAGTTTTCCTTTTAGGCCACTTCGAGAATAAGAAAAGATCCTTAATGACTTCAATACTAGAAATCAATAAAATATAACTTTTAGTGTAATCAGCAGATTGAGAATGCTTAGTCAGTAAGAATCCAACAAAACCCACGGACCAGATTCAAACCCCAAGTTAAAAATTACAGCAACTTTAAGACACGAAATTGTCTCAAGCGTTTTACCACTACAATAATCATAAACTAGAAAACCAGTAAAGAAACCTTCACTTATCGATCAAAATTTGTTAGACCAAACCAATTTCAGTACACCGGGAATTGGCAATAGATGAATCGAGGCGAGTATTGGATACTCTGCCCTTAAAGAAAATTCGCCCTTTACACTGGTGTTGATGGATTACCCGGATGTCTGCGATTTTCTCCAAACAGAAGTAGCACTTCAATTTGTTCGATAGGTGAACCAGAAAACTACACGGAACTCTCGAAATGTTTGATGTATGAATGGGCTATGTAATGCAGATTATTTTTTTTCGTGAATAAAAGAGAGAAGAAGAGTTCTATTTATAGATAAATAGGCACCCGAACGGAGAGGTACAAATCCATTCGGAACTGTATGGACGTGACTGGTCGGTTGCGACTAGTCAGAGACATCCGCTACTTGTTCACGCGAACAGGTGCGCACACAAGAAAGGGAAAACGTTTCGGGGAGAAACGGAAAAATAAAATCAACCCGGCCCGGTCGATAGCGCGCATGGTATGTGGGCCAAAGCCCACTTTGTCCATGCCATCTCCTCCTACAAAAGTTGCATGACCCAAAGGGCCAAATCCTTATGCTCAACTTGTGCTACATATAGCCAATGAACTTGTTATCCCACACCAATGTGGGACCAATAATTTTTTCTCTTCTACCAAAATTAGTGTAGGCACTTTTAAGATCAATTTTTTATTCACTTTAACTTAATTTTAGCCAACCAAGGGTTTGTTCTTAATCTACTGACCAAGAAAAACACAACGAAATGTGGATCCATCCTTGTGAACGTATGGGACCCACTAAAATAATAGCTCAAAACGAAATAAAATCAAGTCCTTGAACTTGAACTCGAGTAGCTTGGTTAGAGCATCTTTAGTGCACTACCTAAAAAATGCTCCATAAAGTGTACACCTAAGCACATGTATGGCCCTATTTTGTTTGTTAAGAACTTAGTTAACTAGCTAACTAGAAATGCACTTTAATGAGGCTCCCTAAAAATGTTCATTATCCCTAAAAGGTTTCTTTCTCTCTCCCCTTAAAGTCATTCTCTCTCTCCTCCTTCCATTCTCTCTCTCTATCTCTCTCCTTAAGTCTCTTCCCAAATTTAGGTAGTCACTTAAAACACTTTAGATAGTAAGATGTGCTAACTAAAATTTTAAGAAGCTAATTTTTGTGTACTAAAGATCATTTTTTGAGTTTATCTTAACTAACTAATTAAAACACTTTAGAGAACTCTTTTAGTTAAGTTAGTGCACCACATATTACGGCCCAAGAATTTCCCCGAGAACACGACTCCTAAATGGGGTGCATATATAGTCGGAACACGATAATTTACATCGAGAAGAGAACAACTTTCAGGCCTCTTTGCTCCTGCCAAGGTTTCGTCGTGCTTCTCTCTATCGTTATCCTCTCTCTCTCTCTCTCTCTCTCTCTCTCTCTCCTCTTTCCCTATCTAAAACCCTTGATTTAATCACAGGTTTTTAGCCACTCTCTGTTTGGACTATTGAGCAGTAAAATAGGAAATAAGTAAGAAATTAATGGCGTCTGCGCCCGCTAATCTGTGGGTGTTGGTTGGATTGGGTTTGGCTGGAATTCTGATAATGACGAAGAAGCTGAAGAAGAAAGTGGTCAAACAAGACTTTGGGGCGTTCGTGTTGAGGTTTCAACTTCTTCCCCCGCCTCAGCCTTCTCCTCCCAAAGCCCCTCACCCTTTGACTGGACTCACTTTCGCAGTCTCAGATGTGTAAGTTGGTAGCCAATATTTCCATTTCTTGATGCTCCGTTTGGTTGCAGATAATTTCTTCAATATCCAAACGACTAAGCATTATATATGTGGCTGTTGGGTTGACAGAATGTTACATGGCTACAGGTCCAGTCCTGGAAGTGTCCTTTTTTATTTTGTTCTATGCGTATTTTTGGAATTTTTTTTCCCATTCTTTACTGATTTTTTTAGTTTTTTTGGGTGTTGGGGCGAAGCATCTCAATTCTGTGGTTATTCGGATTCATAGTGTGAGTCCCAATTCAGTCATCTGAGCTCTGTAGTTATCGTTAACTACTTTGATGGACAAACCATGTAGAGTATGTTTGCCACTGTCTCTGTGTCATGAATTCTTGGATGGGTTTGCTGAAGAAAAGGAAAATCACAGGTTGATTAAAGGGCTTTATATGACATCTTCACTTAATTATTTTGCTATCTTACTACGCACCTTTTACTTTCCCTCCATAACTCCCTCGATAAATCCCTCACCCAAACAGTCTTACGTTAAGTACTGTGCCTACAAAGAAGAGGCAAAATCAGTAGTTTGTCACACAAACTTGCCGTTTAAAGCACTTCAAGCTTGGATGTGGCGTTTGTTGGAGACTTTCTTGGCATTTACTGATGAGGGGTGAGTTTCGTGGTAACAGATCCATGCTATATTCACTAAAGTGGAGGTTTATCTTCAGTTTCTGACGCATCAATATCCAAACTTTAGGAAGTGCAGTCTTGGTTAGAGAGGATCCATAATTAGATATAGCATATTGGTTCCGGAATAAGTAGTCTTATAGGAAATTTAATGTGTTTTACAAGTATGAAACATAGTTGTCAAATTGCGAATCGAATCGAGAATCGGATTGACCCTTTTTTGAATCGTGAATCGAATCGAATCATGAATCGTAACGATTTGGTCTAAGTTTCAAAAAAATGTGTCTATGCACTTGCACAATAAAGATACATTGTAACATCGACAAATTTAAGCTTAAATCAGTATTGAAGTTTTTTTCTACCATAAACTGATGATTGCATGGTCTAATAGGAAAGAGTAGATATTTGTAGATGAAACTAAATACTATAATAAAATGGATATATGCATATAGATCTAAATATTCATTGTAAAAATGAAAGCTTGGCCTTAAAACAAATAACAATAAAAGTTTGTAGCCTAATAGGTACAAACTAGTTCATATGGCAAAATTAAGGTAAAACTACTAAAGTGAATTCACAGTAGTCGAATGTAGTAATTGTGAGAAACCTTGATTCACTTATAGATTCGTATTGTTTTTGCATGAATCATGAAGCGAATCGCAAATCGAACCGTGAATTGTATGATTCACCACCAATTCTAGGTAAACCTTGATTCACCTATAGATTCGTGTTGTTTTTACTTGAATCGTGCGGTTCTGACAACTATGATATGAAAATGAACGTGATTCATTCAACATATCATATCATACACTGGTTTCCCTGTGAATTGAAAATCTTGGCAATGGTAAGTATATAATACATTTCTTTTACCGTAGTTTTTGCTTATTGGCGATGGTGTTCGGCCAAATTCCTTTTTTCCCCTTAAAAACAAAAGTTAGAGGTATCTGTTTCCGAAAAGCAAAGAGTGGACTTAACATAACTCCTGTTAAACTTAAAAGGTCATTTGGCTTCCAAAGGTACCTTAAAGTGGGCTTTCTGGCTGGACATTAGCCTCTGAGAGGACCTTGGGTAATTCAGTCACCTTACTTCATTATTGGTCGCGTGGTCAATCTTTTGATACTGCATGAGAGTGTTAAACTGTTAATCCTCTTCTATTTTATTTCTTAATGTGGTAGTTGTACTTTCTTTTCTTTTCTTAAGTGATTTTTGGTTCCACCCTACATATAGTAGTTTTAGCGGGAATAGTGATTCCAAGAGTTGAAATGATATGAATGCATCTCCATGTTTTCAGTTTTTAACAGGGAAGGAGCATGATTTTGAAAAGATGATCTGCCTGTCTGAAAATCACAGGATTTAATGCTGTGTCATGGAGGAATATGACCTGGGTCTTCTAATTTCTTTGTTGATTTCTTGAATAAATGTTGTACTTTGACTGTGTGTCTGGGGAAATTGTTGACAACTTCACATTCTTCTTGGTTCATCAATTTTTTAAAATTTTGTTAGACTTCTAATAATGTTTTGGTAAAGTTTCTGAAGCCCATCACTTTTTGGCATTTCTTGGGACAACACGGTTTCACTATGCCTTAAACGTAACATAGGTTGCCTTGTTATGACATCATTGCAGGATTGTCAACAATTGTTTTCTGTTAACGACTGAAATTTTTATGTACTATGTATGAATTTTATTTGAGTAATTAAGTCCTGAATAGCTAATTCCTGACCTGGGTCCATTAGAATGTTTTAATTTAAGTAAGCTAGTTCTATGAGGCTGCATTTTACATGCGACCTGTCTTGATTCAAAAGAATCAATTAATACATGTGACTAAATCAATATTAGAGTTAAAGCTAACTTTGGGTATGCTTTGATAGCTAGACCAGTAAATGACTTAAACCTGCCTCCCTTTGGGGTCATATTAGTGGAATGTTCTTGTTTTTCTTGCAGGCGGTTGTGCTAGGCATGTTTTGATATTGAAACCAAAACTGTGGATGTATTAGCTGTTAATGTCTTGAACCTGTCTTCCTTTGGGCTCAAATTACTGGAATGTTCTTGTTTGTCATGCGGGCAGTTTTGCTGAGCATTTATTGATATTGTAACCAAACTGTGGTTTTGTTATCTGTCTGATGCGTATAAAGCCATTACAGAGCCATAGTTAAATAATTTTAGCACAATTGTAGCCAATAGTGTCTCATTCCTGCACCATAATTCCCTCCTATATTTCCATCAGGGGTGTGATTGTTTATTGTTGGTACTTGATACTTGTAATGCTCTCTTCCATAAGTTAATTATACTACTTTGTGATCCCAAAAAAGCGTACTGTTTTTTTAGCTGATATGATGGTGATTTGGGTTTGATGGTTTTCCAATTAAAATTAAAATATTGACTATCATTACGCTTGTCTCTCTATTTAGCAGTTCTAATTTCTAAAACTTGTCATACGACTTGTAAATAAGGTAGTTACTAACTTTGATTCCAGATTTGATATCGATGGATTTGTGACTGGGTTTGGCAACCTAGACTGGGAACGGACACATGTGGCTGCTTCTCAAACATCTTCTGTGGTTTCAGCTCTAGTTGAAGGAGGTGCCACGTGTGTTGGGAAGACAGTTGTGGATGAAATGGCTTATAGGTTTGTACTTGGCTCTTCAAGATTTTAATTTTGAATATAGGTGGCAACCGGTCATGACAACATGGTAAGTGCTTATTTGGTGCTATCAGCTTTGCTTGTGTTCAATCAATGGAATCAACCTCTTACAGAACCCAAGAGTTGATGGAAGAGGGAGCATTTTTAACTCTTTAGTAAAAATATTGTTATACTTATCCTTTAAGAAATAAAAAAAAGATAAGGGATACATTTCCGGACAAGTGGTATAGTATGTGTTAGAACTAATGCAACTTCTCTTTTCCTGTTAAATTCAGTTCTGGTTATATATAATTACTCAATCGAGTTTGCATGTTTCACTTTTCCAGTATCAGTGGGGAAAATAAGAATTACGGTACACCCACCAATCCTACTGCTCCTGTACTAATGCCTGGGGGATCCTCTAGTGGAAGTGCTGTGGCTGTGGCTGCCAATCTCGTTGACTTCTCCTTGGGTAAGCTTCTTACCCACTTCAAGACACATGCTTTTTCCTTCACTCGTGAAGTTGATTCATATTTACTTATCCTCATAAAAATTGTTAGCGAGTTTCTTCCTTTATATCCTCTTTTGTTTGTTTGTTTTATCAACATAGCAAGTCCCGCATCTCACACTCAAACACTTGGGACATGTGCTAGGCACATTCTAACGTGACTTATTTATATTTTTAGTGTCTTAGTACTGAATATGCTTCTGGGTTCTTGTTATGTTTGCTTGGTCATAAGTAAGATGCTTCTGGGTCTAGAAACAAGACTAAACAAAAAATAATGATGGAGCCGAAAACTAAAATTAAAAAGTATGCTTGGAACCAGGTATTACCATATGAGTAGTCACAACAAGAATATTTTTAAAGGTTAGATATGAACGAATGCAGATCATTAAAATCTTGGTTATTGTGGGATTAGCCCCCTGAAGAAATCGTCTACTGTCTGATATGGGAGTGGAAAAATAATTAAAAAGTGATAAAGGGAAAATGAAAGGCGTGTGCTTTTTTGGGACAAGACCACATATGATAATGCAGCTAATATAAGGGTAGACCACTTCCAAAGTTGTTATAGCATGCTGTTTGAATCTGATTTTCTATGAAACCAAAAAGATGAACATTATGATCATCAGTTCTTGAAACTTGACCCATCCATGACATTTTGTGGACGATTACCTGGTCATTTTTCTAAGGTGAAGAGCTTTTGTATTTTCATCATTATTTGAAACCATTTTGGGTGTGCTGGTGATTGTATTTGACATCTGCTTCATTTCGTGGCTTCTTGTGTCAGTTTTGGAAAAAGAATTCCTTATTCTTAGTGTATGACAGGTATTGATACCGACGGTGGTGTCCGAGTACCCGCTGGATATTGTGGCGTGATAGGATTTCGACCATCATACGGGGCTGTGTCCCACACGGGGGTTGTTCCTGTTTCGTCAAGTTGTGACACTGTTGGTATGTGTTCAAATTTTCAAATGCCAATCAAACAAAAGGCTTATACTATATTGCATGACTCCCTTGCTCTATTTTCTGATTTAGTTTCATGAATATCACGAAATTTTTTCATTTTCGCACTTGTTATGCCACAAAAGATACCTCTTAGGAGAAGCAACTACTTCAATACCAAGGAACGAAGAGGACCCATTTTTCATTTCATATTCGTGAAATAGATGCAGTTTCACCTCACTATTGGCAACCATAATCAGAGTTTTTAGTAATCATATTTTCTACATATAGCTGTAGAAGAATTAACCCTGTTGAAGGACCGTGAATATAAAGATCAGAATGTGTCACTAGGCTGAAAACTATGCTGTAGGGCAACGAATTGCAAACTTTAATACCAAGCTTGAGAGACTGTTTAAGGCTATAAGAGAACGATGAAGACAACAATCAATGGCAGAAGGTTGAGAAACGCCCAAGGATGCATATAAAATGAAGATCTGAAGAATTTAGCAAGAGTCTCGTAGAAGGACGACAGGGGTATGATGCTTCATACATTTTTTGCAAGGTCCAGCAGGGGCCATCAATGGCTGATAGGGCCCATCGAGGTTTTGTCATTATCATGTGTGGGTGTGTTGACGAAGAATAATTTGGTCTTGATATCAAATCTACGAAAATAGGACAAAACCTAATTGCTGAAAGTACAGAATACGATCCCGGGGCTGCCGAAGGTCTGGACAGGTCCGCAACGGTCGCCGGAGATCTATGAGTGTCGATGGAGGTCACCACGTGCCCGGCGAGGGTTGGTGAAGTCGCATCAATAAAGAGAGAAGCAAGCCAAGTGATGAAAGAGGCAAAAACGAAAGGGTCCGGTGAGCGTCGCTGGAGGTTTATGGAGGGTGAGGTGAGAGCTGTAGCAAAGTAGTTTCAGAGCCTGGTGTGGAAGACTGAAGGCTGAAATTGCAGGATGGCGGACTGAAACTGCAAAAGGGATCACTGGGAGATTGCCGAGGTTTCTTCGTTGGTCTGACTAGGTGCGGTGGGGGTCGGCGATGGTTGGGGGTCCAGATTGTGGGTGCAGATCTGAATGTAATAAGGACTGGGGTTGCAAAACTGAGCCTCAAACTTTTTCGAAAGATATCGCTGGAGCTGCTAGGGAGGTGGCCAAAGGTTCTAGGATTCTGGCGGGAGGTCATTGGACCTTCTAGGGTTTGGGCAATTCTTGCCGGAGGTTAAACAATGGTTGAGAGGAGATCAATTGATGCCGACGCAGATGAACAAGATCAAAAGACGGAGATCAAAGATTGATCGAGATTGCTAAGAGCCCAAAGCCAAATCTGGCAGCAGCAGCAGCCGGTGCAATAAATAACTATTCTACTGGTACTCTGATACCTTCCCACGATACAAAGAGAGAAAGCAATGATGATTGTATGAAAAAAAAAAAAAACACTATATTACAAGAGTAAAATGATGAAGCAATATACACTAACCCAAACAACCTAGACATGTATAATACTAGAGGACTAGATACAACAACAACAACAATAATAGAACCCATCTAGTCCCCAATCATTGGGGGTATGAGCGGGTGATGATACACCTATAAAATACAAGATAAATAATGGTAAACCACAATAGAACCTCCATGTATTATGAAAAAGTGGATATTACCAGAATAATGATGTGGCTACATTTGCTGACCCTAGAAACCTGCAAATCCTTTTAAGTCTAAAAGACAGAAACAATCTGGAACTGCATGCTCAACTGTTTTTACAATCTACTATGTCCAAATATACTTTCAGTGACACCACATCTCAACAGAGTTACAAAACTGCTCTCCTAAAAACACCAATTCCACATGGTCACACTCTTATTAGGTGCAAGAAAGATTGAAGGAAAAACTTCTTCGAATGTCCATTCATTGGTCTTATGCTTCTTTGTCTTCTTTCCCAAGGCCCAACATTCTCTTCGCGCCTTTGATCATTTACTTTCCGAAGGCCGTATGCCATAATGATCATTTCCGCATTGCAAAACTTGGTCGCCTACTCTAATGATCTATATTCTTAGCTAAGCTTAGCTGCTTTCTGCCTTTACTTCTCTCTTTTCCATTGAGAAAGGTGAAGACTTTTTCTGGAGTTTATTTTTCAGAATAAAGTAATCAGTAATGGACAGCTTTAGCAAGGGTAGCGGCTTTCTATGCTTCTTCACCTACTTTTGTGGTCAAGGAATACTACTTTCCTGTGCAATGCAGTCACCATAAAGTATATTTAGGACTTTAAGGTCATTGGACCTTTGTGTCTAAATTTCTTGTATTTTTAATTTATGTGGATGAGTTTATATTTTGCATTGCCAACTGTCAAAATATGTCAAACATTTTAATTGCTTCTAATGCTGATTCAATGGTTCTCAAATTCTGTTTGCATGTATATTTTTTTTGGTAATGAATTTGAGTTTACAGTGTATAAATCTTTCAGGGTGTTTGTTGACTGTTTTGTTCGTGTATTTGTGCTCCTTTCATTCTGTTGTTTGCACCTTGTTCCTTTTGCTTTTGTCTGCAGTAATTTTCATTAACATCTCTATTGCAGGATGGTTTGCAAAGGATCCCATTATACTACGCCGCGTTGGGCATTTGCTGCTGCAAGTCCCCTTTGCTGTTCAACGTAATCCTAGGAATATCATTATAGCTGATGACTGTTTACAATTAGTAAAGGTTTCGGTGGATCGGGTTGCTCAGGTGGTAATTAAATCCACGGAAAAGCTATTTGGAAGTATGTTCTTTTGATCTATTCTGATTTGTTGGAAGCTTAGAATTGATTTTTAGCGTAATTTTTTACTTCTCCGTATTAGTGCCCATTCATAAATTGTGATAATCTCTTTTTTCAGGACAAGTTCTGAAACATGAGAATCTTGGAGACTATTTGGATGTTAAAGTTCCAAGCTTGAAATCATTTTATAGCAAGAAGTCAAATGGTGAAGTAAATTCTTCTTCAATAAGATTGCTAGCAAATGTCATGCAATTAGTTAAAAGGTTAGATTGGTAATTAGATATTTTGGTATTGTTTGTGGAACTTCTAGATCCTTGAATTCATTAACTGGTATCTCTTTGATCAGCGTTGACCTCCTTTTAATCTCGAGGCTCTGTCACTCTGCTGCTTAGTGGCATTTTAGCTCAGCTTTCGTCGGATTTTATTCCTGCGTTTATCTTTAATAATTGGGTTCTTTTGGCTAAGTTTGATTTACTCTCTTGATTTCGAAGTCTCTTTTTTCTCTTCGGGGTTTCTGTGTTGTTGGGATTTGATTTCATGCCAACACCATAGTTGCTTTCTAGAGAAAGGTAATCTCAAATTTGATGCAAAGGTAATCACAAAACTTGTTTCTCAATCATATCACGACAACTTTCGTTGGCAATGCCATCAAATCTGTAAGTAAATATCTATTCAATAGGTTCAATGTGTCTACTTCAATTTATGCCGGTTTGACTTGGATCGAGTTGCTGTGGTCGAACACCAGGAATAGGTAACGAGAAAGTCGATCAGGAAGAGATAACGAGAGTGACTGATCGATTGGGTGTTGCTGTCGTGGTTAGAACAGGTACTGTGGTTGATTTGAGAGAGAGAGAGAGAGAGAGAGAGCACAACTGTTTGACAAAGAAAAGAAAAAGGTAACGAAAGAGAGAAAAAAAAGTCAAAGTTCCTCGAACCGCTCTGATACCATGTCAAAAAAATTGAACGATATTTTATTCTTCTCACAAGGAGGAACAATGTATAGATTGAGTACAAAGATAAATAAGTAAAGGAAATAACTCGCAAATCACAGAATTATGCTAACTACATAATTAGACTGATTACGATTGATTATAAAATAGGAGTATTACAAAATATATGACTATTATTTCCAACAATCTTTCTCTCAGCATCGTCGATCGACGAGGGATCAACCAACCCTCGTCGATCGACGTCGCCCCTCGCCAACGTCCAACGAGGCTCCTTTGACCACCACGACCACCAGTTCCAGTCTCGTTCAACCACCATCGATCAGTACAGAAGCCATCATCGACCAAGGTTCTGATTCTTTCAGCCATCCTCGATCTTTGTTGGACCTTGTCAAGCACTAGGAGTCTTCGAAATTCACTGGGTGGCAGTAGAAACTCTCGGTTTACACTCGAACCCTACTGGGTGCGTTCATTTGTGCTCAAGTCTCTGGTAATCTCTGATTTATTCCTTTTTTGGTTTTCTTTTCTCATCATGGGTGATAAAAATAAGATAACCGACACACCCGAAGCCTCAGAAACCAAAGAAATTGTTATGGATCATTTTTCGCGTCATTCTCTCACCACAATTAAATTAAATGGATCCAATTATCTGCCATGGTCACGTGCAATAACTCTCTCTGTTGATCCTGCTTGGATCCAACATGATTTGTTTATCATGACCTTACTTTGGAATAGTCTTGAACCTGATATTTTCAACAACGTTACATGCCTTGATACGTCGAAAAAAGTCTGGGATACTCTACACGAGTTATACTCATCCGATCAAAATCTCTCTCGTATTTATCAGATTTATCATAATATTTTTTCTTTCCAACAAGAAGATCGATCGCTTTATGAGTACTTCTCCACCTTAAAGGGTATGTGAGATGAGTTAAATGTCTACCAACCTCTCACCACAGATTTAAAAGTTCAGCAAAAATACAGAGATGAATTTCGTGTTACCAAATTCTTGTCTGGATTGAAATCAGAACTTGCTCCTCTTAGTCCCCAAATTCTTTCTGCAAAGAAGTTCCCACATTGGTGAGGCCTTTGCTCGTGTTCGACGAGTTGTTCCTTGCTCATCTGGTTTTGAGCATCATACTCCATCTGCCCTAGCCGCTTCATCTTCTGGAAATTTTGGCAATCCCCCTCCACACAGACAATATCACACAGTCATAGTAGTTCCTCTGAACGTGGTGGTCGACGTGGGGGGCGTGGCACAAATAAGTGTACTCATTGTGGTGCAACCAACCACGATGTTGAGTTCTGTTGGAAGCTTCATGGCAAGCCGACTTGGGCTAATCATGCTACACTTGAGGGGGAGCCATCTGCACTTGCACTTGCACTTGTCCAAGATTGGGTATGATTCTATGATTCAAAGGGCTAATGGATCATATGACACGTGATTTATCCCTTTTGACTGATGTTGTTACTCCTTATGTTCCTTCTTATGTTACGATTGCTGATGGTACTAAAATTATTGTTCGTGGCATTGGTACATATCATTCATCTGGTCTTGTTTTTCCTTCTGACTTATATTTGCCACAATTTCCTTTTAATTCATAAACTTTTTCATACTCACTAGTGTTCTATACTCTGCTATCATTCTCATAGTGAATTTCAGGATCTAAAGACGCAGAGGATGATTTTTTTTTCTCTCTAAAGGGCCAATGTTCTACGTGCGAATGCACCTATTACTACTTGTGGCTTCGGCCCTCGCTCCCTATTCCTTCCTTCAAGGAACGGGCAAAACTAGAGACTCTCCCGTCCGCTTTCCAATCCCAGATCAAAGTGAGACCTGCAAGAGCAGCAGCCGCCGCCGCCGTCCAACTCTTCCATGTTTCTGCTTTACACTCTACTACCACCCATTATCAGTGGCATTATTGTCTTGGGCACCCATCTTTTGCCAGTCTTCGCAAGCTAGTTCCTACTTTACCTAATTCTTCTCCTTTTAATTGTGACTCTTGTGAACTCAGTAAACACCGTAGGGTTTCTTTCCCTTTACGTACCGAGTCACCATGTTTAAAACCTTTTGCTTTAGTTCATTCAGATATTTGGGGACCTTTGCGCACTACGAGTTTGTGGTGCTCACTATTTTGTTATGTTTATTGATGATTTTTCTCGTTTAAAATGGGTGTATCTCCTCAAAGATGAGTCTCAATTATTTTATGCTTTTCCAATGTTTCATGTTGAGATTGTCAATCAGTTTAATGCTAAATTACATATTTTACGAACTGATAATGCCCAAGAATAGCTTTCTCATCAATTTACGCATTTTAATGAGACTCATGGCATTATTGATCAAAATGCTTGTGTCATCATCCCTCAACAAAATGGGGTTGCGGAATGGAAAAATAAGCCAGTTTTAACTTGTGCTCTTATGCTTCACATGAACGTTCCAAAACATTTTTGGGGATATGCTATCCTTATAGCTAACTAACTTATAAATAGAACACCACCTCAGGTTCTGAAAGGCAAAATTCCTTATCAGATCATGTTTCTTGACAAGAATCTTTATATTCTTCACCCAAAACTCTTCGGTTGTGTTTCGTTTGTTCATAATTTCTCTCCTGGTCGTGATAAGCTCTTACAAATGTATCTTTCTTGGTTATTCTCGGACACAAAAAGGATACAAGTGTTATAGTCCCTCGTTACGGAAGCACTTCGTGAGTGCTGATGTGACATTTTTTGAGACTATCCCATATTATTCCCTTGAAGGTGCTCAATTACTGCCACCCGTGTTGGCGGACCTTGGTCCGTCACCTTGTCTTCCTGAGATTGCCACTCAACAACAGATTACATAGGTCTATATTTGTCGTCCTTTTGCTGCCGCTCCACCCGTTGCTACTACAGATACAACTTCTGTACCCACACCATCTCCTCCCGCGTCTGCGGATCCGGATCTTGATCTTCCTATTGCTCAGCGTAAAGGTATTCGTTCCTGCACTTCCCATCCTATCTCACAGTTTGTGTCGTATCACAATTTGTGTCCTATGATCATTTATCTCTTTCTTTTCGCGCTTTTTCTGTGTCTCTGTCCTCTGTTGTTGTTCCCAAGTCTTATCAGGAGTCTCCTTTGCATCCTGGATGGCGCTCTGCTATGGAAAAAAAGATGTGCTCTTTGTCATTGAATCATACTTAGGCTATTGTTCCCAAGCCTTCTGAAGCTCATATTGTTGGTTGCTGTGGGTGTCCACTATCAAGGAGAATCTTGATGGTACTATTGATCGATTGAAAGCTCGTCTTGTGGCCAAGGGTTTCACCCAAACTTATGACCTTGATTATACTAAGACTTTCTCTCCAGTCGCCTAGCTCAATTCTGTTTGAGTTATTATTTCTCTTGCGGCTAATCTTGATTGGCTTCTCCGTGAACTTGATGTCAATAATGCCTTTTTTACATGGGAATCTGTCTGAGACTGTCTACATGGCTCAACCACCCAATTTTGAGTCCAAAGGGGAGTATGTGTGTCATATTTGCAAATCTATATATGGCATCAAACAATCTCCCCGAGCTTGGTTTGATAAGTTTAGCAATTCCGTTGTTTCTCATGGCATGACTCGAAGTCAAGCTGATTACTCAAGAAGACCAACCGTGGTATTGTGATTCTTGTGGTCTCTGTGGACAATATAATCATTATTGGCAGAGTGGCAGTGAGAGTATTGGGATTCAGATATTTATTCGTCATCTTTGTTCTAGTTTTCTCACGAAGGATCTTGGCAAACTTTGGTATTTTCTTGGCATTGAGGCTGCTCTCTCCAAAGCAGGCATTAGTTGGTCACAAAGGAAGTACAATCTCGGTATCTTGACGGATACAGGTTTTATTGGGTCTAAACATGTAGCCACTTCTATGGAAACTAATCTTGTTAATGCTGATGGTGAACTGATTGATGATCCTGAGATGTATCGGAGACTTGTGGGTAAACTTATTTATCTCACTATTACACGACCTGATATCTCCTTTGCAGTTAGTATCGTCGGTCAATTTATGACTCACCCTCGAGTTCCTCATATGGAGGCGATTGTTCGTATCTTGAAGTATCTTGAGAATGCCCCTGGACGTGGACTTCTCTACAAGTCATCGGGACATCTTTGTTTGAAGGTTATACCGATGCTGACTGGGCAGTTATTGTACCTTTATAGGAGGTAATCTTGTGACGTGGAAAAGTAAGAAACAGTCGATTGTGGCATGTTCCAGTGCTGAGGCCGAATATCGACTTGTGAGTTAATTTGGTTGTGCACTCTTTTACAAGAATTTGGGATTTTAGAACAGGGTCCTACTCCTCTTTATTGTGATAACCAAGCTGCTATCCACATCGCCAATAATCCAGTCTTTCATGAGAGGACCAAACATATTGAAGTTCATTGTCATCTCATTCGGTCAAAGGTGGAATCTAAAGCTATTACTACTCCCTTTGTCCCTTCAGGCTTTCAACTTGCGGATATATTCACCAAATCACTCCCTAACACTTCCATTGACTCTATTTGTCGCAAGCTGGGAGTACACGATGTATATGCTCCAGCTTGAGGGGGAGTGTTGGAAAATAATCATATATTTTGTAATATGTTGTAATCAATTGTAATCAGTCTAATTAGGTAGGCAATCAGTCTAATTAGGTAGGTAATCAGTCTAATCATGCAGTCGAACGAGAAGTTGAAAAAAAAGAGCGAGAGGGAAGGGAAAAATTAGAATGCTGTACAGAACAAGAAATTTTGATATGCAGCATAACAAATCACCGAGTAGCGAATCAACACTAAAAGGATGCCCTAAAACCTGGCATCATTGCGACTTTCTCTTGTTTCATCTCCCTTTCTCCTCTCTGTCGCACTTAACTTATACCTATGCCTTCTATCTTTTGGCACAATGTGGAATGGTGGTTGGCCAAATAATGCATGTAAAGTGTTAGAAAGATTATAATCGATATGTATTCTTGACTGTGTACAAGATAGTTTAGGAAAGGAAATAATAAGGAAATTGCTACCTACCTAATTAGACTAATTACAATCTTCCTAATTGCCTAATTGATTACAACATGTGTATTATAATACTTCTTTCCTTTTCAACATACTTCTTTCCTTTTCAACACTCCCCCTCAAGCTGGAGCGTATACATCGTACACTCCAAGCTTGCGACAAATAGAATCAATGGAAGCCCTGGGAAGAGCCTTCGTGAAAATATCAGCAAGTTGAGAGCCTGAAGGAACAAAAGGCGTGCTGATCTCTTTAGACTCCACTTTTGACCGAATGAAATGACAATCAACTTCAATGTGTTTGGTCCTCTCGTGGAGTACTGGATTATTAGCAATGTGGATAGCAGCCTGATTATCACAATATAAGGGAGTTGGACCATGTATTGGAATCCCAAACTCATGTAGAAGTGTACGCAACCAAATCAACTCACAAGTGGTATGAGCCATTGCTCTATACTCTGCTTCGGCACTAGAACGTGTTACAACTGACTGTTTCTTACTTTTCCATGTCACAAGATTGCTACCTATAAATGTGCAATAACCAGTGGTAGAACGGCGATCAGCAGGAGATCCTGCCCAGTCAGCATCCGTATACCCTTCGATACGAAGATGTCCAGATGTTTTGTAGAGAAGTCCATGCCCAGGAGCATTTTTAAGATACTTCAAGATACGAATCACAGCCTCCATATGAGAAACTCGAGGACAAGTCATAAATTGACTAACAACACTGACTGCATAGGAGATATCGGGTCGAGTGATCGTGAGATAAATAAGTTTACTCACAAGTCTCCGATACAGCTCATGATCGTCAACCAACTCACCATCGTCAAGCATAAGTTTATGATTAGTCTCCATAGGAGTAACTACAGGTTTAGAACCAAGATAACCTGTATCTTTCAAGAGATCGAGAGTGTATTTCCGTTGTGATAAACTAATGCCTGCTTTAGAACGAGCAACTTCAATGCCAAGAAAATACCGAAGCTTGCCTAGATCCTTGGTGAGAAAACTGGAACAAAGGTGACGAATCAATACCTGAATCCCATCATTGTCACTCCCTGTAATGATGGGGGGTAGTGACACAAGCAGTTTGATGAATATTGGCCCTTTGAATTATAGAATCATACTCAGTCTTGGACATAGTAATCTGAGTAGGAGCAAGAGCAGATGTCTCCCCCTCAAGTGTAGCCTGATTAGCCCAAGCGGGCTTGCCATGCAGCTTCCAACAGAATTCAACATCGTGGTTGGTCGCACCACAATGAGTACACTTCTTGGTGCCACGACCACCACGTCCCCCACGACGACCACCCCGCTCAGAAGAACTACCACGACTTTGGGAGGTATTGCGATTCCCAAAATGTCCAGAAGATGAAGTCGGAGAGGTTGTGGGGGCAACTAGGGCAGATGGAGCCGGATGCTCTAAATCAGAAGAACGAGGAGCAACCCGTCGAACACGAGTAAAGGCCTCACCAACGGTGGGGACTTCCCTGCTAGAAAGAATCTGTGAACTAAGAGGAGCAAGGTCTGAATTTAATCCAGACACAAATTTGCAAGTTCTGAATTCTTCTCGATACTTCTGCTGAACCTTTAAATCTGTAGAGAGAGGCTGGTAAACATTTAACTCATCCCACATACCCTTTAAGACGGAAAAGTACTCATCAACGGATCTATCTCCTTGTTGAAGGGAGAAAATATTCTAATAAATCTGAAAACTCGAGAGATATTCTGATCTGATGAATATAACTCGCGTAGGGTGTCCCAAACAGCTTTGGACGTCTCTTGGCAAGCAACATTATTAAAAATGTCAGGTTCAAGACTATTCCACAGTAAAGTCATAATATGAGCATCATGTTGAGACCAAGCAGAATTAGGATCAGTAGGTGGATCATTGGTAATATAGGAACTCTCACCACTTGCGCGTAGAGAAACAGTCACAGCCCGTGACCATGGCAAATAATTAGATCCATTTAATTTGATCGTGGTTAGAGACCGACGATAATCCCTAACAATATCATTGGTTTAAGAGGTTTCAGTAGTGTCTTTTTTCTTTTTTGTATTACCCATGACGGATTTCAGAGATTAAATAATGAAACTACTCTGACTGACAGTTGTCTGATCGGTTAAGAATCAAAAGAGAGAGAGAATACTAGACGAAAAATGAGAGTAAATCTCGAACCTGATGCTGAACCAACTATCGATGTGAACAGAGACCCAACAAAGGGTCAACGAAGACTGGGTAGGCTCCAATGATGGTCGCCGGAGGACTGCTATGCTTGCCGGAGGACTGATGTACTCCGATGATGATCAACGGAGACTGGGTTGGTCCGAAACAGAAGAAGAGAAGTCGATCCAGATGTTATTGGGTCAATCCAAGTGTTACCGGTGGTCGTCAAGGCCAGAGGTTGGGTCGCCGGAGAGCAAAAAAAAAAAAGTAGTCGGAGGTCGGAATGGAGTTCCGACGGCTGGTGACTGCAGAGGAGGTAATGACCAGAGGTTACGATGCAGATCCAAGGGTTTCCTGTGATCGTTGAACTTCGTCAGAGGTCCGGTGGGAGTCGGCGATGGTCAACGTTGTTCGGTTTTGACGATGGTCGATTACCAGCAAGGTTGAGGTATAAGTGTATAACGCTACTGTTGCTGTAGCGAGAGAGAGAGAGAGAGAGACCAATGGTTGACTTGGTCAACTGGTCGAAAGAGAAGAAAAAGTAACGAGAGAGAAAAGAGAGAAAAAAGAATCAGGTTCCTAGAACCTGCTCTGATACCATGTTGAAAGATTATAATCGATATGTATTCTTCTCACTAGGAGGCACAATATATAGACTGTGTACACGATAATTTAGGAAATGAAATAATAAGGAAATTGCTACCTACCTAATTAGACTAATTACAATCTTCCTAATTGCCTAATTCATTACAACATGTGTGTTATAATACTTCTTTCCTTTTCAACATACTTCTTTCCTTTTCAACATAAAGGATAACATTAGTTTTTAGGGTAGAGGTTTTTTAAAAATTAAAGATTGCCCACTCACTTTTGGGCAATTGCAAAATACCCCGCTTAACAAATTACTCCCTTGTCGTGATGTGGGCGTTAGGAAATTCAACAGAATCTATTTGGCATCAGCCGCATCACCAAATCCTAATTACAATGGACCGCATTGTCCTTTTGTAGCTTGTGAAAGGCTACAGAGGCCCATGGTACAGAACTAGATGATTTCAGATAGATTCCGTCCAACTTCCTAGTGACTACATCATGACAAGGGTGTAATTTATTATGCAATGTGGGTTTTTTGTAGCATCCCAAACTTGGGGGCAATTTGTAATTTTAGGAAAACTCGGGGGTAGTTTTAGTAATTTACCCTAGTTTTTAGTATTTTTTTTCTTCTCCATGGTTTTTTGCAAACTATGTTTTTGATCTCCAAAAACGTTTCCCATCCAATTTTGGATCTTGTCTTCTAATTGTGATGTAGAACGATTATCCACAACTCTCTCCTACGACTACAATTCTATCAGTACTAGGCCCATACTTTTGCAAGGCTGCAGTATGGTAAAAATATACTCCTATAAGGTTTCAGCATCTGTAAGTGGTAGCAGGATGGTAAGGTTTTGAGACCGTAACTTGGCATATTGAGGATGGTTATGGAGATTTATAAATAAAAGAGAAGAAAAACCAAGAACAAGAACCATATTTTGTGAGCATCACACCTTGGGTTAGAACTGCCTTGTACAGTCCATAAAATGCTTTAAAGCTCTGGTTGTTCTCCAAAAACCTGAGCTCTGTTGAATTGGATGCATTACATTTCTATACATAGACTTTCAGTGAGCTTTTCCTAATAGGGTGCTTGACCCTTTTTTGTTTCTTCTCTTTTCTCATTGCGAGTAGGATCTCTCCCAATTGGAAACAAGACTTTTAACTTGTAAACCGAGTTAGACACATTTAATTACATGCACAAGTTCTTAAATTACGGGATTTAACCTCACCTATTAAACATTACCAAACATACTAAATTTAGTCACAGCCTAAATTATCTTAAACGTGCTACTTAAAAACCGTGGTTATCACTGTCCCACTTGATCCTGAGTGAGTTTAGATTGAAGCAGATCAAATTCCTATCTTAGCTAGTTATTCTATTTTTTTGGTTCATACTGTTCTTATCGTCTGTAATCATTATGTGGTCTTGGACTCATTTATTGGTGCAGACTCTGGAGCTGTAAATAAAGTTTGGATTACCTGAAGTCCAATTGTGTAGGTGGCTGAACTATTAGTATTGCCATACACTTAGCTCTGACGTTGCATGGAATAGTGTTTTATGGCAATTTCATTGTTGAGTGGCTGGAGCTGGAGCCAGTGATGGTTAAGATTTCATGACCAAAGTTAGCACAATATCTCTAGGCTTTGACAGTGGTAGCAGTCACTGTACGCTATATTAGTGGTAGAGATTTTTGGTGGTTCTTTTCTGGATTTGCTGAGGGGTTGACTAGCGAGTGCCTGGGGTAACAAGGATTTATTGATGGCGGTGGTGAGGGTTGGTTTTCAATCTTATTAACCAGCTTTTAAATTGCTGAAATGAATTAGGAGTGCAAAAAGTTAGTTAGAGTAAGATAGGAGAAGAGAAGACGAATACAGAAGGAAAAGGAGAGAACCAACATGTGGCGGTGATGAGGGTTGGTTATCCGTTGTTTGCTATATTAAATGAACACAAAATAACACAGACATGCTGAAGTACTTAAAATTAATTCTGTCTTCCAGTTACAGCGAAGTTATTTCTCTCTTCCAGTTACAGTGACTTGTCTTCCACCCACCATCAATTCTCTCTGACATCTTCAATTCAAATGGTTGAAAGAAGTATTTCTATGGAGGTCGCTTGCCAAATGAGGTCTGTTCCCTCATTGGCAGGGAATACTTAAGTGTTTTACTTTGTTGTGGTTACCCTTACTACACTTTCAGAGCAGTATAGGAATGCGAGGGAAGTGGTCTTGCCATTTGTTTGTTTCTGAATCTTTTGCCATTCATTTTTAGAATCAGGCTTGACTAAGTTTATTTGAATGTAAAGGGTTTCTTTAACTGAGGAGGTTCCTCTTATTTGCTTATTTTTCGGCAAAAGAAATCTGTTGACATCATACTAAAAAAGAAAGGCCTTATTCAATGTTAAAGACACTTATGGCAAGTTCAGCCTTCCTCCAATTTTGTGGATAGGCTGATTGCCGTGACAACCAAGTCAACTAACCAAAATTCTTCTTATGACTCAGCCCAAATCGGAAAAATTTATTGGAGCACTATACCGTGAATCCCTTCTATATTATTTGCTTTTGGTTTTCATCTCATGCAGAACTTAGTTTATGCTATCACATGCAGTTTGTACTGCACGATCCTATGTAATTATGAGAAGACGAAGGCATTATTTATTAAGTTATGATTTGGTAAATTTTGGACTTTTCTGAAGTGTGTTTAACGCTCTTAACACAGGCAGGAGTTTAAATGTAATCATGGAGAGTGGATCAGCTCAGTGAAACCTACATTAGATCCTATTATTGTTGCGCAAATACGCGAAAGTTTGGAGATCTCAGATGAGGAGATTGAGAACTTCCGCACAATAAGGAGTGAAATTCGTATAGCCTTGAACTCCCTTCTAAAGGTATGGATTTCCTTTTATGCATGTATTCCTTACCTGTCCTTCCTGAACCAGCTGCCTACACTAGGACCAATAAAAGCTGGAACCTATTCCGAGGGTTTTATCTCCTCTTGTTGTTCTTCCTGATAGGGGTTTCTATGTAGGATTCTGCTTGCGTTCATTCTTCCCAAAGGCATCACTTCAAGCAGAGAATGGCCACGGAAAGCCCTTTTTGTTGATCATGTGGATCTGTTTGAGTTTAACCATTAGAATTCAACTCTTAAACCATACCTCTTCTGTTCTGATCCCATGCCGCATTTCTCTTCCCTGACCTACTCTTCCTTGCTCACATCGAAGTTCATTGTTTGTGGCTTCTAAATCAACTTCTGAGTTTGCACTGTCGGTCGTTTAGCATATCTTGATTCTCAATGTTACCCATAGAATCAACCTGCACTCTTTATATTTACTTGCCCTCTTGTTATTAGGTTGCATGTTATATTCCTGTTTCATTTTATCTGATGCTTTAATCATTAGACCCTTTAGTTATGTTTTTTTTTTTGGCCAAAAAACATGCTCGTTGCGTATCTCTTGAAACAAACACCATGTTTGTAAAATGTGAATCTTCTGCTTGCTTTCATTTTTTGAGATTTCTGTATCTCGAGAATGTTTCAGCTAAAGGAAATGGGCTATCCATATGTAGAATATTTGTCCAAAATGATGTTCTGGACATCCTTCGCTCACCTGTCATATAACTTGCTTACTCTCTTAGAAATCTTTCCCATTGTGGAACTGGCCTAATTTGCTGTAGATGCCTTCTTGAAGCTTCAATCCTACTTTCGGGTCTGCCCCCTATTTGCATGCGCCATCATCTCTTTGAGGGTATGTGAGGAAGCCCATTTTTCAACAGGATCTTCTTGTCTTGGTTTTAGCTTCCCTGCTATCTTCATTAACTTCCCTTGTTCTGACTCCTTGGCTTGAGGTCTCCTCATGGTGTCCTTCCCCTTGAAGGACGTCTGGCTCTTCACGATCTGGAATAAGATCTGATTGGCTGGGTTTTCCCTTTATTGGTGTTCCATGACATTCCTACATGGACACATAGACTGCTTTATTATGGTTAAGTGCATGGAAATGTGGATATTAACATCAGTCTATCGATCTGGGGTTGTGTCTAGTATTCCAGTCATAGTCTTGATGTGACACGCATTCATATCCATAGATCATTGACTAACGTCTGCTGTCTCAATTTCGTTTTGTTGTTTCAATTTTGTTAGTCCAGGTCTGCTATTCGTCATTTCGTCTTATGCTTATTCTTCTGTATGACTGGGACAGGATGATGGAATACTGGTGATCCCGACGATTCCTGACCCTCCTTTGAAACTTGGAGGAAAGGAGATTTTGTCGGAGGACTACTTGAGTCGTGCATTTAGTTTGTTGAGTTTAGCTAGCATGTCAGGCTGCTGTCAGGTGCAATCCTCTCTCTCTTTCCTCTATCCATATATCTGGCTTATATCCAGGAAGCAAAGAACTTATCAGTGTTTATTCTTTTCTTGTTTGTAACTGAAGTTACCTTGGTGGTGATGTTTTCTGAAAGTGTTGTAATATTAATGTCTGCAGATTAGCTTCTTTACGTAACTATGGCCTCATGCTACTCAACATTCCATATTTTTATCTCCATGTTCTTTTTTTCTTTATAGGTCACTGTACCGCTTGGCTTCCATGACAAATACCCAGTTTCCGTGTCCCTTGTAGCTAGGCATGGAGGTGATCGGTTTTTGCTAGATACTGTGCAGACAATGTACTCTTCTCTGCAGGAGCAGGCTGATATAGTTGAGAAGTCCAAATTATCTGCTAAAGTTGTCAGTCAGGAAACATCTGCTGAGATTGCTAAAGAAAAGGTGGACTGTTTGAATTTGCAATTTTCTTTTAGAAGGCAATAAGCATACAAGTTTGTTTCATTTAAGTGCTTATTTAGATTTATATTTATTGTGTAACTTGTATGACTATTGAATGCTCTAAAGGCATTTGGTAATGCATGTTTAGCTACCACGTGAAAGTAAAAAATAGCTTCAGCAAATGTCCAAAGGTTTAAAGCTAAAGAGAACTCATCTTGGATTTTGAACCTGATCAAGTGAAGGGGGCTTTGATTTTAAGGTAGGGGGAAACTTTTACCCTGAGGTTCAACCTTTACCCTTGGACTCTGAATGTTTTTAAGCAAAATACATCAACACTAGGTGCTAGCTCCCTCCTCGTCATTGTAGTCTAGGTTTACATAGCAAGGGTTGGGAAAGCATTAAGCAAATGTTGAATAAGTTTTCTGTTTTGGCAGAGCAAAGGGGACATATGCACAATCATTCAAATTCATGTGTAAGGTCTGGGAAAGCGGATTTGTCTCTCTTTTGTAGCTTGCCTCCAGGGCACTATTTATTGTGCTACAGTCTAGAATTTAGTATAACGAGACTCCTTATTTCAATGTATTCCTCTTTATTGGTAATGGATTGTAGGCCTTGGATCTTTTTTTGCACTTCACAAGAGGCATCAACCTTAGGATTGGTTGAGGCGATAAGAATGTAGGCAATTCTACATTGAAGTTACGTGAGGTCATGATTTCAATTATAATCTACTCGAGGAAATGAATGCATATAGTCAACTCCACATAGTTGAGACATAACCCGTCGTTTTACTTTTTACTGTTTCTTTTTATATAGGGTAACCAAGCGTTCAAAGATAAACAGTGGCAGAAGGCAATTGGCTTTTATACAGAAGCTATCAGACTCAGTGGCAACAATGCAACCTATTATAGCAATAGGGCTGCAGCTTATCTGGAATTGGGAAGGTACTACTACTACTCTGTGGAAGTTTACTGCCTGGGGTTATGCATCGTTTATGTTTGATGAGTTTTTTTTTTTTGGGTGTTCATTCAGCTTCCTTCAAGCTGAAGCAGATTCTTCTACAGCTATCAATCTTGATAAAAAGGTGACTTCATTTTCACAGATCAACTTTCTTATACAATGACTTGCTGCTTTCTAGTGCTTGTATTAGGTCCCACAAATTTCCTCTCGTATCCAACTGGTTATTTTGCTATGAACATTATCATACTGTGGAAACCTATGTTATGGGGACTCGCATGTCCATTTCGGGGTGGGTGTATATCTAAGGGTTGGACATGTCAAACCTAGAAGTGGCGGATATGCAGATATGAAAAACTTGGGAAAATGAAGGGTCAGGATCGAGCTAGGAGCTCTGATACCAAATGATGCAAATAAAATAAAGGATAGATTTCATTAAGAGAGAGGGAATCCCAAAATGGGATGCAAGGAGCAAAAGCTCTCAATATTCTTTAATTCATATATCAAAAACTACCTAATGAGGACTCTACCTATTTATAGACCCACTAGCACATGGACTAGAAATGACATTACTACCCTTAAATCTACTGCATCAGAAAAGTTTGATCAAAGTTGATAAAAGACAGTTAAAACAGAGAGATAGTTCTTTAAAGGTCTTGGCTAGAGGGGGACGGACGGTCAGTAGGGGCCAGAGGGTCAGCAGGAGCTGAAGAGTCAGCCGAGGCTGGAGGTGTGGCAGGAAGCTTGTACTCTGGAATTCGAGCTCAGTGAAAAATTCTAAGCAGAGCCTGTACCCCTCCGTGAAAAAGGCTCCTCGGATGTCGGTGACCTGCTTGATATAGATCCTCTTAACCGGCATCTTATGCTTTCTGGCTGACCTCATCCAGGACCGCTTGGTTTGCCTACTTCCCTGCCATTCTCTTCTCCACTGCCTCCACCTTCGCCTTTGTTGCAGCTGCCTCCTTTGCCGCCTTGGCTGCTTGCCTTGCATCTTCAGTTGCCTTCTTTGTTTCTGCTGTGACACACTTGTCGGCAAGCTGATCGAATTCAGGAGGAAACATACCTGCAGCCGGTGCCGGACCATATTGTCGAGAACCAAAGAAGCACGAGTACGGCGAGGTTACGGCAATTTTTTAAATTTTTTTAATAATAATTTTAGTATGCTTCATTAGATATAACGATTATAGCATATTTTAGCAATATAAGCAAGATAACAAACGCTAATTCCGTAAGGAAAAACATAGTAGTGGTTTCTCATACAAATAACCAAACAAGTCAATAAACAGAGGGAATAAGAAGAGATTTCGAGATTGAGAGAGGGGGAGAACAGATTGCACTTACAGCTGCCGCCTGCAGTAACCTGTGTCACCGGAAGAGAGATCGGGAGAGAATGGTTGCAGAAGCAGGTTGTTGAGTGGAGAGAAAGATACAGAGCCTTTGTTTCTAAGCCTAGGTCTGATTGTTTTCTCCTTGCCATATCAATGCTAAATTACAAATTAAAATCCACAGTTCTTGAGTTATTCCAGAACCCTTGAATTTTCGAAACCATTAGGAATGATCTCAAACGTATTGAGAAAAGTAACCATTGTCATACCCAAACAGTCAAAAGTACCCAGTACGGTTTTTTTCCGTTGTACGAAACCATTTGCTGAGTACTTGTGCTTTATAGTCAAAGACAGTCTCTTTTTCCTTAGGGATTGCACCCATGTCCTTCGGCAACAACACACCGTTCAGCAGCCCAGGGCCGACTGCTCGGTCCTGAAAGAGGCTATCAGCCATTGTTACTAGTCCACCGGGTGCCACCTGAAGGTCGGCTTCCAAGGCTCCGATCCGGCCTCCTGGCTGGCCGGCTTCCCTGATACCGATCCACCATTTGCCGAGCCACAAGCCGCTTGGACTTGCACTTGCCCTTACTTCGGCGTGTCTCCTAGGATTTACATGGGCTGCTTCTCAATTTGAATGTCGGTCCCTTGATGTTTGTTGCTCTCACCATGGATGGTTATGCCTGGTGGAAGAGCCAATGATGAGTCTGCTCGGTTGTCCAAGCTGCGCTTGAGGTGATGCTAAGATTTAGAGGCGTTTGGTGCTTCCTCGGCATTGTGTCCCTGGTCACCCAAGAATGGATCTGCAGTGGCTCGGTCGATCGATTCACGGATTATTCCAAGGGACTGAGAATTGCTTGCCCCGATTTTCTTCTTTTTCCTTGACGGTACTCCCTCATTCAGCTTTTTCAGAGTCTTCTTCAAATATGGTGTGTAGTTCAGTACGTACCCGAGGACGCTGGGAGCGTCTCTCTTCTCTATTCGTTAAATGGTGTCAACATGCTCTTGGAAAGTTCGGTTGTGGTACAATAGACAACACGTGCACTTGACACAAGGGTGACCGGTCAGATAAATAATCATATATATGGGGAAACAAGTGAGCAGTTAGTGAGCCAAACCAATGGTCCAAAGTTTCCTGGGCTCACTACTAGTTGAGAGTAAGGAAGGCTAGCTACTCTCTCCTCTCCTTTTATTTACCCTTTTACCACCCAATTCTATTTACCTTTTTGCCACCCATTTCCCTGACCCATGTTTTTAATTTATTTGCTAGTAAAAAATTGTCTACACCCAATAATAGTAAATTTGTTGGCATCCATTATTTCAAACAGATTTTGAAAAAATAATTTTCCCAACAAATTTTTTATAGATACTGATTCGAGGAAACAAGAACTTTATTTACCGAAAATAAACTTGTACAAACGCGAAACATAACGACAAGCTATGAAGCATGGGTACTTCTAAAAACCCAAAGTACACATACCGGGTACCGGTACTTCATGGGTACTGCAAAATACGTACCGGGTACTCCAAAAACATACCGGGTACTTTTAAGTTTATGGGTACTTCGTTGGGTACTTTTCTGGGTACTTTTGGGCCTATCCATAAAGTTTCCAAAACTTTAGGGATTTTGCGTGAAAAGAAAACTCAAACTGCTAAGCTTAATATGCAAGAACTCAATGCGATAAAGTCATAAACTCGAGACCACGACTCAGATCTAGAGCTTGATTTTGGAAAAACAAGAGCAGAGTTGACTAATCTTTTCAGTCAATCTTCCTCCGGCGACAGCGACTCTCTCTCTCTCACATTATTTTTGCTCCCCCTTCTCTCTCGTTATTATGTCAAAATCTATTCTTATTTTATTTTTATTTCTTTATTTATTTTTTTGGTAATTTCTATTTTTGATTTTTTAGATGGGCCTTGAAATATCTTTTGCTCACCATCTTGAAACCGATGATAGTTGCATGCACAAAAATTAGGTTATTGCACTTTATTTCATAGGAAGATGAGTCCATCAAGCGGTATGGGTTCAAGTTCAAGTGCTATATAGTTTTTGTTATCTTGCTTCTATCTATAAAATATGTTATACTTATTATATCTAATGAATCATACCAAATTGTCAAAAGATATACATGAAAAAATTGCCGTACCCGTACCATACTTTTTTGGGTTATTGCCGTATCCAGTACCGTACCCGTATCCCGTACCAGTACCTGTGCTTCCTAGACGACAAGCAAGCTAGCACTACATCAAGTAATTAAAAAAAGTTCCCATTAAAGGGAAAAAGTGACTAAGATAGCAAAAATAATGAGTTTGGGTAGATGTTAATAAAAAAGATATTTGAAAGAAAGCAAAAATAGAGAGTAGGGGTGGAATTCATTGATGAAAAAGTGAATAGGCAAAGTAGATATTGTCATTTTTCTGTACTTTTTGCTAGGTAAAATAAAGAGCAGGGTTCGAGATGATCTAAGTTAATAATTTGTACATGCTAACCACCAATCTAATACAGTTGAGGTCCTTAAGGTCCAGTGAAACCTTTTATTTTAGCGCTTCTAACGAGAAATTTCATGCGTTTTGAATTACTTTCATTGACCTTGAATAAATATCTCTTGCACCAAAAAAGAGTACATATCTCCATATTCTTATTTTAGTATTGTATTCATATTTGTTGGAAACAATCTTTTTTTTTTTTTTTTTTGTCAATCGGTAACTCAATTTATTCACGAACTCGTAAACGAGGAAACATCAAGGGATACTTCCCTACTAATCCAGTTTGGAACAACCTCCTGCCAGATTAGAGGGTTATCCAAGGATAGGGCATATTTGGCTATTGCATTAGCCACCCTATTACAATCACGAGAAATAAAATGAAAAGAACAAGAACGAAACTTATTAGCCAAAAACAAAACATCTTTGATAATGACATCCGACCATGCCTTGACGGAGGATTGACCTTGGATCATTTTGATGACTGTTTGCGCATCCCCTTCTATCACATAATCTCTTTCCGGCGAGCAGATTGGCAGCCCCAGAGCAAACCGGAAACCTTCAGCTTCAACAACTTCAGCGGACAAGCAACATTTAAGTGGGGAGGCAGCAGCACCCACAACGTTACCCATATAATCACGTATCACCACACCTACGCCACCCTTTCGAGATTTCGCATCAAAAGCTCCATCCACATTAATCTTCAAAATCCCGAAATCTGGAGATTTCCAGCAGGCTACACTATCATCAATAGGTGAATCAACATTGGATTGTTCCTTTCGCGTGGCGTGTAAAAAGGTATTAAACTCCTCAATAGCTTTCTCAATGATGGAGGTTTCCGATGTCCAGCTCTGTTTAAAAATCCAGCTATTTCGCGCAATCCACACATGCCAACCAATCATAGCCCATAATCCAGTCGCTTCCTTTCTCACCTCACCACTATGTGTAGCACCTAGATCAACCCACATATCCTTTAATTGAGCGGAGACGGATAATTCTGGACGAATTCTGGAAACAATCTTTAAAAGAGCAGGTTCGTGGGAAATGCATATAATACTAACTTTGTTTCATGCTTGTCATAAGAAACTAAACTGTACCCTTGTTAATCCTACCACCCTCCGAAGCCAAGTGCACTAAGGACTCGTCAATAAAATAAGAGAACATATGGACTTTTTCGAGTTTCTCCTTTTCAGATATGTTGTAAATTTGTGATTTGAATGCATATGGACTATTTCTCAAAATGAAAAAGAAAATTCTATTGATAAAAAATGGCACAACTCACTGATGTTGGTTATAAAACTTTTGAGAACTTGTCGAATGACCAAAGATATTTTCCTCACGAGCAATTGTATATATAGTCATAACTAGTTTTCTACCCGTGCTATGCAGAGGCGCTGTTTGAAACATGTGCTTATTTCTAAAGAAAAACTGTTCAGAAATTAGAAGTCAAGCAATATTAAATTGAGTTTATAAATATTTTGTAAGTCGGTGAAACAAATTCTCTCCCCAAAATGGCCATTTTATCTTATTTTGCGAAGAATTTGTGTTTTGTAGGGGTCCTGGGTTGAATGCGGAATTTGTTACCCATGTTTATTTATGAATTGATATTTGTTACGTTATGTAACAAGGCGTGTGGGCGATTTTGGCGACTTAGGGCGAATTAGGGAGATCGGGCCAGAGACCGTTGCGAGGGCCCTACTTCCCGTACGGCGGCTGTCGCCGGGGGATCGACGACCTTCTCCCACCATTGTCGGTCGTCGTCGACGGCAGGGGGACCGTCGTCGTCGCCTGTTTTCTTGCTGTCTTACAGATCTGGAGGCCAGAGTTTAGAGAGTTGGGTAGTTTGAGTCTGGGCTGTCGTGTGGGGCCTGCTTCTCGTTCAGTGGCTGATGTCGGACCCTCGGGCACACTTTCTGACCATCGTCGTCAGCCGGAGCTCCGGCGACTGTTTTTTGTGCTTTTTTCCAGATCTGGCCGTTCAGTTTTGGTTTTTTAGGTATCTTCTTAGCTCTCCTTCTGTGTGCTGGTTTCTTCTGTGTTTGGGTATTTTAGGGGGGCATTCTGGTGAGTTTTGAGTTGGTAGATGGGTAGCTTCTTGGATCGGTGTCGGAAATCCTTAGTCCAGTTGGGTTCCAGGTCTGTGGAACTAGTGGATGAGGGAGAAGGAGGTCCACACAGATATGGAGTAGTAGTGCGAGGCAGAGGGATTCGCAGAGAGGTGTGGGTGTTCGATATAGAGCTGACTTGGCTATGTTTGATGCATCTTCAGGGTATGATAAGGTTTTTTCTCGAAGCTATGGAGGTATTGTTAGAAGATTGAAGGTGAATCGGTTAGTTTTTGAAGGGGGTTTTTTGTTGAGGGTGGAGGTAAAGGATAAAGGGAGTGTTCGGCATGTGTTATTGCCGGAGTTGTGTGGAGTTGGAGGGTGGGTGGATGTCGCTAGGAAATTTTGGGCTTTTTGTGGTTGAAAGAGGTCAAGAGGGTTGGTCGACGGTCGTTCCTTCAAGGATGTGGCTAACATCAGTGGGTGGCCGGTGAATACAGTGGTGGTAGAGGAAAAGGGAAGGATGCGTAGGGGGTGCGATGTGGAAGTTAGGGTGGATTCAACAGAATCAAACATGAATTTTTTGGGGAGATGTCTGGTAGGTAGATTGGAGGATGACTCTGTTGCTCAGCCAGCAACCTTGGTTTTGCAGCGCTGGATTTCTAGAAATTGGAAGGTTTCAGCTGGAGTCCAAGTTTCTGAAATGGGAGGGCGGTCCTTTTTGTTCATGTTCCCTTCGTTTGAGGAAGCTCAGCGTGTTCTGAAAGATAAATGGAGTTTCGAAGGTAGGAGCTTGGATTTGGAATGGTGGTCGCCCGTTGGTAATTGCGTTAAAAAGGGGGATAAAATTTCTGATGTGTGGATAAGGATTTTAGGACTTCCTTTGCATATGTGGGATTTTGAAGTACTTGGAGCTATTGGGAATAGTTGTGAGTTTTTAAGGGTGGATGATGAGACTAGTCAGTGAACACACTTTCGGTGGGCTAGAATCGCTGTTCGAGCAGTTCCGACGGAGATTCCGATGTCGGTGAAGATTGCGATGGGGGGGTGGGTTTTTTATCTGCCTGTTTGGGTGGGGTCGGGGCTGACAGTGGTGTTTCAACCTTGTTTTGAAGTGATTGAGGGCGGCAATGGTGATTCCGGTAGAAATACTACCAGTGGCGGGCGGATAGAGATGAGAAGTGCTGCTCAACTGCGTGGCATGAGAGGGGCTCCAGGTGTGGGATCCTTCGGGGATAAGAACTATTCAAGTTTAAATTTCAAATCTGGAGTAGGAGCTCGTTCGTACCGGGTGACGAGTTTTCCAAATTCTGAAGCTAGAAATGGGAGAGGTCTTGGGCCTAAACGGGTAACGAGACAAAAGGAGAGGAATATGGGACAATGGAGTGGGAAGGGCAGTCAGGGTTTAGCCCATTGGAATTATTCCAGGAATGGGACAGATGCCAAATGGGCCTTCTTATTTAAAAGGCCCATGAAGTCCAGACTTGTGGAATTAAAAAAAAGAGTGGGTCAGAAGAGAGGATCCGGGTGGGGGAACAAGTTATAACAGAGACTCACTTAATGATGTGGGTGGAACTTACAGGCAATCGATCGAAGAAGCAGGTATCGAGAAATTAATTGATGACAGTGAGGTTTGTGTTATTTCTGATCGGTCTACTCAGTCGTTTAATTCTTCTTTTTCGTTCTTGGATGAAGGGGTTTCCTGTCCGATTTCTAATAGATGGTCGGTGTTGGATGATCCGGGGAAGATTAGAATGGAATATGTGAATAAGGGTGAGTGCATGAGGAGTTTGGAGGGGGAAAGGTGTGAAGGGGCTGCGGTATCAACGAGTTTGGAAATGGTGGCTTATTCTGGAGAGGAGGAGAGTGAGAGGTTGAGGCCGGGTTGTCAGCTGGATGAAGAGATGTTTAGGCATTTGGGTTGGGTGCAAGATATTGTGGATGACAGGCTAATAGGCAGTTCTGATTTGCCTATACCGTTGGCAGTTAGGGAGCCAGATGTGTTGTGGGATGATGGAGAAAAGTTGACAAGTGGGATGCCCCAAGAAGAAGTCTCTAAATGGGTGTTAAAAAGGGTTAATGGCTTTGGAAAATTCTTGGGGGTTTCGTTCGATGGTTATGAGGACAAAACGATGAAATTATTTGCAGATATTGAAGGAAAATGGAGGAAAGGCACGGTGTCGGATATGAAGATAGGGGGGAATAAAACCAAAAAAGGGGAGAGGGAATTGAAGAGGTTACAGTGTTCCATCAATTATGAGGGGAGTAAAAGGGGTGGGGAGGAGTGCAGCGGAGATGTAGTAAAGGTCAATCTCTTACCTATCTATGAGGATTAAAATTATTAGCTGGAATGTGCGGGGTCTGAATGCGAAGGAAAAGAAGGTGATAGTTAAATCGCTTCTTAAGGAATGGAAGGCAGATGTTGTTTGTCTTCAGGAAACTAAATTAAGTGAGGTGTCTACGGAGGGGGCGAAGGAGATTTGGGGAATAGGTGGGTGGAGTGGATTCATATGGATGCGGTAGGGGCAGCTGGGGGGGTTTGGGTTTTGTGGGATAGTAGGGTGGTGGAAAAGATCGAGGAGTATGGTTTGTTTTCTTGTGTTTGTTCAAAAATGTGATGGATGGTTTTCATTGGGTGTTTACAGGTGTGTATGGTCCGGTGATTGATCGACATAGGGGAGATGTATGGGATGAACTCTCGGCAATGGCGTATAGATGGGATGCTCCATGGGGGGGTGGGGATTTTAATGTTGTTCGGTTTCCATATGAGAGGTTGGGATGTAATGTAGTTTCACGTAACATGAGGAAATTTTCAGATTTCATCAATGAGTTGGGGTTGGTTGATCTGCCTCTTAGTGGAAGTAACTTTACGTGGTATGGAGATCGTGGAAATAGGTGCATGTCTCGCATTGATCGGTTCCTGTTTTCTACTTCTTGGGAAGAGCATTTTTCGAATGTGGCTCAGTTCTCTTTGCCAAGGCCTATTTCGGATCATACGCCTATTTTGTTGGATAGTGGAGGTATTCGACATGGTCGCACGCCGTTTAGATTTGAGAATATTTGGCTGTTGACTGAGGGTTTCACGGAGAGGGTTGGAGAATGGAGGAAGAATTATTCAGTGGTGGGGAAGCCAAGCTTTATACTTGCTAAAAAGTTAAACTTGTTGAAGAGGGATTTACGCAAATGGAACTCGGAGACTTTTGGGAGGTTGGAGGTTCAAAAAGCCAAAGTTGTTGATGTGATTCGACATTGGGACTTGGAGGAACAAGCGCGAGCTCTAAGGGATGAGGAAAGGCTTTTACGAGATAATGCTAAAGAGGAGTTCGGTAAGATTGCAAAGTTTGAAGAGATTAGTTGGAGACAAAAGTCCAGAAATTTGTGGCTAAAAGAGGGGGATAGGAATACTCGTTTTTTTCATAGAACGGCAAATTGTAATCGGAGAAACAACTTAATTGGGAAGATTAAAATAGGTGATAGAGTTCTGATCAAGGAGGAGGAGATTAGTAGTGGGATTGCTGAATTCTATGAAGGTTTGTTTAGGGAGGAGGAGGTGTTTCATCCTCGCGTAGATGGTACAGAATTTGAAAGCATTTCTGGGGAGGATGCATCATGGTTGGAAAGGTCATTTGATGAAACAGAGGTGGTGGCAGCTCTTAAGGCATTGAATGGAGACAAGGCGCCGGGGCCGGATGGTATGTCGTTGGCTTTTTTTCAACAGTGTTGGGGAGTGGTGAGAGGAAGTCATGGGTATGTTTCATCATTTTTGGAGGTTTGGGGAGTTTGAAAAGAGTTTAAATGCTTCTTTTGTGGCTCTAATTTCAAAAAAGGGAGGGGCAGAGGACATCCGGGATTTCAGACCTATCAGTTTACTTGGGGGACCTTTTAAGTTGTTGGCTAAAGTTTTGGCGATTCGTTTGAAAACTGTAGTGGGGAAGGTGGTTTCGGAATCTCAAAATGCTTTTGTGGAAGGAAGGCAAATTTTAGACGCGGTGCTAGTTGCTAATGAGTGTGTGGATGCCAGAATGAAGAGTGGCATACCGGGAATTATATGCAAGTTGGATATAGAGAAGGCGTATGATCATGTTAATTGGGATTTCTTGTCCTATATTATGCAAAGGATGGGTTTTGGAGAGGTTTGGAGGAAATGGATATACTTCTGCATTTCTTCTGTAAGGATGTCAGTTTTAGTTAATGGTACTCCAGCAGGTTTCTTCCATTCTTCTAGAGGCCTACGTCAGGGTGACCCGATTTCACTGCTCCTTTTTATAATGGTTATGGAGATGTTTAGTAGGTTGATCCGGAATGCCGTACAAGGTGGGTTTCTACAAGGTTTTGAGGTTGGAAGGGAGAATGGAATGGGGTTGAGGGTATCCCATATCTTATATGCTGATGATACTCTTGTGTTTTGCAATGCGGATCCAACACAAGTGGGCTACCTTCGGTGTGTTCTTTTGTGTTTTGAGGTTGTGTCTGGCCTTAAAGTAAACTTGGGAAAGTCGGAGATGATTCCAGTAGGAGCGATTGATGATATTAATGGTTTGGCTCAATTATTGGGGTGCAAAGTTGCGAGGCTACCGACTCTGTACTTGGGTTTGCCATTGGGTTCTTCCTTTAAATCCAATGCAGTTTGGGATTCAGTTGTGGTTAGATTTGAGAAGAGATTAGCGGGTTGGAAGCGTCATTATATTTCAAAAGGAGGTAGAATTACATTAATCAAAAGTACTCTGTCAAGTTTACCTACATATTTCATGTCCTTGTTTGTTATCCCGGTTTCGGTTGTAAAGAGGCTTGTGAAAATACAAAGAGATTTTCTATGGGGAGGAGTGGGAGAGGAGTTTAAATACCATCTTGTTGATTGGGATATGGTATGTACTCCCATTAGAGAGGGAGGGTTGGGAGTGAGGAGGCTAAAGTTATTTAATCAAGCTCTGTTGGGAAAATGGCTTTGGAGATTTGCGTGTGAAAGGGAAAAATGGTGGAGGAGGGTGATTGTAGCAAAGTATGGTAGTGGGTGGGGAGGTTGGTCCTCCCTTTCGGTGCGATTGCCGCATGGAGTGGCGCTTTGGAGGGGTATTATGAATGGATGAGAGATTTTTGTACAGTTCATTCAGTTGAGGGTTGGCAATGGAAGCAAGGTGAAGTTTTGGGAGCATGTTTGGTGTGGGGATGAGAGTTTGCGGGATGCTTTTCCAAGCATGTATCTTTTGGCTTGCGACAGGAAAGCTTCCGTTTCTGAGTACCTACAAATTGTCGAAGGAAATTTAGTTTGGGATATCCGCTTACGAAGGGAAGTGCTTGATCGAGAGATGGAGACTTTGATGGCTTTGTTTTCTAGGGTGTATGGATTTCATAGGATCGGAGAGGGGGAGGATGAGATTTGTTGGAAGCTTTCCAAGAAAAGGGAGTTTCAGGTGAAGTCTTATTATCAAGCTTTATGTGGGGGTAGTAGATCTGTCTTTCCATGGAAAGCTATTTGGAAGACAAAGGCCCCTCTAAAGGTGGGTTTTTTTGTTTGGTGTGCGGCCTAAGGAAAGATTCTCACTATCGATAATTTGATCCGTAGGCGGGTAATCATTGTTAATTGGTTGTATGTGTAAGAGGGATGCAGAGACAATTGATCACCTTCTCATTCATTGCCCACTGGCATGGTAGTTATGGACGGCGGTGTTGTCTTGGTTTGGTATTCAGTGGGCAATGTCATGGAACTTCTTATTGCTTGGAGAGGTGGAAGAGTGGGCATGAGAAGGAAGTGTGTTTGGAACATGATTCCTCTCTGTGTGATGTGGATAATTTGGCGATAGAGAAATCAGAGATGTTTTGAAGGAGTAGAAAAACCCTTGTTCAGAATCATTAGTTTTTTGGTGAATAATTTGTATAGTTGGAACAAGAGATTGTTATCCTTCTCTTGACCAATTTTTTGACTGGTTTGAGCTTTTTACTTCCACGTGGTGGCGTATAGGGCTTTTTTTGTCCGTGGCCTCCTTTTTTGTAATTGGGTAGCATCCGTTACGGTCTTTTTAATATAATTACTTATCAAAAAAAAAAGTTTATTTATGAATTGGTATTTTTTTTCTTGTTTAAAACACATTGCAATCAACCCAGGAAATAAATTTGGATTATTGCTATTTTAAAGCCATTGAATAAGTATCTCCGCATTATAAAAGAAAAGTTGCATGTTTATTTTGCATGCCACTAACTTATTTTCGCGTTTGTTACGCTTTGTGACCCTATGACCCTCTAAAGGCAAGGGCTCTAATGTCTCCTGGGGGAACGCAAACAACTTAAAAATCTTCCCAGACAAACCAAGTGCCCCAACATGCTGTGGAAGTAACGGAACCAAACTCATGAACCTGAACATGACCATAGACTCGAGAGAAAGTCCAAATAAACCATCCTTGGCATTCTAGAATAAACAAAACATAGAGAACGTGTCCACTCTAGCATTTAACATTTCTAGCGCTTTTAGAATAAGATATCCAATCTAGCGCTAGGAGTTCCTAAGGAGGCCCAATCTACTGTCCTGCCTCCGTAGAGAGTACTAAGTTTTTGGTCTTTGTAACTATGTAGATTGGGGATTATATGCTTCTCTATTATGCTTATTTCGCTGTGACCAATTTTCAAAGGAAGATTATATTGTTTCTGGCTTTATTATTTCTTCAGAATGTAAAGGCTTATTTAAGAAGAGGCACAGCTCGGGAGATGCTTGGCTATTACAACGAGGCGATTGAAGGTAAGCCATTTTTTTTTGGGCTCTGTCATCCATATCACACCTCCACACATTCATCCGAACAATCTTGTTTTGTGGGCCTGTTCTCTATAATTTTATCACAGTTTCTTAGAAACTTGTGTTGTCCTTCATTGCGGATTTACTGGAAAATTGTACTGCTATATGATTACAGAAATGTAATAATTTAGTTGATGCAGAACTGAAATGTAGGAGTTGGATTTGGTGAGTTTTTTGCAGAAAGATCACCATTCACCAGTTAATTTGCATGTGAATTATTTTGGCCAGTTTATAACTCTGGTCAATCTTGCAGAATTTCTGTGTCTCACATCCTAAAGCTGGACTTAATGGTCCATTTGCCATGCAGATTTCAGATATGCACTTGTTCTGGAGCCAACAAACAAAAGAGCAGCTCTTTCTGCTGAAAGGTTAAAGAAATTGTTTTAGTAGGTGACAGCGTGGAACCAAGTTGGGTGGGGGCCCTATAGTTGATAAGAGTTAAGATTGACATCCATCATGAGAGAGTCTCATGTTATGTGAAATCCTCTTCTTTGTTTCCAAAATCTGCGAGTAACTTTTGGCTGATTGGTTGGTACACCGTCGAGCAACTCTGGTTCATTATTTTGTTGTCATAGAGTAAAGCAAATATAGTCGAAAATTTTGTATCTCGTGTATTTTTGCGGTTGGATCGTAATTCGAGCATCGAACTGAGGTTTTCTTGTGGTTAGACTAGTACTTCTTTTTCCTGCAACAATAAAATGTGGAAGTAAATTGTAGTATAAGTTGTGATATTCGTGCGAATTAATCATTTGAATGCTCCAGTCTGCTTTTTTATCCAAATTTCAAAGGAAAGGAAATGGCTGGGAAGTAATGGAATACTCTGATTTAGCTTTCTCACCGTATTGTTTTAGGACCTAGATCTCAATACCGACTCGAGGCAATAATGTTTCGGAAGCTTAAGTAGTTAGGTACTAGGGTACCTAGATCTCTCGAGTCAGATAATCAGAGAGAGCAGTTTCCTTGATTAAAGCTACTTTCTCCTCGGTTATGCCCGATAGCGGACTGCGTGGATGAATGGCTGGCTTGTGCCTAGGGAGTCCGGCTCCAGGGAGAGCTTGCTTACATTTATTATTTAACCATTGGATAAACAAAAATCGATGTAAACCATTTAGATAGGAGTATTTATGGAGTCGTGGATTAGTACTATGAACGTTGCTACGTGCACCGACGGCGTTGCCGACGCCGTTGTGGGTCCCCACCGGTCAATTCGAGCCGTTCATCCTTCTCAAAATCAAACTCCGAGTGGGCTTGCGCTGGAATCGAGGCAATCGGACGGCTGTATGAGCTCGATCCAAAATCACCCCCATTTCATTCAAACGTTGACAACCAAAGAAAACAGACGTGATAATTGCTACTCCGTATAAAATTGGACAAATCATGAGAGAGAGAGAGAGAGAGAGAGAGAGAGAGAGAGCAAACACATACTCCATCTGTTCCAAATTTTTGGTCCTTTTCATTTTGGGATGTTCCAAAATATGTCTCATTTCTAAAAACATCCATCAAAACAGGTTCACTTTCCAGTTTTACCCTTAAAAGGGTATTTTTTCCATCTCAATTGGTTTGTCAATTACTCCCTTTTATTTTGTAATGGTTTTTATGATTTTGAAAACTCTGTACAATAAAACGAATTGATATCTATCAAATAAGAAATATATTGCATATGTTTTGAGTTTCATATAAAGTCCTTATCTCTAAAAAAATTGATCTCATTAATATCGATTGCACTAGAGGGCAAAACAGAAAAAACAGTACAAAGTTTTCACACCTCTTAATAAGTTGGATTCCCCAAAAGGGACAAAGAAATTGGAACAGAGGGAGTATAACTCAGAGATTTTACGTTGTTCGGCTCCCCGGTGTGAGCGCCCTTGTCCTGATTCGGACGGAGTGCTCGATCGTAGCCATAGCTTTCAATTGCTTGAATGATGATACCATACTACGCAAAATCGTTAAATACTAAAAACGAGTACTTAACGAACACTTGGTTATAGGTCTAAGAATTAAAATGACTATATAGAAAGGCTTGATCCTTGCATCACCATGGATGGGTCCAAGGGCTAAGGTACCGAGTGGGAAGGTGTTAGACACCCTCTCCGCCCAATCAAATGATTGGCCTCTACTCATCCCCATTGGTTCATATTGTCCCTATCCTAATATGCATAAGACTCAAGCAAATGGATATGTTGGATTTGTACAAAACGTTTTGAAAACAATCCTTTTTTTGCAAGAGGGAAAGGCCATTTGAAAAACTACCTCCGTTATGTACAAATTATAAAATTTTCATTATGTACGGGTAAAAGTTTATGCGTATTCAAGGTTATATGATGTGAAATTCTTATCAGTTATACGTATATACTCTAGGTTCATGAGCCTGGTCGAGCCAAATATTGCCAAGTTCATGTTTGGCTCATTTATTGAACAAGCCTATAGTTAAGGCTCGGGTTCAGTTCGTTTATTATCCGAATCGAACTCAAATGAGTCTTTACCGAGTTGAGCCTCGAATATTTCATGAACAGCACGGTTCATTTACAGCCCTACTTTTACCCATTGAATTACCCACACTATGAGTATCCATGTGTCCCTTAAGTATCCGACAAGTGTCGCGTGTCCCTCGAGTATCCCACTGATGTCACGTGTCCCTTGAGTCTCCCACAAGTGCCATATATCCTTCCAGTATCCCATAAGCACCCAAGAATCCCACAATACTCAACAAATTGTTCGATGACATTTTAGATTCGTTTCTTTCATAAAATTTGCACCCGGGGTTTGAGAACCCACTATCCATTCTCGGTGTCGTATAAATCTCATATGACCCTTCCTAATGACCCGTCGGCTGGTGGTCCAAGTAACTTACATTATCTCCACGTCATTTGACTTCCTATACCCATCAATTTAACCACATGTCTATCCACTTAAATTTCAATTGAATCAAAGGTGTCCATGGTACTACATCACTACATATCCACAAGTGTTTGCTAAGTATCGCCTTCTCGCACTACTTTCTCATTCTTGATTTCCACTTTGCTCACCTTTAACAAGTTTCCAAATTTGAACCACACAAGTTGCGACGTACGGTGTAAATGGGGACTAGACGAGCGTCCGTAGTGGGCAAGGGTTACAAAACAACACCTGGGAAGCAAACTGCCAAAATCACTCGATTCCTGTCTGAACGATAATTCCAGATAGCACCCCTACGAACAATTTTTCTATAGATTTCACATTTTTTGCCCAAACTCACCAAAACTTGTTCAAACTCAGAAATTGATGGCACAAACAACAAAATGTGACTAAGATAGGATGTAAATGAATCAAAACAAGAAGATTGAACAACAACACTAAGATCTACCAAGATTTCAACACCAAACCCTAGAAACATGTGTTTTCATCAAATCAATTGAAATAGATTTAAATTTATGAACTTCTACCACATAATCACCACAATCATACTTCCTCCGTCCCTTTTTTAGTGTTTACATTTCCTTTTTGGGCTGTCTCTTAATAAGTGTGTGTTTTGAAAAGTTAATGGGTAAAAGTTTGCACAATTATGATGTTACCCTTTTGAAAAGTTGTGGGTAGAGAGTTAATGAGTAAAAGTTGATATGAAAAGTTGATATTTTGGAAAGTAGAGGTAAAAGTTGATATGAAAAGTGTAAAGTAAAGGTAAAAGTTGATAGAGAGTTGAAAGGTTAGGTTAACGAAGGCAAAAAACGAGATTGAAACAAGGAAAAATGTGTTTCATGCACACTATATTATGTTCGGTAGTATGGTCCCTCTTCAGGGCCGATTTAGAGAAAACTCAAAACTGCAAAGTTATAGGTATCAAAAAGTTAACCGACTTTCATATAGAATTCGTCTCGATCTCGAGGTCGGGATTATTTATTATGATTTTTCTAAGTATGTTGTACTGTGTTGATTCAGGACAAATTGCATTTTTAACTTAAAACTCAATTTGACCTCGTTTAAAGTGATAGTTAGATTTTGCATGAAACACAAAAGTTGTTTCAAATTGGATACCCTATACTTTTGTCGAGGTTTGTAATTTTTGAGTCCAGTTTACTATTTTTAGCAAATGAAATTGTTGATTGTCATATTGTCGTGAAACTTGCCAGTTATCGATTATTTTTCCATTGGGTTAAATCATTGGACTTATGTGACTTGTGGGCTCACGAAGATGTATTGTTAAACTTTAATAAGGAATGCGGAAACGGGTGGTTTGGGTTACCTTTAGCGAACTTTTACCGAACCGGATCTTTTGGTGGATGGATTACATACTCTGGCACGTACTAGAACAACAACAATCTCCTGCGATGGAGTGATACTACGAGGTTCGAGTATCACCCTCTATTCCACGGTGCAAAAGCTTCGAATCGCTCTTAATGGCAAAGAGAGAGAAACTAGGGAGAGAGTTTCGTAGAACTCAATGACTGATAATCTTGTATGCATATGATCTTATGAATATGCTGCAGGAAATATATAGATGCTTGCGACCTTAGATTGTATATCAAAAGTTACTTCCCCAAGCGTAGGGCTAGGTCGGCGGTAGCATAATAAACGGTAAGACCGGGTCGATTCCACAGAGAGCGAATGCGCTGAGCGTGATGGTTGATTCGCGAATGTTGGTTCTAGCCTTAAAGCGGCAAACTTGGCTTTTGGAGTTTGATTGGTGGAATTCTCTTAACTTCGAAAACGACTTGGAAGATTAAAAAAACTAATTAAACTAAGGCAAAGTCTAGGGGATTTTAACAACCATAACTTAGGCTAATCCGTTCCTCGCTTGTTGATATTAGGATTCTTGTGACCATTTGGCAAACATCTAGGTTGACATCGCTCCAAGCATCACACGTGAAAAGGAGAATCAACCCTTAACTACGAGAGATCAAAAAGATTAACAAACCTAGACTTTGGTACATAAAATCGATCCTAACTCTTTGAACTGGAAATGATGTTCGATAAAGTTTAGGGTTCTTGAGCCAATTAGACAACTTTTAGATTGACATCGCCCAAAGTATCACCCGTACCTAGGTGAATTAACCCTCGGCCACGAGAGATCAATGAGATTAACAAACCCAAATTTTGATACATAAAGATGAACCCATGACTTTATTAAACAAGAAGTGTTTGCAATCTGGCGAGAAGGACGAATTAACCTAAGTCATGGAGTGCTAATCACCCCATGACCGAGCCTAAAACGACTACTCGATCATTATGCTAGAAATAAAGCCTAGGAATTTGTAGAAAACCAAAAACATGCTTAATAAACTTGAAAACTGATTTTTAATGAAGATTATAAGTCTACCTACAACTTTAAACCTTAAGAAAATCACAAACAACAAGTACAAGCTAAGGTTTAAGAAGGAAATGACTAGAAAATGGAGAATACAATTTAACCGATAAAAACGGAAATAAACTAGATTTATATAAAGATCTCAACAAGTACTACAACATTAAAGAAGATGAATTACCTTGAATCTAAGTGGAAAGCATGTAAATCTAGAGGGAATGTAGAGCTTAAGCTAAGTACAAACTAATGGAGGTAGAGAGAGAAGGTGAAAACCAAGTCTAACCCTAAAATTCTGAGGTTGAAGACCCTTTATAGGCCCCAAAAGTCGTGCCAAGTTATTACAAAAATGCCACAAGATATTTCTTGATCGGGCTCAAAAGTTGCAGAAAATTGAAGCTTCAACCGGTAGAGCAAAAAGTGTCAACCGGTTGAAAAACTCACTGGTTCACTTCAACCGGTAGAGCAAAAAGTGTCAACCGGTTGAAAGTGTAAAAACTGAGATTTTCCTTTGTATTGATCCCTTGACCTTCCAGCTTGTCGTCATGACCTCTAGGCTTCCCGAGTCTTGTTCAAAACTTCATTCCTTGATTCCCGGGACTCGGTGGTGGGGTGCCATGTGGCCTCCGGTGCTCGGGCATCCCTTGGACATTACGTGGCGTTAAAACACGTCTTTTCCTCCCGTTTTTCCTGCTAATAACAAAAACACAACCTTGCGCAAAATCAATGGTTTAAAGCAATAATATGCATGTGTGTGTGATCAAAGTGAGTGAGATAAGCCCCATTATTAACACTTTTGGGGGCTTATCAATAGAGTAAGCAGCCTAGATGCTTTAGAAGTCCTATAATCCTAAGAGTCTAGGATTAATTCAACTTCTCCTATCTTATATCTCCAAGATAAGATAGGACTCTATAATGAATGGGTCACCGGGTCATGCCCACATGGGCGACCCGATTTGGTCCCGGACCCGGCCCAAATTCCAACATGTATGAATCCTAATTCTGCTACGTTGATTATTTGGATTGAGTACATGGATGGATAGAGGTACTAAATATTGAAACGAGATTATGGGTTGGGACATGCCTATCCGGCATGGGTCTTAAGCCATGTGCAGTTGTATACTCCGAGGTAACTTTGTTGTGTAATTAGGCACCTGAAGTATACTGTGGGTGGGAATTGATGCCGGATCGAATTTGGTGGTGATGTCGGACCGCTTTTCCACCAACTCTCCTAAAACCAATTGATGTTAGGAAGGGTTTCAATTAAGTCTTGTATGGCATTCGACATCGCACCCGCAAGTCTGTGGCATTGTGTAACCAAATCCATGGGGGCACTCCGGGCCCAACAATCCCTCCCTCACGATGACGCTCCCGCGATTCGAACCCATGACCTCCTGGCTCTGATACCACTTGTCGGACCGCTTTTCCACCAACTCTCCTAAAACCAATTGATGTTAGGAAGGGTTTCAATTAAGTCTTTTATGGCATTCGACATCGCACCCGCAAGTATGTTTTTAGAGCGGTCGCAGGGAGTGACATTGTGTAACCAAATCCATGGGGGCACTCCGGGCACTCCGAGGTAGATTTGTTGTGCGATTGGGCACCTGGGATATCCTGTGGGTGAGAGCCAGTGATGAATAGTGTTGTTAGATGAAAGAATGAAAAGATGATAAGTGAGATTGTGTTATGGAACACTGGAATTGAATCGAACTTATGATCGTGGAATTCGTTAATCCTATCATATTTAGTATTTAATGATGATGTTATGAAACCTCCTTTTGTGTTTTAAATGCTATTAAATATTGCATGAACATACTTTAATTAGTAACAGGGTAGCTTTGGGTGTCCTATTGAGTTTTTTTTTTTCACTCACGGTGCTACTTTGTCGTCCTACTGTTCTACACTAGGTACTGAAGACAACTAGGGATACGAGGAGCTGTCCCCAGATTATGACTCGGTGGAACAGAGCGATGGAGATGCATCAGCGGAGCCTTGGCTCTACCAGTAGCTTATTATTTCTAAATGGCTTTGGTTGCCTGAATCAGATTATTACAACAAAGTTTGAAGTACCCTTTTAGACAATGTAGTGTTTTGAAAGAATTTTCTTCAGTTTGTAATAAATTAGAGAATTCCCTTCCTTTACCATTATTAAAATATTTGAGACTGTAAGTTTTATTAATTAAAAATAAAACTAACATTTTTAATAAAATGTTTTGAATGTATTTATTAGCGTGCTCAATCTTTGTGGCGTTAGACCATTAATAAATGTTAAGTAGTGTTAAAGGTTGGCCATCTTAAAAACACACCATGCACAACGGGTGTGCAAAAAATACGCCAAGTGCTAACCCAACCCGAAAATCACCGGTTAAAACCATGAGCGGTTTAAGTAGGAGGGGAAAAACAAAAATTTAAAACAGGTCGGTTTGGGTGCGGGTAAAATTTCTCTAAACCGTTTTTAACCCGTTCCAACCTGCCATATCTATATAGGTAAAATAATGACCAATAAAATACTATTCTGTCAATGTTAAGGTGCTCCCTACCAAAACTTAAATAACTTGACCTATGTCTTTGACTCTTTGTATGGATTATTAACTGCAGTGATTATGCTACTGATTTTTGTAGGAGTTATTATGTGATCTATGTTGGCTATTACTGATATTTATGCAACTGGTTTCATTATTTGCTCAAATAGTGAAGTTTTTTCCCAACCCGCCTCACCCGCAAATCGAAACCGCCAAAAAAATTAATCAACTGCTTGGTTTTATGATAAACCTACCAAGTACGGGTTGGTTGAAAAATACACTCTAAACTTGCCCAACAAGAGCCATGCACCCATGCATAGAACCATTGTATTGAAAAGTAAGAATTAACCTTCGTCTAGATTTGTGAGGCAAGTGGGAGCACCTCAAATCTTAGTACAAGAGTCGCCAGAATGGTCACAAAAAAAATTCTGTTTTAGTTGATGTTTGTAAAATGGAAAAGGTTTATTAGGAAACGGATAATTAGTTGATGTTTGTAAATGATGCATGTTATTTGTGCGTGCTTTTTGAGAGACTTGAAATACGGCAAATTGGAATTGAGCATACAAATGAATTGTTTTGGGGTCTCCACCTGCCATTTCCTGCCTGTTTTTTCTGTCTAGTTTGCCAAAATTGGTAACAGTTCCAGTTTAGTCCAAAGTTCGGCTGTGAGTTATATATATATGTGTGTGTGTGTGTGTGTGTGTGTGTGTCTGTCTTAAAATGAAGGGAGTGTAGTTGACACTAGGCAAAAGTTCAGCTGGGAGGTTTTTGGATGCAAGCTTATAGCTGGGTCTTACGGAGTAAAAATTCACACTGTCACTAGTAATTCTGTTGGAAAATGTTACAATACATGATAATTTTCCCCAAAATGATCCAGGAAAGTGGAATCAATGGCCCAAATTCATGCGTTTGTGAATCCGGGTTATTAATTTCACTTTCCTAAACCGTTTCGGAAAAAGTTTTCATGTATTGTACTACTCCTCAATTCTGTTTCGGTTAATCCAAACACACTTCAAATTCACACGGGCATTATATGGCATTTATAGTTTAGTACTAAGAAAACAAGTTTGTTAATGAAGTTGAGCTACACCCGGCCATACGAAACCACATCGCACATCATTGAATAACAATAATAATACTTAATAATGTTGCAAATTACTACTAAAATTTAAAAGCAAGCAAGCAAAGTCCGTTACATGATTATTAGTAGTAATTTAGTGGTGTGGGTGTGGGCAAAAGGTTAGCAAATAGTTGGCACCACCAGTGCAAGTGGCAATGCTACTGGGATCGTCATAAGCATAAGAGTATGCCCTAGGGCACGCCGCCTTGAATATCCTCGAGTATGCCGTCGGCTTACACGACTGCGGGCTCCCAAACCTCCCCGTACAGCAATACCTCGGCGAGTTGAATGCAAAACACGCGCTTTTACACGCTACCACGCGCCGCTTGTCGTGTGACCTTACCTGAAGCCCCACCGGGCACATCATGTTCAGATCGCTCACGCACCCGGCCGGTCTACACTTGCCTTTAAGCGGCGTGAGGGCGATGCCCAGGTTGTACCCGTCGACAAGGCTGACGTCGTAAAAGTCCTGCTCGTGACCGAGGGTGATCTCGGCGAGGGTTGCCGGAGGGGCGCCGCCGAGTCCGTTGCAGAAGAGGGAGCCGCCGCAGTCACCGGTGGCGCAGCTTCCGCGGCCGGAGGCGTCGAAGGAGCAGTCGTGACGGCCCCAGATCCGGCCGGACCAGGATGGGGGGAGTTTGAGGTGGTAGGATTTGGTGGGAAGGAGCTTGAAGCCACCGCCGCGGTCGAGGATCGGCTGGCCGGCGCCGGGTTGGATTCCTGGCCAGACTGGGTGGGAACACTTGTTGTAAAGCGTGATTGTTGTTGCACATACCTCCTCCACTGTCACCAGTACCCAATGCGGTTAAAATCACAAGAGAAAAACTTCATGAGCTAGCACCGCTAATTAATACTGTACTAGTAATTAGTATTTCAAAACCCAACTTTTAATTGTATGTATCTATCTATCTATCTATCTAGTACTACTTCTGTGTACTTAATTTGCTTATTAATTTGTGTATAAAAATGAAACGAATATGAAGAGAGACCTCAACATTGCGAGAGAGAGAGAGAGAGAGTACCTGCAATGTGGGTTAGGAGGAGAGAGAATGAAACGATTATGAAGAGAGACCTCGGCATTGCATCAATGACTTGAGATTGGGAGGTGTGTGCCAGTTTACTCCTATTTAGCAAAAGAAAAAGAAAAAGAGTCGCCTTTTTGTTTCTGATTTTTTTTTCTTTTCTTTTTCCTCGGCTAAAGTTTACATTTGATTTTATTTTATTTTATTTCAGGGAATGATTCCCACACCTCAAATTGATATTTACATCATTTTTTTATTTTAATAAAAAAATTATGTATAAAGTTTCATTAGGAAAAAAATGTGGATATCAATTTGAGGGTAAAAATCAATTAGCTTGATTTTATAAGAAAGAGTGTGGAGGGAAAGGGTAGAGGATATTGGTGAGAGCAATTTTGTTCCCTAGATTTGATCATCAGTGTTGCGCCTTCTGTTTATCGCATCACAATCGTTCATTTTAAGTGAATTCATTGGTTATTTACCAGACACCGCAAATATTAACAGCCCATGTAGCTACCTAGGTGAGAAAATAAAGGAAAGGAGACTGGTTTACCTTAATGAGGGGAGAAGAAAAAAAAATATTGTTGTCTCTCACCATCTCATTTGGATAGACAAAAAAAAAAAAAAACCTACAAGCCCGGATCTCTGCCACCGCCACTCTCCCAAAAACCTCCATTAGAGTATCTCTAGCCTTGACCCAATTTATGACCCAAATTCAAAATTTGGGCAAAACCCTCAAAAATCCATCTCCAATGACCCAAATCACATCCCATTACATCACATTAACCATCCATACTCCACTTCTTACACCCAAACTCTCACCATTCAACCACAATCAGCTTAACAACCCCAAAAACCAGGTCCAGTAGCCACAAGTCCATCAAATCCACTATAAAACCTATTCAAGTCCATAAATCAAGTCTTAAAGGTAGAATTTCTACCAAATATGTTCAAACAGGCCCTGAAGGGAATACCACCCATCCTTTACTGACCATAAATGTCAGTTTGAGGTTTGGGAGGGTTGAAAAACAATACAAATAAGGTTCATTTTGTTCACATTCAACAGATTCAGGCACCTGGGCCTGCATAATGCAGGCGCCCATATTCCATGCAGGCGCCTGGATCCCTCCTTCCTACTATATTTATTGTCTTATTTGCATTCCTTTAGGTCATTTGGAGTATCAATAGATTACTGATTTTTTTTGTTATCGCATCATGAGCTAGATGGTCATCCTTAAGTGTGATTTATGGTTATTTAGAAAGCAAACAACATGATCAAAGTAAGGCACTTTGTGTTTAGAATGAGGGTTGCATGATACATCTTGTTGGTTTCAAACTATATTAGAGGCATTACATTAAGTGGAGAGAGTTCTTTGAAATCATCTATGTTCATTACATCGTTTTCCATGACATTTCACGATTAAATCCATCATATACCCACTCCCTTCTTCTTAGTTATAAAGTCATTTGAAAGTCCATCATATGCACATAAAAAAAATATAATAATGATGCATGCCTAGAATCAATTTGACATTTTTCATTTCTTCCATCAAGCATTCTAAAATCATGGATTTCCAAGTTCACATCACATTTTATTGTCAACCTTAAGATTCATTTAGGACATTAGGGCATCAAGCATTACGATACATATGTGAGAACAAGCTACAAGGTTCATATTTGTCATTTGTTCCATGGCCTAGACTGGTGAAATTTTTGCCTGATCAGCGTTCAAGGCGCCTGCATTAGTGTATTCCAGGCGCCCATAGTCCATCCAGGCGCCTGGAGTCTCCTATTCCAGGCCCCCACACCTACTCCAGGTGCCTAGATCCGCCTAGTCCAGGTGTCCAGATTGCTTTCTAGGTGTGATTAGTGTGATGTTGTTGGTTGATTTCAGGGTCCTTTCAGGGCAGTCCAAGCACGGTTTGGTGAAGTTCAAGAGTTTACATGCATATAGATCAATCACTCATGACATTTCGCACAAGCATCCACGTTCATTTCACTTATCTTTTTTATGCATTAATGTGCTCTTGTATGAATTTATAATTAAAGTCCACCCAAACAATGTTTTCTAAAATCCCTTGTGCATTGAGTAGAGACCGGTGGTTGCACCGGGCAAGAGGGGTGCTTTAAATTCCTTCCCCTCTCGTTACCTAGTTCCCGGACCCGAGAAATCTCATTTTGAAAGACCGGTGAAAATATTTTCCATACCAAGGGCAAAAGAGTCATTTTTTAATTGGTTTCTCGGGTGTGGTCCTTAAACCCGGGTGGCAACCCATCCAATCAATCAAACCGTTTTCCAAAACCACAATCATTTTCGTGAACTTCCGCGGGGTGTCCACAAAACCTTGCTAATTGAACCCCTAAAGTATGAAGTGGTTTGATTGAGCTACTACTTATGCATATAATAAGATGCGGAGAGATTTAAAGTTATTGAAAACACAAGCCCATTGTGTTCTAATGAATTGGTTAGGGATTTTATTATAAGGGCTTTATGACTTATTGTTAAATATTTAAGCGTTGGTCATCATTTGTGTTCCCTGTAGTTTTACGAATTTAGTTTCCTTTGTCAAACTTGATTTTGATATGATTTTCAAGGTTGGAAACAAAAAATTATTTTGGTTGAAAATACCTATTATTATGTTATGATATTTTATTATGATTGCACAAAGTAAAGTTTCATGAATGGAAATTACTTCATCTTGTGACATAAATGATTGAAACGTAATTTCAAGAAATGTAGTGAGAGATTAATTATATGACAATTTTCTGAAACCAAATTTTCATTAATCTTTTATATGTGTGCTTTGAATTAACAGAAAATTGGCCTAAAGGCCAAGTTTGGGGGCTTTAAAGGGTGTTTAGTCCAGCCTAACTTATTTTAAAACCTCCAATACATTGATGTGAAATTTGTAAGAGTTCAAGGACAACACCGGACAAAAGTACCCTTAAAATTACCAAAGGAAAGTTGGGCGGTACAAACTACAAACTGCAGCCCATCACTTTTTTTCCCTTTGTTGCTGCCAGCCTAACAAAAAGAAAGCAAGTCAGTCACTTTTCCTTACTACCCCGTCACTCTCTCACTCTCTCTCTCTATCTCATGAGTGGGTTCTAGGTGGGACAAAATTAATTTTGTCTCTTTAATTTTGGAATTGTGTTCAATTTTAGGGTTTAATTTTATGGGGGTTAGGCTCTTTGGGGTAGTGAGTTTTGGCATTTTGGGTTTAGGCACTTAGGGTGCACTTTCCAATTATAGGGTTTTAGTGGTTTAGGCACTTTCATAGGGTACCCTAGGATTTTAGGCACTTTCATAAGGTACCCTATGGTTTAGGTTTAGGGTGCACTTTCCAATTATAGGGTTTTTAGTGGTTTAGGCACTTTCATAGGGTACCCTAGAATTTTAGGCACTTTCATATGGTACCTTAGGGTTTTAGGCACTTTCATAGGGTACCCTGAGGTTTAGGTTTAGACACTTTCATTAGGTTTGGGGGTTTAGGCACTTTCATAGGATTTTTGGGGGGTTTAGGAACTTTCATGGGCTAGCGGGGGCATTTTTGGAATGTGTAGGTGATTTGTCCTCTTGGCATTAAGGAATTAGTTTGTGTCCTATTTTCATAATTAATTCCTATACTATGTCCTTATCGAAGAAAGACTCTTGAATTAAGTACAAGCAAATCATGTACATTATAAACTAAGTCACAAGAAATTATGGGCTTCTTAAAGTAATTCGTATAGACCTATTCTATGACACGTAGATGGCCATATTATGTTAATTTTTTTTTCTGTTGCATAAAGATCTCAATTAATGAATACTCTCAAGGTGCACATTATTGAGGTAAGAAGGACAAATAGAAAATAATATAAAAGTCATCTGTTAAGATATGTGTGATAAATATTATTGAAGTCTATTTCACATAGCAGAATGTAGTAGCTAAAAGGTAATTGTACATTATAGACATGGTTAGAAGCATGTTTGTAACTCCAAAATACCCATTATGTAGTGGATATATAAATTCTCTTAAGACCCATGCATTCATGTAAATTAGGTTTCTAGCAAGGTAGTTCCATATATTTCGTTTGAACTGCGGATAAGAAGAAATCGAACTTATGAGACCTGCATGTTAAGGTTGTCCAACAGAGGCTAGAATTTTTTATTCACATGAAATGAATTTGAATTTTAAAATGATTAGTAGTGACATTATTTAGTTACTCTGAAAAATTCAAAGGGTATAGGTTTTACAATCTAACCATAATACGAGGAATGTAGAAATCGATCATTCAGATTTTTTATGAATGGTGAAAATCAGTGGGAGTGATAAACCATGTAACGTGGTAATTTATTGTCAATCACTCTATAGTGATATTGTTACCAACGAAGAAACTGTAGAACAATCACAAAAAATAGCATTAAGAAAATCTCGAAGGAACGTGAGATTTTCTATTTGGATGATTATTTTATTTATCTACACGAATGTGTTTTGGATCCGATTACATTTTTAGGAGTCATGTAAGGTGATAATTTTCCTTAATGTAGTGATGCCATGAACGATGAGTTGAAACCAATAAAACCGAATGACGTTTGAAATTTCGTTGGGTTGCCATAAGGATACTAGACAGTATGTTGCAAATGGGTCTGCAAGACTGCACTTCACTTAGAGGGCAATGTAGAACGATATAAAGTCAAACTTGTGGCTAAGGGTTACACTCAGAAGGAGGCATAATTGTAAAGAGTCATTCTCTCTTGTATCCAAGAAGAACTCACAGATAATTATCATGGCGTTAGATGAGGGAGTCTATATGAATCAACATGAAGGTTTCTCAAGTTAAGTAAAAGAGCATTTGGCTACAAACTTAAAAGTCAACTTTTTAATTTAAACAAGCTCCCCGCCAATGGTTTCTTATGTTTGATGATACCATTGATTGTTTTGGATTTAAAGATAAGCACTATTAACTTGTGTATATATCCAAAGATTAGTGGGAGTAAGTTTATATTTTTGACATGTATGGTGACAGTGTTTTGCTTGCTATAGTGATCCTTATTGTTTGCACTTAAAAGTTTTCTTCATGACCTTTTAAACTAAAGATTTTAGGCTCACATTAAGAAAGTCAAATGATTTTGAGTTTATTACTCAAATTCAGATTTTGTTTGAAACTTGATAGTATAAAGTCTACTTTTGATTAACTGCTCTTATTATATGAAGGAGCAAACACAAGTTTTAAAGTTTCTGTCATTGCTTCATCCATTATGATGGTTGAATTATGGCATGCTTTGAGGCCACATTTCATGAATAGCAGTTGGGAAATTAATCTTAGGACTTGGGGTTGTCGACACCATTACCTAGTCGCTAAGAGTTTATGATTCCGCAACTACTTTTATTTCGAACAATTAATTTCAGAAACAAAAGTGTCATTAAAGATATAAGCACACAACTTATGATTGCAGATCCACTTCTGGAGGGCCTAGAGCAAAGACATTAAAGAATTATGCTAATTGAAGGAGTCTAGCATAACCCATAACCGTTGTAACTTATGGATTGCAACATGATAATGATGATATTTGACACTTTGAGCGATCTCACTAATGTGTTTATGATAATTCCTGTTATGAATAGTGTACGTACATGTATGACAATGAATGAGTATAGGAATAGTCTTTGTTGAAAGACATTATCGTTGGACCTTATGAAAATGCGAGTCATGGCGGTTCAAAGTATGTTAAACAGTTTGCTAGTGTTGTGGTACATGGAAGGGACTATGTCACTATGAACTGCCATGACTCGAACTAGTTGGTTGTCTAATAATAGTATTATGATTGTGAACAAATCAAGAAGGAATAGATATGGACTTATGGCGCGCCTTATGTTTACCTAAAAAAATCCTACCAAAGTTATCATATGGGCCAAGTGGGAGAATGTAAGACTAAATTTTATATTTTGTATTTATGGCCCACATGATTTATATATGGAACATATGAATTATGGGTTTAATGAGATTATCCATATCTTTATACCTAAGATTTTATTCTATTGTTCAAATAGAGAAGTTGTTTCCTATATGGGCTTAACTTTGATGGGAAGTAAGTATAATGTTTACTAGGAATCCGGTACTCTCTCTGCCTATAAAGAGAGCCTAGGGTTCCATCAACTTATGTTACAAAACTGCTAGAAAGAGAGGCAAGAGAGAGAAACCCATTTTCCACCTAGAGCACGATGCTCTTTGTAAAATTATGGCTCCTTCAATAAATTACTGGATTGCTCAAGTTCCGCATTAATGAAATCCGGGTAGTCTACTCTTATTATTGAAGTTTCGCTTAATGAATATATTGTGATTATCATGTTTGTTCTAAATCCTAGCATTATGTAGCTTGTTAATTATGTAACTTCCCTTAAGATATAATTTACAACTTTTCCTTACAAGGATATAAATATATAATTAGATTAACAACAATGATTTGGATATTTAGGTATAAATGAAGTGATTAATCAACACTTTTTCAAATTAATCCGATACCATCTATAATACAATTCTGCTCATGTTTTTAGTGGGCGGTTGAGATCAATTCAATCCAATAGTCCAAAAAAGGAGAATTTTTTGGGGTAATTACCCGTTTCTTCCCCTAAATTGCGTACACCCCAAAACCAACCCTATTTTTGCAACGGCTGTTGTCACGCCCTCAAATTTATAACATAAATAAATAACAAGCTTTCTTCAAATCAGAGTTGACATTTCAATAGTCCAAGTTCATAGCCATCTCACAAGTCAAAGTCTCACGTAGATACCAGTCAATGTGTACCCGAAATCCCAAATATAAAGTAAATAAGTCTTAAAATGTTATTACAATACCCAAGTCAAAAGATTAGAATTAATAAGTTACAGGTTCATTTCTTTCAAAAAAAAATATGAGACAAAGATGATCTAATAACTTTCATGTAAAATCCTCAAGTAACATCCAAGCACTCCATGCCAAACAAGCTATGCTCCATGCTGAGTACCTGAAATTATTAGGGTGAGCTCACTAGCCCAGTAGAGAAAAGTCTACCAAAACTAAATGCAATGAGATGTAAGTGAGTGATATACAAAGAAGGCATAAGTCACACAACAAGGTTCAAGAAACTTTAATGGCTAAAGGATTGAAAACCAACTCATAATTCACTAGATTCCCTTTACTATCATCTCTCGCATCCGATACTTACCTGACACGTACTCGACATCTCGCATGTGTTCAACTTGTTCATATCATATCGTGTCTAGTTCATTTTAATCACCCAATTAAGAAATTCCTCGCGACACGTCCATAGGACGGACCGAGTATCATAAATGCCTCGCGACACGTCCATTGGACGGCCCGAGTATCATTCTAGGCTACCTTTCGGCCCCGTATCACATGTTATAAGTTCACATTATCAATTATCAAGTTCCAACGTCAACATCGTGTCAAACATGACCCATGTGTCATAACGTCCTTTCACCAGTGTCATTTACTCACTACTCGACATAAGAGCATAGAAAAGTGTCATTTTGCGTACGACGTTCCCACATGATTAATAAACAATCATGACCATAGCAACATGTTCTGAAATCTCGTTTGGTTTCTAAGTGTTTGTGGAACAGAAAATCACGCTACATAATTGAAAAACACGTTTAGGGACCTAACAAGTGCAAGGGAATGGAAATAGGGTCATCCAACCGGACACACTACACCATCCGTCCGGACACATCCAATGAAGGGACTGGATCCAAGGTCATCCAACCAGACACATCCAGAGAAGAGACTGGGCAAATGGTCATCCAACCGGACACATCGTCATCCAACCAAACACACAGAGAAGAGACTGGGCAAATGGTCATTCAACCGGACACATCGTCATCCAACCAGACACACAGAGAAGTGACTGGGCAAATGGTCATCCAACCAGATACATCGTCATCCAACCAGACACACAGAGAAGAGACTGGGCAAATGGTCATCCAACCGGAAACGTTGTCATCCAACCAAACACACACAGAGAAGAGACTGGGCAAATGGTCATCTAACCGGACACATCGCCATCCTACCAGACACACAGAAAAGAGACTGGGCAAATGGTCATCCAACCGGACACATCGTCATCCAACCAAACACACACAGAGAAGTGATTGGGCAAATGGTCATCTAACCGGATACATCGTCATCCAACCAGACACACAGAGAAGAGACTGGGCAAATGGTCACCCAACCGGACACACCGTCATCCAACCGGACACACACGACCCAACCGAACACATGGTCATCCAACCGAACACACACCACCCAACCGGACACATCCAGAGAAGAGACTAGCCAACTGGTCATCCAACCGGACACATACAGAGAAGAGTCTGGGCATATGGTCATCCAACCGGACACATCTAGTGAATAAAAGAAAGAACGTCGCCTTGCAGATTTTCAAGGTGATTCAATGGGGCTCCACATCAAGAATATCCAAGCAACAAGGTGATGATATAACAACTCATTTGTGAAGGAGATCAAGAATAAACATGGGTCAAGACATAATCAAATCAAAGTGGCTAGAGAAAGGGGTTTTCAACAAATCAAAAGAGATTGATCAAATATATATATATATATACGCCACGGATCCTATCAAGGATCCCGGATTGAAGGTTTTTCGGTGTTTTAATGCTTTTAAAAATTGTTTTTGGAAAATCTGAACCGTCCAATGTCTTCAAAAGGTATTTTCAAGGGTTCCCGCGAGAAATCATCAAAAAAAAAATATCATAAAGAGCTTGATCCAAGCAGTTTTTCGCCAAAACTGTATATTTACAGTTTTACGAAAAACTGCTTGGATCAAGCCCTTCCCGGTATTTTTTCTTGGATGATTTCTCGCGGGGACCCTTAAAAACATGTTTTAAACACATTGGACGGTTCGAATCATAAAAAAGAATATCGGAAAGGTGGAGTCCCAGATCTGGGATTCCTGGACTAGATAACTCCTCTCTCTCTCTCTCTCTCTCTATATATATATATATATACAAAACCCACAACAAGCACTCAAATACACTTAGTAATGGTAGAAATTTCCCTACCTCAAAGGATTTTGAGTAAAACTCAACAAATCCAACAAACTCTAGCTTTTCCAACCTTGAACTCTACCAAAAATCAGCTCTTTTTCCAAGCTCCCTTGCTCACACCCCTAATTAGAGAGTGGTCCTAGGTAGTCTTATGCTCACACCCCTAATTTCCTAATGTGCTACCTACAAGGCAAAATTTAACAAGTACTCCACATTAAACCCGCATTTCAACTCCTTTATCAATTTCACACAAAACTCCAACTTTATTAGCGAGTTTTCTGTATCAAAATATTCCGGGTCTTTACAGCTGTGTGTGTGTGTGTGTGTGTGTGTGAGAGAGAGAGAGAGAGAGAGAGAGAGAGAGAGAGAGAGAGAGAGAGAGAGAGAGAGAGAGAGGACCACAGACTAAGACGTTGTCGGAGACCAAAGATGCTCATACCCAAATTAGGGATTTGCACAAATTTTGGCTCAAATTGGGTAAAAAAAAAGAAGTTAGGATTGGAGATGCTCTTAACGCTATTTGTATTGGGTTTGCAGGAGATTTAATGGCGGCTATGATGAAGGTTTCGACTGAAATTGATGAAGACTTCGACATAAATTGAAATATTCTTACAGTTAGATCTAGAATTTGGAGCAAATCGTCACGTTCACAGTTGGGTTGAACAGTAGAGCCGTCGCGACGACGTCGTCGTTGTTGGTACTGCTCCTGGGCCTTCCTTTCTCTCGAAATCTCACCAAAATTGGCGAGAAACAAAAAGGGGGGTAAAGGTGAATAAAATTTTTCTCGGACGGTCGTAGATTTTTTTTAAAAACAAGCGACAAACTCGTTGTTTTCCCTGAACAAAATTTCTCTTTGGAATCCGGCTTTCTCTATAATTTATGCAATTGCGATCACCTAATCTTTGACTACATTGATCTGTTGATTAACAAGATGGATGATTGAGATAGGACTTTTTCTTGCAATCCAAACACAGACGAGAGAGAAGCCGAGTCATTATTGACGCGTTAACTTTGCTCGCAAATTATTTTTTAAAATACATAAATTTGTCTTGCAGTTCTTGAGATGACATAGTTATTCCTTAATTGTTACTATCCTATTGTCACTCTTCATTCCTAATCTATTACATGGGAGAGGGGAAACGAGACTCGATCCCGGAGTGCAGTGTGGGAATCTAATAGTTCTGCCATATGAGCTAGTCACCACTTGCCATTTACTGTTACTATTGCTACTATAAGTATCCCACTAACGTTATTAAATGACAAAAATATCCTCAAATTACATTCTTGTACTATCTTTTTCTGTGATTGGTATCGCATTTTTTTCAAATTACTCATACTTTTTTGGTTTGGATTTATTACCCATTATTTTTTTTTTCTCTCTTCTAATTTTTTTCTTCATTTTTTCATTTTCTTTTTAAGGTAAAGTACACCGGCCTTTGCACTCTTGGTATCACTTTGGATGCCCCTTGCACTTTCAATTTCACTTGTCAAGTTCTTAAAGTCAGGTGTCAATGTTCCCGTTGCTGTTACATTTCATTAGAAAAAATGCTATACTAACGTAACGGTACTAGATTCAAAAGATGTTGGCTATTACAAAAGAATCATTTAATATAGCGTGGGCACATTTTTTTGTGTTTGAAAAGGTTTATGTTCATAAAGAGCATCTCTATCATTACCTAGGCATTTTGCCTAGGAAAAATGCCAAGTTCTAGTATTTGGCTAGTCAAAAAGATGGATGAAGTACTCAAAAAGTCAAGGCATTTAAGTTACTCAAATCTCAAAGAACAAGTCTGTGTACAACTATTTCGTCTCCAATTATTTACAACACCTCATATATACGTAAGACCCACATGTATGCAATAATGCTACATGTACAATCATTTCGGCTCCAATGATTTATAACTCTCTCACATAAATGCAGGGCCACACACAATGGATGTAGGTCCAACGTGTATGTGAGGTGGTTGTAAAATAAGCATTTTTTACATGTATATGAGGGGATTGGAAATGGTTGTACAAGTATTATTTTTGAATCTCAAAAACAATTTTCCATTCATCAACCCTATGTTTTTGTGAATGGCAGTTAAAATTCTACCTCGCAAAAGTCGCCAGTTGGATTTTTTGTCGCTGTCATGATCGTGGTCGAAATAGGTGTTGAGATCGTCATTATCCTTCAACAAATCCCTTATTCTGTGAGTTATGAGTTGTGGTTTGCATGAGAGAGAGAGAGAGAGACGCCAACGAGTGCTACAGTACCTCGCTAGCCCTAGCGAGGTAATGTAGTAGCGGAGGTAATAGCATGGAAAGAGGCGAGACTCTTGGCTTTTGGTTTTAGGTGGTTTGGCTCGATATTTCTTCTCTTTGGGGGTATGCCTGTTGTTGCCCTTCTAAACACCATTCTCCAAATTTATTTATATTTTTGACTTTTTGATTTTCGTGTTTTGTTTGTCTTTTCTAAAATTTTCTTATTTTTGTGTTATATATTTTTGAATTTATTGTCTGTCTCGACAAGAGGAGTTTAAAGGTAAAAAATTATGACCAAAAGCAACAAAAAAACAAAAAATACTAAAGACAAAAAAAATACTAGACATTTTTTTTTCGTCATCTTATATGATTTTTTTTTTCAACTTCTTTTCACATTTTTATGCTTTTCTGGTTTTTCTCGTCAATGCGAATGATTAATCCCAAAAAAAGAAGAAAAGCTAAATAAAGAATTACAAAAAATAAAAAATACCGAAAAAAGTCACTGCAAAACTCTTAGGAGAACGGAGCGACGATCCCTCATCCCTTCCTCTGAGTGAAGAAAATATAAAAATCCTTTTTTTAAACAACATATTTTGGTGGCTTATTCTTTTTTTATAATGATTTTTAGGTTCTGAAAAAATAAGACAGAGCTTTGTATTAAAAATATTATACACTTTGTATTAATAGTACTCTCTTTGCCCCTCCACTTCCAATTTTATGTGCCAAGCCTAACAGTGTCCTTCGGTCAAGTGTCATTCTCTCCTTGTCGTTTGATTTCTTTGCTATAAAATTTTATACCTTGTCTGGTTTGGGTCTCAAAATCCACACTGCACGGTCCTCAATAAAATTTTATTTATATGTTCAAATTAGTTTGTGGTACTAGTTCAAATAATTTTAAGCTCGAGGGAACTTGTAAATAGATACTGAAAGTGATAGAATCTAGTGGTGTTCCACCAAGTAGTTTTTTTCAAAAACTAGTTTTTTCCAAAAACTAAGACATGGCATCTTCTCACAATACATCATATAAAAAGGTGTGAACACAAAAATCAAGACAGTTTTAAAACAAAACTCCCTTAATGAAATAGGACCTAATTTGAAGATAATATATTATCACCCACTTCTCCGAAGCTGTGTATTTAGGGGGTGTTCCACTAACAAAAAATATTTTTTTTAAAAAACTTAAGACAGGTCATTCTCTCATAATACATCACGTAAAAAATCGTGAAAAGACAATTTATTCTAGAAACACTCTTAGTGGAATACCCTCGAATTGGGGGATGTTGCCTCCCTTGGGGTTGGCAGAGGGTGCCGACCGTTTGTTTCGCGCATCAACGACTCAGATCTCACCTCACCTAAACGTATCTGCACCGTCCATTGTTTGATGTGATCCGAATCGTCGATGTGCGAAACAAATGGCTTGGATGGGAGTTGCCAGTGTAACGACCCAAATTTTCGTAAATAAAAATTTTGTTTTATAATTTGATAAAATTATTTATTTTTCTATTATTTGGAATATTTTCCTATTAAATTATTAAAAATTCTTTTAATTCAAATAATTAGAATTCTAGCCATGCATGCAAGCGTACGAGACCGAGTAACACACCCATTACACTACCGTAGCACCCGGAGTCCGTTTTTAATACCCGAAACTACCCCAACCACCATCCTTATTATTTCCAACTATATCGGTACTTGTCAAGTACCCACTTTCATACCTTGGAACGTGGTGCTTTGACTAAGAGAGAGAGAGAGAGAGAGTAGAGTGTGTGCTTGTGTATTGTGCAAGTACTCTTGCACATGCATGAGTTAATGTTTATGCACTTGTGCAAGCAAATATGGTGCATGAGGGAAGTCTTACAAGCCAAGGTTTTGTACCCAAAACTAGTTAGAACAAGCCTTACTATTTTAGGACAAACCTATACATACACACACAATACTTGTATAAGAGCACATGCTACACAACCTAGGCCTTAATAGGCTAGGCCTTGGCCTCCAAGGTTCCATAAAACATGGCTCCATGTTTTAAGGAAGAATATTCTTCCTATATGAGCCTATTGAACCTTATTCCTAGCTATAACTTGTAAGCACATGCATATTATGTGTATAAGTCCCTAAAAACACCCCATAACAAAGGTGACCATGCAAAAAACCTACACAACAAGAGACATATTTTTCCCCCACCCTACTTCCCACGTTGCTTCCACCCCTTGAAATTCCTTTACTTGCAAGAACTTGACCTAGACCTAGCCTACAACTAGAGTGTGAGTTGGAACCACCCATGTACTTTCCCATGTGCACATTTAGTGCACAATTTACACCCCACATGGGTGTAGTTCGGCCAACATAGAGGAGAGAGGGGCCGAATGTTTTTGAGGGAGGGAGAGGAACCTTGTTTTGCTATAAATAGCCTACCTTTTGTTCTTTTGGACCACCGTTACACTTTCCCCATTTGTATGTCTCTAATATTCCCAACAAACCACCTACTTCTACCGCCACAAAGTCAACCTATTTAGACCCTAATTAATTTCTTACTAAGTTAATTAGTAAGAAAGTTAAGTAGATTAAGAAGCCTTCACACCAATGATTGCTAATCGGCTTCCGGTTTACACCCGGAAATCAAGGTAGTTTACTAAACTAACCTTCTATTTTGTTATTCTAGTTTCATTAAGTTGTTCTAATTAGTTTTCTAAGCTTAGTTTTGAAGCTTGATTGGGTTAATTTATGCATGCATTAAGTTACTAAGCATGTTACGTAGCGTTTAAGAAAGAGGATTTCATGTTGAAAAGTTATTAAGAGTGTTAATGAGGTTCTAATTTGAATATTTCTACATGAAATTAGGAGTTGGTTTAATGAGATTAAGTTGATTAGTGGAGATTAGAAGATGAAAATTTCTACACAAGTCTCTAGAAATACTTTTGTTGATTTTCCTTAGAAGAACTAGTTAATACAAGTTGATTAAATCATTGGTTTGTTAATTAAATAATTTTCTTCCTAAAATAAGTAGATTAACTTTGCCTAATGAGAGACTTGTTTCTTACTAGAAAAATTTACTTTTGACTCGTGAAAATTTTTGTAGAAAAATGTGAAGTTTTAATTAAATAAATATGAAATAGAAATTTTAACAAAGTTCTTTCTAGAAATTGTTACTAACTAATTAGTAACAATATATTTTATGGTTGTGGTGAGAAAGAAGATTATCAAGAGTTGCTTAAAATTTTCCTAAAAAGAAAGTTGTTGATTTTGCTAGATGTAGAGAAAAAATGATTTTATTGAAGTTTACTAAAAAGAAAGTTTTCTAGAAATATAAAGAGTATATTTTTGGGGGAGGTTAAATTTTCTAAAAAGAAGATTTTATTTTTAGAAAGTTCATGGCTAGTTGGACATGAAATTTCTAGCAAGGGAGATGTCTTTTTAAAAAAAAAATTAGAAAGAGTAAGTTGACTAATTTTATTTCTTTTAGAAGGAATAAAATAGTTTTGCAAAAGAAAAAGAGAGAAATTGGATTTTTGATGAGAAATAAAACTTAGAGAGAAATTGGGTAAATTTTGAGAAAAGTTGGTGCATTAAAGTGCATGATCTTATGTGAGAAAATTCTTTTAGAGGAAATATTATTTTTGAGAAAGTTGATGCATTAAAGTACATGATTTTATGTGGGAAATGTTCATTGAGGAAAATATAAATTTTTAGAAAGAAAGTGTATGGAATATTGCATGGGCATGATTTTGAGCATGTGGCAATAAGCACGTACACATTGCGTTACGACACAGTAAATGAGAAAAATTGAATAGCTGTTGATGAGAAAATAAAGATGAGAATGAAAATGAGTTTTAAAAAGAGAAATGAAATTTTTGGGAAATGAAATCAAATGTGATGAGATGAGTTTGATGACACCTCAAGTTCGCGGAGAGAACTTGGAGGATTGGATTTGATACGGTAGTGCAGCGAGAGCACCACCTCAAGTTCCGCGGGGAGGACTTAGAGGTTTGGGCTAAGCGTGCACAACACACAGTGAACAAACCTCATAAACAGACTGGTGCAGTTCAGTGATATGAGACGGCCGGGACTATGTCGTGTGAGTCGCGGGGCGAACGGACCGTGCAAACAGGCTATTAAGTTCGGTGATGCAGGACAGCCGGGGCCTTGAGCGGAAAGATTGGTACCGCCAGTTGAAAGAAGACTTAAGCGGACCAATAACTTTTGAGTGGCGGGAGATGTATGAAATTGAAGAATAATGTTGAAAGAGGCACTGATATGAGAAAATCGATTTTTGAGAAAAACCGTTGATAAAAGAGTTACGTTTTGAGAAACTGAATGAGAACTGTTTTGAGAAAATGGCACGTGGCACTGTTTTGAGAAAATGGCACGTGGCACTGTTTTGAGATACTAGAAATAAAATACTGTTTTCTGCGCATGTTTACTCTGATCCGCATAGACACGCATGGTGCATCGCATGGTTTTACTATTCACAAGTTTCATATACTGTTTTTGAACTTATTGTTCTAGAATTGCTATTTAGAAATTTAGTACAATGAACTACTGGGCCTTTGCTCATGGTGTTGCACTTGTGTAACCCTGACATAATACCACGATGTTGCTTGCACGACTCTGACGTATTATGTCAGATTATCTAGATGGACAGGACCGATACTGTGGAGATCAGTCCTATGGAGCAGGCAGTGCTGCCGGAGTAGGGAATGACCCGACGCAGGGGTAGAAGAAGACCTAGAACCACCCCGGTTGTTATTTGTTAGTAATTGGAGACATTATTATTTGTATTAAAGTTTAAGAGTAAACTTTATTATGGTTTGTAATAAATAATTAACGTGCCCAAATTTTGAGGGCGTTATAGCCAGGGCCCGTCGACCCCGAGGGACAACACGCCCCCCGAGTTAGCCCTTTCGCAAACTGCGAGCGTGTTTGCCTTATGTGCTTTGACTAACATAATTTTTTTTTTTTTTCATGTGGAAACCGCATCGTTTTGGCCCAAGTCAGTGTGCACGAATCTCGTGTGGTCTAGTGAGGCTCAAACAGGGCCCTACACAAATAATGCGAAACCGCTCATTAATTTTAAAATAATTATTCGGATGGTATTGGAAAAATAAGTCAAATTGGATATTTGTTAATAATTGATCTAATTTGTTCAATTTTTCATTTAGAATTCAGAACCCTATGATATGGGGAAAAAATTAAACAGATTTATACAATTGTGCGCTTTGTATCCTCTTAGGCTCAGTTCTCCAATGGATTTTATCAACATTTGATAAAATCAACTCCCTGATTTTATCCATCCGTGAAAACATGTGATAAAATCTGTGAATTTTTGCATTAAAAAATCTAAAAAAAGATTTTATCAAATGTCTTCATGAATGGATAAAATAAAGAGGTTGATTTTATTAAAATCTTGATAAAATCCATTGGAGAACTCATCCTTAATTTAAACTGTAAAGATCGAAAGCTAATTGATAATAGCGGCCATGTTCGTTTCCCAGTTTAGTTTCAGTTTTAATTTTGATGACATCATCATTTCTCTCATTTTTCTCTCTATCTCTCTCCGCTTATTACACCTGATGACATCATCAAAACTAAACTAAACTATATAACCAAACACAACCAGCATTGTTAATAAAAAAAAATTAATCTTGAAGGGATATCGACATACAGTGTGTATCACAACTCTTATTTGAAACGTTGTTTATTTATTTTTAAAATGCATTGTTTGGGTTTAGTTTGGTTTTCGGTGTAATGATTGGAGGGAAAAATAAAGATAATAATTGAAGAAAGATGAACAGAAAAATGAGAATAATAATTAAAGATGAGAATAATAGTTACCCAAGAAAAATATGAATAATGTCTAAAAAAACCGGTCTGAAAATCCAACAATGCTATGAGTACATCACTTGTGCACCCTATATGCACACCACCCTGATTTGGCAAATGAGGAGAGATCCATTTTTGGATAAGCCCCACATTGGAGTTCTCTTCATTTGTCACCTCAGGATAGTGTGTATTTGGAGTGTACAAGTAGTGTACCCATATCATTTCCATGAAAACCTGCTCAGCTCTCGAGGTTGTCAGAAGTTAGTGGGGGGAAGATTGTCCTGTCCTCACCGAATTAATGTCAGCAAGGAAAAAGTTAGAAATTTTCACATGGGAGAGGGAATCTCGTGCTGCTTCGGTCCCCTTGACTCTGCACTCCCTGCTCTCTTTCGTTCTTTGTACTGTAAAAACTCATAATTACTTTGAAAACACAAGCAAAAGGAGTCAAATTGACAGCTTTGGGTTTCGTGTGATGATGTTGATGGTAGGCTCCATTAAAGAAATTATAGAGAGTCTAGGTGGTCAGATAGGGCACTCACGGATCAAAAAAAAAAAAAGCCAATTAGAATTTATTCTGAAAGTGAAAATTAATGGCCTAGATTATGGTCCAGAGTGAATACGAGTAATTGATTTTCACTTTCTAAGTGTGTTTTCTAGGTAATGCTGGAAAATTATCACTCTCTGTGTGTCATGATTTGTTTGGAACTTCAGGAAAGTGAGGAAAAAGAAGAAAAATTAAAAAAAAAATCCTCTTTTTGTGCGGTTTGGAGAGAGAGAATAAAATAAAAAATCTAAGTATAGAGAATAGTAAAATTTTTCTCCTACTTTTTTTTTTCACTTTTCTCTAATTTTATTTTCTCTCACTTTCCATCTATTTCCACAAGTTCTAAACACACCCTTAGTCCATTTTTTAAATTCGAGTCATTTTTTATTGTTTATATTTTATGTGTCCAGATTTGTTTGTCTCTCGTTTTATTGCAACTGAATAAAAAATTAATGATATCTTCAGTTGTTTATGATTATTAACAAAAATTTGAAAGTTTTCTTAATATTGTTTGTTTCAAAGAAGAGGTGAGGGCCACAAAAGATAAACCACAAACTTCTCAAAACACACTACGTAGACGGGGCTTAACTAGAGAGGGTTGTAGTGCAAAATTGTGTGTTGTCAAAAACCGGGAGGGTGCGGGATTTGTTGTGAAGGTATTTGTCGAGAGTCATAACCACCCTCTTACGACACCAAGTAGGGTGCATTTGTTGCGATCTCATCGTGAGATCTCAGTGGCAAAAAGGAACTTATCACAACAACTATCCGATGCAAATGTGTCTGCCTCCCAACAAATGAGATTTTTCGAGGTCCAATCTGGAGGTTTTGATAAGGTCGGGTTTTTACAACATGATCTTTATAATGCGGAAAGGGATAGGAGGAAGGAGTTAAAGGGGCATGATGCTAATCTTATGTATGAGCATTTTCGAAATCAACAAAAAAAGAATCCAGGTTTTACATTTAAATTTCAAGATGATGGTATGGGGTTCATGAGTCATTGCTTTTGGGCCGATGAAACTTCTAAGAAGGCATACGTACATTTTGGTGATGTGGTGGTGTTCGATACAACTTACCAAACCAACATATATGATTTGATATTTGCACCGATTTTAGGGGTTAACCACCATGGCCAAACAACTCTATTTGGGTGTGCATTCTTAAATCATGAAAATGTGTCTTCTTTTCATTGGCTTTTGGAGGAATGGTTGAAGGCGATGCCAGCTGGGCCGCCCAAAATTATTATTACTGATCAGGATCCAGCAATGAAACAAGTTGTTGCTAATCTTCTTCCAAATACGCTTCATAGGTTTTGCATTTGACACATTGTGAGTAAATTCTTCGAAAAAATAGGTGCAATAGCCTATAAGCAACATTATGATGAGTTTAGTAGATGTATATGGAATTTCGAGTCCCCGGAGGAGTTTGAAAATAGATGGCTGGAGATTGTAGCAAAAGCTAACTTGATAGGGAATGAATGGTTAGATTCGTTGTATCAAATTCGTGACCAATGGATTCCTGCATATACGAGACACATTTTTTCTGCTCACATGACTAGTAGTCAAAGAGCTGAAGGTGCTCATTCATTCTTCAAGAAATACGTGTCGAGACAAAAAAAATTGTGACACGGTTTGATAGGGCACTTGCAAAGATACGTCATAATGAACTTGATCTCGATCATAAAGCTATCAATGAGAAGCCACTTCTTTCAACCAAACGGGTCATGGAGTTGAAATTGAGTGAAGTGTACACACGGAATATTTTCTATAAGTTGCAAGAGGAACTCTTGCAAAGTGGTGCATATTTGGTTAAGAGTATATTTAAAGATGACCACCAGTGTTTGTACAAAGTTCAGAGAGAAACGGAGAGTGAGTCCAAGGGTCGTGAAGTTTCATTAGACAAGTCATCAAACTATGTTAAATGTACTTGTATGAAGTTTGAGTGTGATGGAATTCCATGTCGGCACATGTTGGCATACTTGTATGAAGTTTCAATCTGTTCCTGAACTTGTTTGAATCTGTTTGTGTATGACTGGAAGTTTGAAAGTGGAAGTTATTGTATAAGGAATTGGTTCTGTTCTGTTTGAATCTGTTACACTTGCAGGTTACAGTTTTCTGTTTTGTTTGAATTTGTTCATTTTTGGGAGGTTTCGGTTTCCTGGGGAGAAGCTTATGATCAGTTAGCTGCTGCTATCAAGACTGAAATGAAGCCTCCTCCATCTCAACTCTGATGTTACCATAAGCTTGAGACAGCTTGGTAATTGAGAAAAAATGTTAAAAGACAATATTGTTCCTTCTTTAATTGTGGAATTTTTCATCTAATTGGTCGTTAGTTCATTTCAGTATTGACGTCCATATATGTCTATTGACGTCCTTCTGTTCAGATTTTTGCATTTGGTCAGCCTTATAGTAATAAGATTTCTGTCAAAAACCAACATATTCCTCAATAAAAAGGTTTACTAGCCTACCTCTTGTCCCATTGTATTGCACGTATTTATCATATTGGGTTTTTATCGAAATGGTTTACTAGCCTAAAAATAGTTGATCACGGAGCTCGTAATCCACTTGATTATGGTGTGACAAAGAATTCGATAAACTTAACTTTCGGCATGGTACAAGTTCATGTTGGTTTAAAAAATGAGTCGTTAAATAACTCACACTAAGGAATCAAGAAAAGCAACAAAAATAGTTTATCAGCATAATCACTAAGGATCGCATTCCCGTATGTTCGCAACAGGATAGACATGACCAAACAGGCTCAACAAAAATAGAGCAGGGTTGAACTTGTTCATACAAAAGAAGTCATCACTTGGAGCAGGGTTGAACTTGTTCATACAAAAGAAGTCATCACTTGGAGTGACGAATACAACTTGGGCAGTACATATTTTGCAGTGAGAAATTGAAGATAAATTACATACGAACAACTAGGAATAGTTGGAGTACACAAATTACAAGGATCACTTGGAGTACACAAATTACAATCCCAATCACAATCATGACACGACCTGCATTTTCTATGGCCAACATGCGTTCTGTTAAGTTGTGGAGGTCAACTTGTGAATCACTGGAAGGCCCAGTCGATTTGCGTGACCGAATATGGTCCGAATGTGTGACAGTGTCGATGTGCTCGTCGCACCAACCAATCCACTGCTTGCAGGGCTAATCACGAACAACAAATGTGATTTTGTTATATAATCAAATATAGATGGAAAAATGCCATACACGGGGACTGTGTGAGAGACTTACAGGGTTACTGGGGCATTTATAATAGTATCGGCCAACGTGTTTGGCACCGGGGCCAGCCTTTGTGGGGATAGAAGACCACATCCTAATGCACAAGCCATCCTCGAGCATCCAGATGTGGAATTTGAAGAAGTAGCAGCCATTTTATAGAGAAAAGTCTCTGATACATGTAAAACAAACATAAATAACAGAATATAAACAAAGAAGAGGGATAGCTAGAATGACTGTGGTTATGAATTTGAAAACACTTGTAGCTCCACAACTAATTTTTATTTGTACACGTTGTTACTATTATTTTCCTAATTGTGTTTATAAATTGATGTGTCTAATATTCTACCACAATTTACTATCCTGCTTGTGTTTCTATAAGGGGTGGTCAATCGTTTGATTTCATGATAAGGTCTCAAGCTATTTTTGCTGGATAAGTTTCATGGACATACCACTTTGGACATTGCTTCATGCACAACCATAAACAAAAAATAAGAAGAAGGAAAGTTTTCACCTACAATCAAGCAACAACTAACATTAAGTAATCTTGGCTTGCACAACCAATAGAATGAGCCGTCAATTTGAAATATTTGGGTGATTTGCTCAACAAGGCATATAATTTCCTTCCCCATGCAGTTTGCAAAATTACTATTGATGATCAATAATCCAACAGCAAAAGATGAGCAACCCGAACTATGGTATTAACAACAAAAAAACAAGATATGAGTATAATGAACTTGAGAAACTAAAGCACAAATAGATACAACAATTAGGGTCACTAAATGATCTGGATCATTGAATCTCTTCCATTTATTCCATAAGTTCCGTATCTCAATAACCAAAATAAGAATCACATCTCGTGCTTCTATCTCACATAAACAAAGACCAAACTTACAAATTTGTATTACCACCTGAAGAAAGCTATGGTAGACACTACAACAATGCTCCATACTCTTTGGTGTAGTTACGAATAGGTGCATACCCTAGAAAAGTGAAATTATGTCATTTCCGTTCACGTACCATCCACAAACATCGAGTATAACATGGAAACATCCATGCTAACAAGGTTCAAATTTCAAAATAGAAAAATCCAAGGTAACACTTATTAGATTTTGAAAAACAAAAATTAGGGTTTCAAAAATTCAAATTTGAAAATACGAAACCCTAAAATTTGAAAAAACCAACAAATCGGATTTCTGTTCTTCGACCAGATACATCGAGGGAAGAGAGAGAAGAGAGATATACCTGATAACTCGGTTTTAATGTCGTCTTCTTCGAATCGCGTTTTTCCCCTCTTGCTCTTCGACGTATTGTTCTTCGATTTATGTTGAAACCCTAAAAGGCCAACAGCGAGAGATTCAGTTCATAACAAGAAGAAGATAGGAGAAATAGAGAGAGAGGAGGAGAAACAAGGTCGGGATTCACCTTGGAGGAATCGATTTCTGCTGTGTCTTCTTCGAATCACGTTTTTCCCTTCTCTCTCTTCTCTCTCTGGATCGACAGATGAAATGAGGGGCGTTAAGGATCCGGATGGGGGTTTAAACCCGGATCCTGACCCGCGTGTCCTTTTAACCCGGTCATGTGACCCGCGTGTTGTATTATTAAATCTCAGCCGTTCAGATCGGCTAGCCCATCCAACGGCTCAGACCATATTTCCCGCACAAATATTTTGAGGGTTCCCTCTTAAGAAACTTTTCCTATATATATATATATATATATATATATATATATATATACCCTAGGCTTCTAATCCGGGATCCCGGATTGAAGCCTTTGGGGTGTTTTTTTTTTGTGTTGCGAATTGTTTTGGAAAAATCCGATCCGTCCAATGTGTTCGAAAGGTAAATACAGTTTTGCGAAAAACTGCTTGGATCAAGCCCTTCCCGGTATTTTTTTTTTTGAAGATTTCCCGCGCGGACCCTTGAAAACCCCTTCTGAACACATTGGACGGATCGGATCGTCAAAAAAATGTTTGGATCATAGAGGTCCGGAAACGGGAATCCCGTTTTAGAAGTGGACTCTCTCTCTCTCTCTCTCTCTCTCTCTCTCTCTCTCTCTATATATATATATATATATATATATATATATATATATATATATAGGGTCCCCTTCTAGTCCGAGATCCGGGACTCCGGACCTCCATGATCCGATCATTTTTTTGACGATCCGAACCGTCCAATGTTTTCAGAAGGTGATTTCAAGGGTCCACGCGAGAAATTATACAGTTTTTGCGAAAAACTGCTTGGATCAAGCCCTTCCCGGTATTTTTTTTTGAAGATTTCTCGCGTGGACCCTTGAAATCACCTTCTGAAAACATTGGACGGCTCGGATTTTCCAAAAACAATTTGCAAAACAAAAAAAAAAATACGGTTTTTCTTATTTCCGGGAGTCCCGGATTAGAAAATTTCCGTATATATATATACACACACACCAATGTTCTAGTCCACACCATCCACACCTTTCATTTCTTGATCAAATTTTGATAATCCAAACCGTCCAATGTGTTTAAACGTGTTTTTAAGGGTCCCAACGAGAAATCATAAAAAAAAAGACCGGGAAGGGCACAGAACTCATGATTGCGGATCCGCTTACTAAGGGCTTACCACCTAAAGTGTTTAAGGAGCATGTAGCTCGTACAGGAGTGGTTAGTTCTAGTGAAGTATTTGATTAGTGGGAGTTGTGCTACTCATATTATTAATTATTTGACTTTTGTGGTGATCACTTTTGGTTTAGTGATGATTCTGAAATAAAGTTGCATATTTTCAAATTGTGGTATATACATGAAGTTTTGATTATATGCGTGGCTAAGGAACTCTGTTGAGTTATAAGGTTGGACTAGTTGGAAATAGGCATGCTAAAGGATCACATTTGCATGTAATTTCTATGCTACACTTCCGTACTTGATCTATGTCATTAAATGCATAGATATTTGTGACCATGGATGGGTCCTGTCATGATAAATCGGATGAAGCCCTTCCCGGTCTTTTTTTTTTACGATTTATCGTACAGACCCTTAAAAACACGTTTTAAACACATTGGACGGTTCAGATCATCAAAATGTGATCGGAAAGGCCTTCGTCCGGACAATCCCTGACTGGATAGTTCCTCATGATCCAAACATTTTTTTGACAATCCGATCCGTCCAATGTGTTCAGAAGGTGTTTTCAAGGGTCCACGCGGGAAATCTTTAAAAAAAATACCGGGAAAGGCTTGATCCAAGCAATTTTCGCAAAAAATGTAATAATTCTGAACACATTGGACGGATCGAATTTTCCAAAAATAATTTGCAACACAAAAAAAACCCATTTTTTTCTTATTTCCGGGAGTGTGGATAAGAAGAATTCCGTATATATATATATTTTAAAAAGAACTAAACAAAAAATGTCCATTTGACCTAAAGACCCAAAATAAAACATACAACAAATTAACTTTCAAACATACGAAGGATTTTGCCCAAATTCATGGAATGCGTAGAGAGTGCTTTTGACTGTATCGCTTATCGTTGCTACGGGAGAGAGAAGTTTTTCAAAGTTGAAATAAATCAAATCTTACCTTCGATGAACCATGTCACAAGAAAGACTAAATGGCTTATCGGTTGAAAATGACTTGGTGGAAGAGGTGGATTATACAAGTCTAATTAATACTTTTGCTTTCAGAAAGGCAACACGAGTAATATTCAAGTGATACTTACGTGTTCTTGAGATGATATGCATTTGAAAACTTTGTATTTTGTATTCTTTAATAATAATTAGTAGAACTTTATATTATTTGGGCTTTCTTGAATTGTGGTTATTGTTGTAAGAATTGTTTAAGTGTTCACTCTTAAAGACACAATTTTTAAATTAGGTCTTAGACACTAAAAATCCTTGGGCCAAAGGGTATATATTTGGTTAGTTTTTTTTTTTCTATTTCAAACTGATTTATCAAAAAAAAAAAAAAAAACTTGGGCCGGCCCTGCGTCAGCCAACCCATCTTTGGCGAGCTAGAGAAGTTATCAGAAAAGTTCAATAATCCCAAAAAGAACCCAGAGAAGTTATCAGAGAATCGGTGTGTCCACAATTCAAAATGGGTCTTTGTTTCAAAGCATTAAATAGATTTGATTTCGAAGTGAAAATGTTTCAAAATCGGTGTGAGTAAATTTTTGTGTGTGTGTGAGATCTATTTATGTTTCCTTCAAAAATTTCCTCTTTGATTTAAAGAAACCTTTAATCGAATCGTCCTCTTCTTGACGCTATCAGCCCACATCGCCGGAGTATCACCAAAGGCATCGGACGATACTGACCCACCAAATAAATTCTAAATGAGTTACGGAGAGGGACAAGGTTCACAAGCTACAGGGATGCGCAATACGATCAATGAACAGGAAGCTATTTTACTCAAATACCAGCATTGAGGAGGAGCAAAAACGATAATCCTCAGTTTCTCAACAACAGAAAAAAGAAGTCGTCCTTAAATGGTTCTAGCGGCAATGTCTTCTCTCTCTGGTACTAGCAGACATTCCCACTTTTGTGATAACAAAGATGTCCAAGAAACCGTGCTCATGCTGCCACTGTTTTGAAAGCCATATTCACAGACCAGATCAGAATTGGATCTGAAAATATACAATTAGATGTTTGGGACAGAGAGTTTTGCACTTCCTCTTTCAAAACCGAGAAATTTCAGAGTGCCGGGTGGGTATTGCCCACGTGGTACCCGCTCGGCAATTTCAACCGTCCAAAGAGTGATCCAATGGTCCGGGAGAGGACAGAGAAAAAGAGTGTTTGGGTGAGAAGACAGAGAGGGAATCAATCTTGGCCGTCCAAAACACTATTGGACGCCCGAAATCGTGCTTGACATGGACATGTGTTGCCCAAATTTTTTTCTTCAAAACCTATCCCTGACAAATCTAGAAGCAACAAAAAACCTTGGCAAGCCAGATTGATTTGAGACTTTTGATATTATACCGAAACAAAGAAATTGAAACAATATCAAATCTACAGGGGCACAAATTACTGCCATAGGAATAAAACTCAAACATGACAAATGAAGTTATTTCGCTAAGACTATAGTTTCCCTAGTTGCGAAACTTCAAACACACACGGCTATATTCCCACAAATGCAGAACATGATTCGAGGACATGTAAAATGCATTTCACATTTTCCTACCCTAATAAAAGTAACAAGTACAAACACAAATTCATGGCCCTTGAAGAGTTGCGGAACACCACATTCCACACTCATCCCCATCACCAATCACATTTCGTTCTTGTTGCACTTCATGTTTCCCCCCAAAGATCCTGCAAGTGCTTCCTCCTCCAAAAAGTAAGCTTTAATTGTTTCCAGCAAGTTTCTTTGATCTTCTTCTGCTTCAATTGTTATGAGTGTTGTACAAGTGGTTCTTGCACTTGAAAATGGACTTCGACATTTGATGGCCCGTTCAAATCCATTGTTGCAAGTTCTTCTAACTCTTGCAATGCTCCAAATGCACTCAAAGCAGTTTCAGGGTTTAAGTGTGGTTTCACCGTAATGACAGCCTGTTTGATTCTAGATTTCTGCAAATAATAAAATTCACATATTTTGAATCAAAACCGACTTCAATAGCGGAGCATAATGAAATTGGATAATATATCACTGCGAAGTGTGGAGTAATATTGGACTTACAAAAAATTCAAGTTTGCCCTTGAGATCTTCATATGCCACCAACTGTTGACTAGCAATCCCAGGAATTGATGCATTCTAGTATATCCCAAAATTGGCAAAACCAACAAAAACCAAAACTACTCAAAAGTTATCATAGAACCATGCAGTTTGTCCAACATCATAGAACGGATAATACATTATCTCATATATGAAAAGACAACCAAATTTCATGTCACCCTAAATCTAAACCTATATGGAGTTTTCCACCTCCAAATATAACCATTTAAATGAACGTTTTGCGATGTGAAAACAGCTTATGTTCTCATTTATATGAGCAAACTAGCTAAATCAATGCAAATCATAGCCATTCACTCCTTAAAACAAATCCTAACCTAAAATCTTCGATTCGTACTAGTAGGAGGGAGCGAAATGGGAGCAGCGAGATCCAGGAAGGGCATAGTAGAAAGCAGTGACTGAATTGTAGCTAAGGAATTCCTCTGAAAGAAAGAATGGATAGGAAAAAACTAAAGGTTGGATTCAAAAGCAAGCCAACCTGTGTACCTGATTAGTTAACTGCACTTAACAGAAAACTGCCTACGAGTTTGCGCCTTACACTCCAACCAGCATTGTCTATGAGAGATTCACAAAAGGTGCCCCTGTTCTGCATTTCTGCGCATTCATGCGAGGCACACTCTTTTTAGGAACATATAGCCTACAGATTGTCCCATTCTCACTCTCTCTTAACCTGTTAACCTTTGATTTAAGCGAGTGAGTACCTACTTGGATACTTTGTTTGCTCAATAAAGTTGGTGTACACTTGCATTAACACACATTTCGAGGTTTAAAGGAGCTTTCGTAACTCCTGTAACATTGCTCTCACTCTTCCTCTTTTGTAAATACTAATACTATTGCGAATAATTGAACTCAAAAGTTCAAACATCATAAATGCTTACACATCAGCACCCCAAGATCTACACCTCGCCTCATGATGAATGGAATGCAATGCATTGCACATTCACCTTTTTTAAAACATCGGTTTGGAGTAGTGTTATCTTTTTTCTTTTTGGGCGTTAGTTGGTTTGGAGTGGTTATTCAATCACTTATTGTCCACAAGATATATCTTTCTCGCTCAAGACAAATAAAGCTAATTTTTGTACATTTTATTAGTCTGAGGCCTGAGCGTACAATTTTTCCATATTTGTTGACACAATTACTATGGATTGCCTATAGTAAATGCAGTACACTTGTACATGTGATTGCGAGATTTGTACTTAATGTATTCGTACAACGTATAAAATCTACGTCAGAAATATCCCGTGCATGAGTCTGAATGCTAGTTAAAAACAAGCTTGGCAGGTTCAGGAGCATAAATTGAAGGATTAACCAAAATGGTCTACAGTTAGAAACTGCTACTCATCTCAGTCACACTTGTACTGCAAATTACAACCTCAATAATTGCAATTTCGGTAAGCTCATGGGATAGATAAAGATTTTACCTGATTTCAATTCAGGCTTTAAATTAGTATTGTTTCCCGTAACGAAAACAAGTCGTCAAAAGTAAGTCAAAAAGCAACACACATAAAGTTCTATTTATGATTAACAGCAAAAAATGTAAATGAAAGTGGTAAATCATTACGTAATTCAGGTGTACCTTCCTGGGCCGGCCCACGGGTCTTCCAGTAAGCTTTCTGGGCTTCTTAATCCCAACAACTCTAGGTGGCCTCCCCCGCCGCTTCGCTGGCAACACTCCACCACCAACACCACTAAGTGCGACCCCATCACCTCCACCAGCCACCACAGTCTTCGTCCGCCTGCCACGCGGCCTGCCAAGTGGCTTCACCACAGGAACATCCCTTTTCGGCCGTCCTCTTTGTCTTGGCCCAATGAGCCCAGTTCTGGGTAGCCGCACAGATCTCATCTTTGGCCCAATCTGGCCCATCTTGGGAGGTCTCCCACGGCCCCTTTTAACAACCAGAGGCCCGCCAAATTCTGAGCCCGCGAACCCACTCCTATCAATGGAAACAGGAAAAGACTTGGGCCTCGGAGGCCTTCCTGGGCCCCTTTTAATACTACCAACAAACGAACCCACGAACCCAGTCTTGGCCTTTGGTGGTCTACCAGGGCTCTTTTTAGCTAAAGGGACAGGCCCATCAGTAAGACCCAAAGAAACTAACACAGACTCCGGTCCAACCACAACATTGTGAGGAGGCTGCTGAACATCAACAACCACCTTGGGCTTCGGTGGACGCCCACGCCCTCTTTTCTGCCCAGAAGACCCACTTCCTCCTCCATCGTCGGCAGCAGCATCAGCATCAGTATCAGTAGAGGAAAGAGGAACAGATCTAGGGACCTTGTAAGAGTGCTTGACCATCAGAAGGTGACCATTGTTCTTCAATCGCTTTAGGTGGTGAGTCAACAAGGCCGAGTGGTTCGACGGCAGGCTCGAGTAGTTTTTCTCTATGTATTTGGCTATGGCCTGACGACTGGACCCATTCCTCTCCTTCAATGCCGTTATAGCTGCCGTTATCATCTGTCATACCCAAATCAGACATTTCTAGATAGAGAGAATAAATATATATACATATATATATACACAAGGGTAGAGATATAAATCCCATTTTATAAGAAGAATGATTTTCGCACTCCACTTTCTTTATTTATAATGGCACTCCAAAATTTGCCTTTTACTGCAAAAATATGCACAACACAAGTACTAAAATACAAATTTTAGAGTGTCATCTATTCTATCTAACATACAAAAGAGAAAGCACTAGTTTGGTGTCTCTCATTTCTATCATTGTGTCGACTTTTGAATTACCTACAATGCCCACTAAAAAAAAAGCGAATTCCATAGGCCAAAGCTTACACTGCCCAATAACCATAAGGGTAAAAATGCCAAAACCCAACTCCCACGAGTTGCTCTGGCAGTTTTTACACTCCCACTATCAAGAAACCATTTCCTCCACTATTCCAAACCATCTCCTTCTTCTACGAGAATACACCAGAATAGATTACTCAATGTCCATCCATGTTTTGAAGTACTAAACTCCCCCCCCCCAAGTTTACCTACAAAAACCAAGAAAAAATCTTCTACCCGTTAACTGCAGGTATTTCTTACTTCCTTCACTCTCTGAATCTATACAATTCATTCCTTCAATTTTAGTTTGTTTTTCAATTCATTTCATTTGGAGGTCTTTTTTTCATTTCATTCGATGCCATGTCCTCCTCCTTTTTAGAGGATAATAATTAGGGGTTTTGTATTTGTAATCAAACTCTCTGTTTAAACCCAGAGAACCCACTGTTCGTGGGGTTGGAGAAGAAGCCGGGTGTGATCCTGTGTGGTCACACCGGACGAGTTAAAAAATATACCTTACTGATTTTAGCTAAATCGGTGACTTCGACCCTGCACATATCTTTTTTTAAATGTACATATTAATGTTCAAAGCGCCACGAAGATTGGAGGAGTCAATTGATTAGCGCCGCAAGAGCAATTAGCAAGGAGAGGAGTTGACTGAGGGTTTGGATGTTTTATCTGCTTTGTATCAGTGTATTCTTTCGTTGGTATTCATTACTCATGTATGAAAAATTATCAGTTTAACGAAGAGTTCATTGATTTATTGATAATAACCATAGTATGTTATAGTGGTTGATTTGTTCTTCCCTTCAAGTTTTTGCTGGAGTGTTGTACCTACCTACTTATTTTTTTTATCCCACGTATGCAATTCAAACATCAAGAGAAAAGATCTTATTTCTATATAAAAAAAAGATAATACAATGCATACATGACCAAATGATAAAGCCGGATACTTTTGTGCATACTTCTGTTGCAAAAGTTAGACTTGCAGATGCATTGTGTGTGCCTTGGCCTCTCGTTATAAGAAAGTGAGGTGACAAAATCATTACCTCTTTTAATCATCATTTTATACTTCACCTATGAGGATACAAGATTCAGAATTTTCACCTACCAGATGATTATAACTGTTACAAGCATCCAACTACCGGTGACGAAAATTCAGATATGTATATGTACATATATAACGTTTTAGAGATAAATAAATACATAAACATAAGCCTAAAACAATAGAGAACGAACTAGGGTTTTGAAATATTTAGTACCTCGGCGTAAGGTGGGTGGTTGTGGTTGTTGGAGGCGAAAGCGGGAGTGGGGTTGGCAGCGTGAGCTATGTAGATCGGTGGTTCTGCCGCCACGGGAGGCGGTGCGACGGACACCGGTGGAGGAACTATGAACAGGTCCATGGAGAGAGAAAAACAGATGAGGTTTAGAGAGAGAGAGCGAATAGGATAAAGGAGAGGGTTTGGTTGTCTTTACGCTTTCAACAAGATTAGATGAGAAATTGAATTGAAAGGGGGAGTGTGGGTGTGTGTACGGTGGGTGTGTGAGTATACATGTGATTGGAATCATCGGACCGTTGAGGACTATCCATGTATTCATTGATGACGTGGAATTTCTTGTCATTTAGGGCTCTTGGCCTAACCCAAACCAAAAAGTTGGTAAGCTAGGGCTTGTTTGATACAAAGATTCAATATTTAAAACTGAATCAATTAAGTAATAAGTGATTAAATAGGTTTAATAACCACATTTTATATTACTTAATAGATTAAGTGCTACTTAAAATGTAAGCTAAAACGTTAATAAAAATTAAGTAAGTAGCTTTGAGCTACTTAATTTTGGTTGAATTCTTATGTGCTTATAAATCAACCATCACACCACCGCTGTTGTCACCACCACTGCCATGCCGCCGCCGCCACAACTACCAAGCCACCACTCCACCACCATTGCCACGCCGCCGCCACAACCACCACCGCGCCACCACGCCGCTACCCCCACAACCACCACTACTACCACCACCACTACCACCACCACCACTGTCACACCGCCACCGCACCACTATCACCATTACCCATATACCACCACCACCACCACCATTGCCATGTCATCGCCATCACTCCACCACCACTAGCACTCCACCAAGCCACCACTACCCTTAGCACGCTACAACCATCACACTACCACCACTACACTACCACCATTGCACCACTATTACTTCACTGCCACCACAACTCACCATCATTCCACCACCACATTCCACTGCCACCGTTACACCGCCACCGCCACGCTGCCACCACCCCCCCACCTCCCAATCACCGCTCCACCACTACCACAAATGCATGATGACCATTAGTAAATCAAGAGACAATTATAACCAAAAAAATTATTTTTTTAATTCAGTGCTTAATATGTTTTATCAAACAGCTTTTCAGCTTAAAAAATACAGCATTCAGTTTTCAGTTTTTAATTTTTTTATCTTTCAGCTTTCAGTTTTCTCAAACAGCCCCGTAGCCATATTTGTTTAAAGACAAATGTTAATGCTAGAACTATTTTTGATTGTGTCAAAACTCCAATGCATAAAATGCTTGTACTTATGTGCAATTACATGCCTTTTATGCATTGGAGTTTTGACACAATCAAAAACAGTTTTGACATTATCACTACCCTTGTTTAAAAAAATGTTCACATTGAAATAACCAAACTTAGTAACGAAAATAAAAAAGTTGCTAAGGCAGCCATATTTGTTTAAAAAAATATTCACATTGAAATAACCAAACTAGAAACTTAACAACTAATCAAATTTTAGTTCTTGGATAACCAAAACTTACAAATTTTGCCAATAACCAAATTTGATGAACATTGCTTACTCAATCAAGTACACCCATCGTTACACAAAATGACAAAAAAAGTTACTAAGGTTGCCATGTTTGTTTAAAAAAATGTTCAGATTGAAATAACCAACTTGGCAAGCTGTTAGTAAAAAATCAAATTTTAGTTCTTGGATAACCGAAACTGACAAATTTTGCCAATAACCAAATTTGGTGGGCTTGCTTAGTCAAATACACCCATCATTACACAAAGGAAAAATTTCAAAAAACCTCCCAAACTTTGATCTCAATGTCTCATGGACTCCTGAACTTCAATAAACTTCAATTACACTCTCAAACTATCATTCCGTTAGTCAATTTACCCCCTGCCGTCCAAATCCGTCAAAACATTAACGGATTTCACTAACGGAGTTATTCTTTATGTTAGTATATGTTAACTTGGCTTTATTGCTTTCTTTCTCACTCACACACGTGCACACACACGAACCAGAGACCACCAATGACCATCCATGACCTTCTTCTTCAAATCGGAGGCAGAAGCACTTGAAAGAGGGTTGCTAATCTCTCTCCGAGAAGAGAGAACTTGTTGATCCCCACCAGCCGGCAACCCCATGTCCATTCAACATCAATCTCTGGCGGACCATCTTCGTCTAGTTTTTTTTTTTTCTTATTTGTCATTCCTATTCTATTACGTGGGGGGAGGGGGGAATGAGACTAGATCCCGAGATGCAGTGTAAGACACCCAAGAGCTCTACTGCATGAGCTAGCCACCACTTGCGCTCTAGATACTTTGAACGAGGAATTTCAGCCATTAAATTCTAATGGCGTGTCCTCCTCAATCCTCATATTAGGGAACCTGGTTTCAGGGATTTTTTGGCACATTATCATCCCAGTTTTTCATATGTACCAAAACAACAAAACCCTGTTTGAAGACCAAATCAAGCACCAACCCAGTTTCAAACCATAAATCATCACCTATAGGTGTAAACTCAACCTTCGTCTCTGTTGAAAAGCCACCAATGCTTCCTTTCTCCTCCGGCTAAAGATGTAGCCATTTATTTTGCAAAATACTACTAGTAGATCATCCTCAATGGCCTAACCATAATTGGATAACCAAAAGTTGTTAGAGGTTGCTAAAGTTAGCAATGTCAAGTCTCATATTGGTGTTTTGCTCATAATAAAAAACAATGGTCTGTCCAACACATTTTCAAATTTAGATAACCAAAACTTTGCCACATCACTTTTTCAAACTACAAAAAATAGTTTTTGAAACTCTTTTTAAAAAAATAATATTTTGAATTTTTTTAATACAAAACAATTTTTCAAAAAAAGAAGAAGAAAGAAATAGTTTTATTAAAAAATCAGTTTTTAAAAACAATCTTACAAAAAATAGTACATTTTGAAGAAAAACAGCTTTTGTGAAAAAAACAGTTTTTTTTTTGTGTAAAAAAAAAAAAGTATTTTGGAAGAAAAAATAGTTTTTACAAGTTCTTGTGTAAAACATTTTTTTTTTTTTGAAAAAACTATTGTGAAAACATTGTTGAAAGAGACAGGGGGAAGACTTTTGTCATTTTGTGTAGTGGTTAGTGTACTTGATTGGGTAGATTGGGGTCCACTAAATTTAGTTATTGCCAAAAGGTTGCCGATGGCCAAAATTTGGTTAGTTCTTGAGGGGTTGCGAAGTTTGGTTATTTCAATGTAAGCATTTTTTTTTTGTGGGAAAATTGCTCTAAATTGTTAGTAGGGGTAATTAATTGCAAAGACATGGAACACTTTTTGAAAATTGCCCCCAACATGAAACACACTATTTTAATTGCACATACATGGTACCCATAGTTATGTTGACCGAAATACCCCCTTGATCTGTGATTTTGAGTGCAATGAATTTGTTGAGGAGTGCAACCATTGTCAATGTAGAGTGCAACAAAAGTGGATGAAGGGTGCAATGGTCAAAAAATCTTCCTAGTGTGACTTGAACACACACCCTTCTTGAATTTGGATAAAGGAGATGTGATTTTCACTTGAGTATAAAACGTGCACCATGGGTGCAAGCAGTTGTTGAGAAGTGCAACAGTCCCCTATTAAGGGTTCAACAGAAATGGAGTTCAACAAAAGTGGAAGAAGAGTGCAATAGTCAGTAAAAATATTTCCAAAAAGTTCGACTTCAGTAAAAAACGTGCAACATGAGTGCAAAACAGTTGTTGAGGAGTGCAACAATTCTCCATTAAGAATTCAACAAAAGTGAAAGAAGAGTTTAACAAATTTATTGGACCCACGTTGGTCCAAATTCAAGAAGGGTGTGTGTTCAAGTCACACTGGGAAGATTTTCTGACAATTGCACCCTTCATCCACTTTTGTTGCACTCTACATTGACAACGGTTGCACTCCTCAACAAATTCATTGCACCCACATTGTCCAAATTCAAGAAGGAGGTATTTCGGTCAACATTATTATGGGTATCATGTATATGCAATTAAAATTGTGCGTTTCATGTATATACAATTTCTAAAAAGTGGTCCATGAAATGGCAAATATTTGTCCCTACCACCATTTTAGCGCAATTTCCCCCTTTTTTTTTAAACAAACATTGCTAATCTTAGCAACATTTTGGTTTTGGTTAGGCCATTGTGGATAATGGTTGAATAGGGGCTTCTTCATTGACGATGTCATAATGTAATTTTCCACCGTGTTTGGTTTCAACAGTTAGGGGTGTTCCACTAACAAAAAACCAGTTTTTCACAAAAACCAAGATAGACCATTCTCTTACACTACATCACATAAACAACTTAAAAAGCCCTTTATTTAATAAAAACACCCTTAGTGAAACACCCCCTTTAATCTATTGGTTAGCTGCGGATAGTCATCACGAAGGCTAATTTAAAAGTATTTGCAGTAGTTATTGAGAAATTTATGACTAATAAAAAATGTTTTTTAAAACATTTTTTTCCTTCAAAATACTGTTTTTTCAAGAAACTGTTTTTTGAGTTTTTTTTTCTTCCAAAATACAGTTTTTACTCAAAAATAAAAATCAAATTGCTTTTTCAGAAATTGTTTTTACTCAAAAACTGTTCTTTTTTGAAATTTTTTTTTAAAACTATTTTTTTTAAAAAACTATTTGGTTATTCAAGTTTGAAAAAAGTAATTTGGGGGGGGGGGGGGGGGGGTTACAAAAAAAAAATCAATGTAGAAGCTCTCATTTTAGAGAGAAGAGAAACTTCTTACGATACCATTAATCACACAATCGTAAACATACACAGGTAATTTGAACTAAAAACTTCGCGAGACAAATACTTGAAGAACCTTATTTCAAGTTTCTATTAACGATTGTACTATCAAAGTACTTACATTAGAAAAGAAATTACGAAAACAAAGCGTTTATTTAGTGGTGCAAGGTATACCATAAAGACATATGTGAACTTGGGAGAATTAGAGTAGTAATTAGGAAGGACGAACACATTCTTTTTGTATAATTTGTTTATTTTGGTACTATATTATTTATGTTCGTCTTAGAAAGAGGAAGGTATAATTAAACACAGAGAAATCAGTTTTAGCCAAATATGTATCCCCAATTATTCTAATCAATAACAATACGAAAAGTGAACATATTTGACCAAAAGTTTAAAAAAAAAATTTACAATAAGATTTGATCACCCGTAGTCTTTTTGTTTAGTAAAAGGCCTCATTGTATTGTTATCACCCATTGGGCAGGGCTTAGCCCACGTTGTAGGACTAGGTTCCTTTGTTTTATGAGCTATTGTTATCTGATTTGGGCATTGTACGCCTACAGGTGTATGTTTTTCATTGTTTTATTGGGGCATTTTAGGCCCACAGTTGTTTTGGGCTTTGCCCACTGTTATATTTTCCAACCTTTGGTTGGAACCCCCGCCCTTCCCCTTCCCTAATAAAAGGAGTATTACTATTGCCGATTAAAAAAAAATCTTCATTTTAGTATTGTAGTAAGGGGTAAAACATCTTATAGGAGTTCAATAAAAAAAAAAGGGGGGTCCCTGTGGGATTTGATTCGCACACCCTATGATAAAAGAGAATGAGCCTTTCCCCTGCGAATATTTTTTGGGTAAATAAAAAAAATATTCGCCCGGAAAAAAAAGGCTTGTTCTCTTTTATCATAGCTTCAACATAAACTAGTTTGCTAAATTATTTATTAGTAAGGGTTATATCAATTCCAAATTTGAGGGCTCCAAACGGCCACCTGTTGGGCGTGGGGTCTTTTTTTTTTTTTTTTTGGGTAATAAGCCTGGGTCTTTGATGAAATTGAAGAAGAGGTTTGTTGTACATACATGCTTTTAATGTATACATACATGTACACATCTATATAATAGGGAAGAGAAGTTTTTGAAAATACGCATAAATCAAGCGGTAGAGAATTGTTTTGCCCTTAATTAATGGCTGTGATGGATTTTAACTAAAAATTAAGAATTTAGATTTAACTTCACACAAATTACGGCCAGGATTGTTTTGCAATTCTACATCCAATGGAGCTTTCAGTGCTAGTGCTCGTTTGGTTGACAGTCTCAGTCTCCTCGGTATGTGGATCTGAGGGCTCCCATCCAAGAGATCGTCGAATGTGGTGGTGTCGGAGTCATCCAAGAAGCCATCGGAGGCGTCCAGCTCATTGTTTATATCAATGGGCTCCTCCGAATGGTTGGAGTCCGGGGATGGGGGGACAGCACAAAGTGGTCTCTCATCCATGGGATCCTCCTAGTTGTGATCCATAGTCACGAGCTCTCGGCAATGGTTTTTCCGAGATCGCCTGAGAAGGTCACGAATGTGGGAAGCAGTAGTGCTGGACGTTTCAGACTCTGGATCCGAATGCGAGTGAACTGATCCGAAAGAGATCTTGATGATTGGCGACGTCGGACCTATCAAAGTGCACGGGTGAAGACCGTTAGTAATATGTAAAGGTCAAAATGTAAAAAATGTCAAAGCCTAACACTACCCGTCTACTGGTCGGTAAAAGGGGACCAGAGGTCGGTCCTATCATCTACTGCTCGGCATATGTAGCCAAAGAAATGTTTCATCAATTACTCAAAACAAGTAGTGTGAGTCCTCGACAAGGATTTCAACCACTCGTCAAAAACAGGTTGAATTTGATTGTTCATGTCGCTATTCACAGTTGTTCAAAAGTTTCTAAAACCCCCAAAAAATGTCAAAAAACATGTAAATATGCAATGAAAATGCAAAAAAGTAGCAGAGAAGAAGATTTTACCTGGAGATTTGAAGAAGTCTGGAGAAAATTTGAAAATCGACGGAGAAGAAAGGAAGTGAGAAAGAGAAAAAAGTTTCTCTCTATACTCACCTTTTATTTATAGCGAAAGGAGGAAACCGAAGAGGCGCCAAGGTTTGAAGCAATGGGCGGGAAAATTCAAAGTGACGTACCAAAATCTGAAACAGCATCCTCTCGGCCAGCAGGAGTGTGACACATGTCTTAAAGGATGGTGTGCATTAGTAACTCCTAACACGTTAGTGTGACGTCATCCCATGCGGCAAAAGTCAAAGCGACGTGACAACTCCTGTCACTTCACCTCTGAACCCTAACCCTAAGTGGACATGTGCCGAGCCCCTAGTGATCAACGGTTGCAAACATCATGATGTCAGAATTTATCCAATCATAGACACCCCAATTTGAGCCCCTAAAAGTCCTTAGCAATCCCTACGATGAATTTGGACCAACAAAACTACCTTGGAAGCTTGAAAAGTTCTTGGAAATCAACAAAAAAATCAAAAGCCAAAAATCCCCCCCAAAAGCCCCTTTGAGCACTCAAACCCCCTCCCCCCTTTGAGCGTTCAAACCCACTACGCACATCAGTCTTTTGCAAAGCATCTTTGACACAAAAATGATTATATTCTTATGCAAATAACCACCCTTCAACCCCCGAATCTTCCTAAATCTACCCCTAACACCCTCTATGGCCTCTACATGACCCCTAAGCCTCCCATTTGAATTTTAAACCTATTTTTCCCTCTCAAATCCATCTATATATACTCTTACCCACACCCATTGTCTGAGTTACAATCTAACACACTCCAACAGACCTAAAATACTCTGCAGTTCAAAAAAAAAAACAGACCTAAAATACTCTCTCTCATCCCACTAATCACGTTTAGTTTCTCTCGCATCCATTTTCATCATCTTCAACCTCCAAAACACCATAAAAACCACTTTCTAAGCCCTAAAACACATGGGTTCTTAGAAAAACCACTCCTCACCAAGCCTATTGCCTAGAAATCACCCTCAAATCCATATACTAACCTAAACCTGTCCTTATTCCACACCAATCACTCCTTTCAAGCACCCAAACACTCCAAAATCCCCTTTTTAAATCCTAAAATACTTGGTCTTTAAGCAACCAAGCCTCATAGAGCCTAATCTCTCCAAACCAAGTCTAAAACCACTCGCACATCATAGATATTTCCAGAAATTATCCTTGATCATCCACCAACAAGCCAAAAATCCTATTTTCAAGCTATTTTCCAAGCAAAAAGGGTAGAAAAACACGATTAAAGGTGTTGTTGAGTCCCCCTGAAGGAAGCCAGTAGGCCCAAGTTGGTTCCTCATACCAACTTTGGGTCTACATTTGGCTTAAAAATCTTGCAATAACAAAAAGCTTTTCGAACCAGTTTAGTAAATTGGTTTGAGCGCTCAAATCATCACCTTTGAGCGCTCAAACTTGTCTAGATGCAACTTTGGCATTTTTGTGTTTTTAACCTTCAGGCCTTGTTTAAATCATCTCCAGAAGGGTTATGGAGGCTGTTTTGATTTGATACCAGTTTAATTGCCTTCTGTCTCTCTATCATTCCTTTGTTTATTCCAATAATCAAGTGAAAAGAATGCTTAAATGGTTGCTTTAACCTCAAATCAGTGATGAAACATGAGTTTTGGAAGCAAACAGTGGATCATTGGGTCATTTTTCAACAAATCAAAAGCAAAACAAGAAGAGCTCGAAGCCATCTTTGAGCGCTCAAACCCATTCCAGAGGCAAAACTGGTTTTTGTTCCAAAACAGCTCCCATTTCTCTAATATTTATATTGTTGCTTCTAATCTTTGTCTAACATTGTTATTTCCGTTTATTATCATCCATTTCGTTATTATTTATTTTTATTCATCTTGTTATATCATGTTCATATCTCATAAACATGCATATTGCACAAGCATCCACCATCACTTGATCTATGTTTGAAAACTCGTTTGCTTATTTCCCATTCCCTCATCCCCATTACATGCTCGAAGTGGAATAATAAACATCTTGCAAATCCCACAAACACTTAGTAGAGACCGACTTCCGGGCCGGGTAAGGGGGGTGCCTTAAAACCCTTCCCCTCTCATAACTATACTCCCGAACCTAAGAGAATATGGTGAAGACAGACTGGTTCTAAAACCTTATCCTAAAAATGAGGCACGAGTCATTCGAGTTCGGTTCCTCGGGGACAATTCGCTAAAACCCGGATGGCAACTCCGAATCGAATTCCTCGGAGGGGTGTCAACACCAATTCCCAAGGACAATAGGACTTGACATTTACATTGTTCGGCCCATTACTCGGTCAACACCTCCAGCAATCGGATCCGACAGAAGGAGTTGAGGGGTTATTGTGGAGGCCAAACATCTGGTAAAGGCCGAGGAGTGGAGTTTATAATGGTATCCGCAAAATCACAGGAAAAGACTTGGATACCTCCAAGGTGCTTTGCCAAAAGCTGACACCGGAGGGACGAGCTGGCAATCATGAAAGGTCTTCCTCTCGGTAGGCAATATCGATGGCTCGGTATAAGGTCTCGGGACCTTACCAACGTTTCAAAGGTTCCGCGTTACGTTCCTTCTTACTTAAAGCTCTTGTCAACATAACGGTCCGACAGGTGAGGCCACGGCTACATCTAGACATCTGGGGCCAAGAGGAATAACTATGCAGAAAGGCAACTATCCAGGACTGACTCAGCATGGGCGTGGTGCAAGTGGAACAACGGAGCATGTGCTTGTAACCGTTTCCAATTATAACAATGACGTCAGACGAATAGTGTACTACACGTGTCGTTATCCTAGTGGCGGCATGTGCTCGAAACTGGCTCGCTCTCATTCGTCATAGTGACGTCAGCTGAGCGATTACCTCACGTGTAAGGCACGAGCATACTTGGAGAGCAAGTCACTCACCCCCTATATAACGTAATGGATAGCCAGAAAAAGGTACACACAATCGACTCACTCAACCCTAGATCTAAATTCTTGCTTCTCCTTCCTCACATACTTGAATGTCGGAGTTCCATCCTGGACTGAACGGTCCAGTACGGTGCTAACAGGGGTGCTAAGTGTGCAGGCCAGGAGCTCAGGAGAAGTGGAGATCATCCAGACACTCTATCTATTGAAGGAAGGCTGAACAGAGAAATTGTAGCTCCACACTTTGGAATCATTACCCACTTACCTATTTACTACTATGGAATCAAACAATTTTAATTGAGAGAATCGAAGAAAATTTCTAAGACTAACTTCATTGGAATAGGAAAAATAATATGCTTTCTTTTCCTCTTTTTTTTATTTAATTTTATCCGTGCAAAAATTTATTTTTTACAAGTCACAACTTTTTGGCCTTTATTTTAAAAGTTTGTGACTACATAGAAATTGACAAAGTAAACAAATATAGACTAATTTAAAAGAAAGCCAACACAAGCAAATAATTCCGTTATTAGTATCTTTTTCCGGTTTCGGTCAATATATACTCACTTTTTAGTTCACTCATTAGACTAACCACAAAACTAATATTCTTTCACCAAAACTTAAAAGTACTCATTCCAAAGAAAAATAAAGAATTTTTTAGAAAGAACCAATACTAGATGCCAGTAGTGTTCTCTTTTCTCTTCAAGAATTGGGGAATGCTTTAAATTTGTTTTCCCGGTGATGCCATCCGCTGTATTAGGGAAAGTAAATCATTACTTTCATTTTTAATTAACAACTAACTACCGTTAATAACATTGATTAAAGATACTGTAAAAGGCAAGTAATATAAGGTAGTAGTATCTTTGCTAAAAAAAAGGGTAGTAGTATCTCTTTAGGCGGGTGAACAAAATCGAACTCATGTGAGTTTCATCTGAAATTATGATATACTCATAATAAGTAATCACAATTTATTTTTTAATTTGTTATCATTTGTAATTCTATCTCTAATATATCAAATCTGTCAAAATTATCACACTTTGCGAGAAATTTTAATTTTGGTATGACTGGTATGGTAGGATTTATATTTAGGGGAAAATGCACTTTACCTACTTGTGGTTTGCCCGAATTGCAAATGACCTCCCTCACATTTAAAAATAAGCAGATGACCTACCTATGGTTTTGGACTAAACTGCAACTCTTAACTCCGTTAACAGAAAATGCTACTCCCTCCGTCCCATAAAGTTTGATCACTACGAAACTACGTGCAATTTTCAAACTAAAAAATAATGTATTTACCAAAATAAGTTTTGAATTTTTTTTGCACCGTATAAAAGTTCTTGATGAGATCTATCAAACAAAATCCATATTGACCTAAAAATTATTTTCGTAAGCATGTTATTTTTTAGCTTGAAAATTGCACGTAGTTTCGTAGTGATCAAACTTTATGGGACGGAGGGAGTAAATGACTCTAGCACCCCTGTACTTTTTTTTTTTGATAAGTTATTACTTCTTTTTCTCTTCTCTGTCTCGATTGAACACTGATTTCTTATCTCTCTGAGTCTCTCTCACTCCACCCCCTCTCTCCAAAAAATCCCTCCACCTTTCCATTTCCTTTCTGAAACAACAATTTCGGATTCTCCCTTTCACTTCCCCTATCATGCTCCACAGCCCCACCTCAATCTCCCATCAACTCAAACCCTACCCTAGTTCTTCCTCCACCTCCCCCATGAAACCCCCTAAACGCACCACCGGTCCACCATCGACCAAACCAGACAATTCTTCCAAACGTCGGAGAAATTTCTCCCATGAAGCCTCAATTCCCAGCGAGAAAACGTCCGCCGAGGAATTGGTTGTGATCGAAGGCGAGAGCAAGTTGTTAATGATAGTTAGGGCTACTGCGACAGTGCGCCGAGTGCGTGGCGATGGATAACTTAGACGAGGCGGCTGATCTCCTGCCCAAGATTTCTAAGTTACTGTCGTGGTTCGGATCATTGGTGGAGTGAGTGGCGGCGTACTTCGCTGAAGGATTACAAGTGAGGATGAAGCTTGAACCGTAGTGTGGGGAAATTGCATATGCTACCTACTACCATAGTGTGGGAGATTTTTATACTGTACATAAAATGTTGTCTTCGATTTTCCAAAATTTTTGTTGTTACCGAGAGCAAAATGCCCAATTTCTGAAGGTGAAAACAAAACCCAGTTGCTTGATGTTGCTTGATTTGAAGGTGAAGCAATTGGGTTCTGGAATTTCAGGTGTTTTTCATTCTAAACCCTTGATTGGTTGCTCAGATTGGAATTGGGTTCTGGAATTTCAGGTGTTTTTCATTCTAAACCCCTGTTTGGTTGCCCAGATTGGAATTGTTACGTTGTTTTGGTAAAATTTCACTCCTGCAGAAGAGGATTTGTTGTGTTAGGCTTATAGCATCTTCAATGTAGAAACTTCAAGCCAAATTCCCGTCTTTTTTCGTTCTTTTCTGTGTCTTTTTTTTTCCCCTATTCTTTTCATTTTTGCCCCAAATGCTATTTGGTAATACTTGCTTCAATGGTAATAAAATTAATAACGTGAAATTAACAAAATTAGTATAAGAAGAGAGAGAAAAAAAAATTAGAGTTGGCATTAAAAAAAAAATTAATCTTTGTTTTTATTTTCTTCCAAGGCATATTCCCTTAAAAATAACATGGGAGGGGCATTTAGGGAAGAGAAAAGTCTATTTTTTTGGTGGGAAACACGTTTTTTCGGCATACACTTGCCATTTAGGCGCGTCTATCACACGCTCTGTTGATATGGATGGAAAAGCTAACGGTAGCAGTTTAGTCCAAAACCATAGGTAGGTCATCTGCTTATTTTTAAATGTGAGGGAGGTCATCTGCAATTCGGGCAAACCACAAGTAGGTAAAGTGCATTTTCCCCTTATATTTATACTGTAGTTAAGAATTTGTTTTGAGATTTTATGGGAGAAGAATAGGAAAGAAGAAATTAAGAGAGAGACAGAGTGATTAGGAGAATGCGGAGAGAGGAGGATAATATTGGGATTATTAACAATATAGGACCAAAGATAAACTTTTGAAGTGACTAAGCGGTGCTTTGGCAAAAAGACCAAAAACTGGTTTTTTTGTTTTGTCCTTATTCATTTTTTATTTTATTTTTTTGCATTTGTTAGTTTTTGCGTCAAGTTTTTGTGGTTTATGGACTCATCTGTCTCAACGAGACGAATCCAAATAGTATAAAATTATGGTCGAAACTAATTTTTTTTAATAAAGCCAAAATTAAACCAATAAACTGGTATATTTTCGACTTTATTCAAAAAAATATTACTTTTGACCATAATTTTATATACTCTTTGGATTCGTCTCGTAAACCACGAAAACTTGACGCAAAACTAACAAATGCAAAAAAAATTTGAATAAGGACCAAAAAAAAAAAAACCCAGCACCCCTAAGGCTAATTCCTATGAAACACTAGAAACAAGACTTTTTCATAACACCCTCCTTTTACTCGTGGCAAGCATTGGTCCAAACAAATACTCCACATGCTTTTTTTTTTGGTACTTCGGAAATCAACTTGATACTCCACATGCTTTTGGTTCATGCACTGACAGGCAAAATCTACAAACGTTTCATTTTTTAAAGCCATCTCCTTCTCCTTTAGCAGATGTGATAGCAAAGGGAACAACCGATACGTACCGATATTCACCTTTTTCTTTTTTTGACTAACAAGATCATCCCAAAAGAATTAAAATAGTCTCATCAATTAGAACGTTTCATTTCTGCTCTTGCAAGATCATGAGCAGACTTAACAACAGTTCTAGGTAACCTTAACAACTTTTACAAACATAAAACAAGACCCAGAGGCTACTGCATCTATTCACCTTATCTCAACATAGTGATCCATGCCAACGCATGAGCTCATGGATGGCTCAGAAGAAAGATAAAATGACATTCGGTCCAGAGGCTACTGCAATAAGAAAGTACGAATTCCTCCGTTTTCTAATATTGGAGTTAAGATACAAAAATCAACATTGAAAAGATACATCACGAAAGACAAGTGGAATGATGAAAATTGGGCAAGATTAGTGAGGAGAAGAGACATCATTTAGATTTTGTTATCAGACTAACAAACTGGGAAGTTCTCTATGTCAAACAGTGAAAACTGAACTAGGTAATCGGTGCGAGCATTTCGGGCAGCAAAGCAAGTTATGGCAAGTTCATTGGCACGGTCATCAGATGGAATGATCTAGATGCTGAGTACAATAAATATTGCAGCTACCATAATGAAATGTGATCAACACAGTTAGCAAATAGCAAGTACCATGTAGAATTTAGGATATGGTTAACCAATAAACAACACAAGCTCTGAGCTCTTTGCCTCGCAATGGGTAAAACAGATATATGCAGTTACTTTCCAAGACCACATATCAATGCAATCTACATCAATTGTCCTCGTGCTCAGAACTCTCATATGCTGCTAGTAAGCTTTTAACAGGGTTCTCCATTTGGGTAGCTTTTTTCACTACTAGAGGTGGTGAGCATGCTTGCTTCTCGTCCTGGTTTGTTTCATGCTCCGGTTGACTTGCTAGATTATGAGTCGTAGAACTTGGGGCGGTGTGATGGGAATCAGACAGGCTTGAAACTCTGTGCCGCTTGGGTTTGACTTCCACCACCTTTTTCAGCAAATCTTGCTATCTAAAATTCAGTTACTTCCAATTAAAAACTGAAGAGTTGCCTACAAATCCTATACACTTCCAAACACACAAGAACTGAACTGCAAAAGTATACTAATTGATGAGATAAATTGAAATGTATGCTGTGTTAATAGTATGGTTACTATGGTAAGTGTTTGCTTAGATGTCTAATAGTGAAAAAGCTTTTGTCAGTATCCAGATTTTTTACAAGCTTTTGTCTGATAGGACATTTAGCTAGTTCATGGTTTACAAGCCGATTATTACAAACTACATAAGTCCAAGCGCCTGTCTAAGCGCCTTGTAACTAATACTATTGATAGAATTACAAGAACACGGGTAGCACAATTGCCCTGTTTTCTCTCTCTAACCCTAGTTACCATCAAAGTAGGGATTTTTCCTTTTTCTCCCTCTCCAGATTTTTGTAATTGACTGCATCATATGGTAATCTCTCTCTCTCTCTCTCTCTCTCTCTCTCTCTCTCTCTCTCTCTCTCACACACACACACACACACACACACACACACACAAATAGAGGGAGACGGAAGTATGAGACAAAAAATGGGATTTTGGCGTCAGCGTGCCATTGACTGGTGATGAGTCTGTCTCTCTCTCTCTCACACACACACAAACAGAGGGAGACAGGAAGTATGAGAAAAAATGGGATTTTGGCGTCAGCGTGTAATTGACTGGTGATGAGTGTCCCTCTTATGGGTTCAACTCAATACGTTTGAAAATGTAACATTGGAATATGGTTCTCAACCCCATTCTTCATCTAAGAAGAACATGTATCGGTACTGTTTTGATACATGCATGCCGATATGGCAAAACCATTAATGAAGGTACGGATACGGGTAAGGGTGGGCTACAGGCTGTAACTGCACTTAAATAAAAAATGGTTGTATGACTTGGTGATTAAGAATCCAACACCAAATAACAATTTAACGTCAAAGTTAAGGCACAGATAAAAGACTAATGTCATTAGATTGGAAACCTACACATAAAAATCTTTATTGCAAGGATGAACCCAAAATAAAGATAAAAGACTAATGTCATTAGATTGGAAACCTACACATAAAAATCTTTATTGCAAGGATGAACCCAAAATAAAGACTTACTCCCTCTGACCCACAAAGTTGGTTTCTTTTGGGGATTCCAACATTTTAAGGGGACATGCATTTAATGCATGTCTCATTTCAAAATGAGCATTAATTTACTTTTCTACCCCTTGAATCCCACCTCTAAAGTTATTTTATATTATTTATGGAGGTTAATTTTGAAAATCCACACTTTTTTACCTTGTCAAATGGGACTAATATTTTGGGACATCACCAAATGGAGTAGATGACCAAATTTATGGGACGGAGAGATTATCAACTTAGCTTCATCTTTTTGTTGTGTACAACTTAGATATATACTTTACTTCTGGAGTGCAACAATGGTATTCTAAGCGTAGCCACTTTGTGTATATTGCCAAAGGTTAGGTCTGTCTTCAATCATCCCCTGCCCATACCCCCAATGATTGGGGACTAGATGAGTTCTGTTATTGATATTGTTGTTGTGTTTTTGGGTGTGACGTACACTATAGAGAAGAATTTTGTAAATTTTTGCATGAATGAGTACCACAGGTGTCACGCCCCGGACATTTAGGCATATAAAAGAAACGAGCGAAATTACTATTTTCTTTAAAAAAAATTTGACAAGACCTTTCCCAAAATTGAGCAACTATAAGTCACAATTAAACCTGTTTATAAATAACATTATAGTCAAAATGATATCCATCCCTATGCCATGCCGATAAGACGCTGCATTTTCCAAAATAATGTTCATAATAAAGTACAATTAGTAAGCTCCACTTGAGCACAAAAGTTCCAAGAACTACTATTTAGATTTATACAATCCCAAAATAAAAGTTTACAAGTTTATGGCCTAGTAGGCTCACAAGTCAAAAAAAGTATATACAAGTAGGCAGTGAATCTCTCCAAAGAAAAGCTAGGACATAACCAAGAATCCTCAAGCCTTCGAATTTACTTCGGAACTTGAAAAGTTGGTATCAACAACAACATGAGCCAAAGCCCGGATAGGAAATATGCTAAACGAATAGATATGCATATATAACGGTCGAAATTGAAACCATATACAAGTTTTTCTTGCTTTCTTTTCCTTTAGTGTACCCAATGATAATGTTCTTAAATGACCAAGCAAAAGCCACGCGACTAATTCATTAATTTACTAGGGTAGTACTTATGACATAGGAACTAAATTTTTAATTTTCATTACCTCACGTAACCCGGTTCGACCCTTCCTAATACAATGATGTCCACTCAACCTACCATCTCAACACAAGCACCCATTGCCATATCATCCAACTCACACAGTCATTGTACATATATAAATGAAGAAAGAGAATAGCACATCACAAGCACATTGTCAACACAAGCAATACATCGGTCCTTTTCGAATACCCATAAACATCGGCCTCACCTCAACTAGGAGGACTATTGGCTACCAACACCTCACATTGTTCGTTTCTCAATATTACTCAAACTTATCATCTTATTACACATCTATCACCTCTTGATAAATAACACAACATCTGATCACCATTCTTAGTCCAATGGCCTAAATCAACCAAGCACAATCAACAATGATTTTCTTTTCATCTCAACAATCTCAATACTTGGCTTAAAGCCCAAACCATCCAAATTAACCACGATAGAATAACTTCAATGTAGTCTCCTCAGACATAATGACAAGTATCCTATTAATACATCAAGGTATACTTCCCACAAATTCACTAAACACACAAAAAGGTTATACTAGGTTTAGGAAAATACTCATCTACATTACTAGCATTTCATCAAACACAGTGTGCATAATAGCACCTACCACTAGTACACCCATTTAAAGAAAGATAATCTTCCTAAACAAAGGATTTCAGAAACTGCACACATGCCTCAACTTGAACCTAAAAACTTATTGTAGTAGGGAAAAATTAAGGTACAATCTGTACATATACATAAAGATAAATAAAACTAATTGCGATACCCGTGCTAAAGAAAACGACTGTTTTTCCAAGATGTGTCGGTGCTACCTGCACAGTTACGAATTTGACAACATCCACTTCAAGAATTTCTATAAAGCTCTACGCATGGAATCTAGATTTGAAATTTTAACCCAACAAAGAGGATACATAGAGGGACTCTCAATAAAATTTTCAGAAAATTATGAGCTCCGGAAACATGTAAAGAAAATCCCCAAACAAAACACATGTATAGCAAAAATATTCAATACATTGACTAGGGCTTGCTTGTAAATTTGATTACTCTACCAAAGAAAACTCAAAATAAAGGCATATCAACACATATACATATCCATATGTAAACATTTAGCATAAATCCTACCTCAAAGAGCAAAACCCCCAAAATGATGGAAACGCAAAGTCGACCAAATTGGACTTTGTTCGAATGGATTTGAAGCTCTCAATGCGTAGAACAACTTTCCCTCTTGGATCTTAGATCAAAGCTCACGATCAAGCCTTCGATTTTTGGGTTGAACATGTGGGTTTGTGAGGTTAGGAGAGAGAGAGACATCAACCGGAAAAAGAAAAAAAAAAAAGCAGAGAAGAGAACTGACGAGCTCTCTTGCAATTGAACTATATGTAAGTGCAAAGTTGCACAAGCCCCCCTCTAAGTAACTTGTTAATAACCCCATCTCCCAATGTGTTATAAATTAATACACAAAGGTCCCTAAGCTAAAAAATCTAATTAAACAATCAACCCTAAAGGTTTTCAACAATTCTCACCCCCAGTCCATGGCGCACAAATTCGAGCCCGTTCCATCAAATGCATTTATAAAGCACTTATACACATAATAATAATAATAATAAAATTCATTCTCTAGAAATTATTTAATTTCTAGCACATAATCTCGTTATACCACGGGTCTCTACAACGGGGGTTTTCAAGAACCCATGCTTCATCAATTCTCATCGAAATGATCGATTCCACATATAGCATGTCAAATCCCATCAATCGAATCATGTTATGAAAAGTAGGAGACATCAAGTCATGCAAGTAAAGAGATCTATCCATTTAATAATAATAATAAGAAGAAGAAGAAGGAGAGAGAGAGAGAGAGAGAGAGAGAGAGAGAGAGAGAGAGAGAGAGAGAACTATACCTTATTCCACTCTTTAGTTGGATTCCACACGAAGTGCCAAGGGAACTGATGCAGGTGAAGAATCAGCTAAACTTGCAGCTTTGTGTCAATTTGTAAAGGAAAAAGAGAACCAAATTGCATAGTTACCAGAAGATAAATCTACCTAGGGCTGTCCAGCGGATCATCCGATCCGTCAATCCGACCAATCCGAACCGATCCGAACCATCCGTTGATCCATCCGTGAATGTTCGGTTCGGTTCCGGATCGAGAATTTTTTATCTGGCGGTTCCGGATCCGATCCGATCCGATCCGTTCGATCCGCTCAATCCGCTCAATAATCCTTCTTTAATCTGTCAAATCCCCCCGATCCGACTCGATCCGTAACCGATCCGTGAATGTTCGGTTCGGTTCCGGATCTTAAAAACCATAATCCGCTATGAGCGGATCGGATCGGATCCGTATCCGATCCGTCCGGATCCGATCCGTGGACACCCCTGAATCTACCCCATACTCTGTGATGGGACACACTTGCATGACATTCAAACCAGGAAGCTATTATACGGAAAAAGAAAAAAAAAAGATTTTGAGGATGTAAACTACATATAATTGAAAATTAAACCACCAGATGACTTAATTCAATTTTGAAGGGAAGTAATATCCAAAGACTTCATTAGCACAGAATTAACAACATGAATATTCTACAGAACTAGCAGAACCACTTGGCATGCCAAAGCTGGAAACTGTTCCAACTACGAACATGCGCAACACACACACACACACACACACACACACACACACACAGAGAGAGAGAGAGAGAGAGAGAGAGAGAGAGAGAGAGAGAGAGAGAGAGAGAGAGAGAGAGAGAGAGAGAGCAATTTCGAAGTGTGAAAAGCTAGGGGGGAAACAATGATGTTACTTGTAAGTGTCAGTAAATTTGAAAAAAATATCAGGTATCCAAATGAGAAGTACGTATTAAGTTGAATAGATGTCTGTCTCCTTGAAAGAATGAATACGGGAAACGAATCATACACAGACACGGGATGTGCCAATTACCAGAATATGTTATTAAAACATTTTCTTTTCTATTTTAATGGTACCCCACAAAATATCAAATCTACTAGAAAGCAGCCCATTTGACATAGCTGAAAACACGAAATTAATTAATAGATCATCAATAAAAAAGAAAAACCACAAACAAAGAAGTTATCATCCGATCAAACACAATATATTACTTCTATAATTTTAAACCCAAACTTCCTCAAATTATTTTGTCGAATCAATGAGTCTACTCAAAGTTCTCTTCTTTTATCTTCAGATTCCGTGCGTAGTCCAAACAATTGTCGGTCATGCACCAAAACTCTATTGTTTCTGGAGTTGCCACTCATTCTATAGGCTACTCCCAATCAATCAGAATTGAGCACCAACTAGTAGTCTGTCATTACCAGTGATTACTTAGTTCAGGGCTATGTTACAAGATAGAAACTGTTTGGCACCCCATCTCGCTTAACCTTGCGGCTAGCATCTAAGGCTCTGTTCATTTGTCAAGAAACTGGTGCAGGAAAAATTTTCCACAAAAAATTCTAGTTAAGTAAAGGAAAAAGAAATTTATTTTCCTTTATGCGTTTATTTGCTAAAAGAAATTTGTGAGAAAGTTGAAAAAATAGTAGCATAATTGCGTAGGAAACTGGTGAAAAAAATAAGATTCTTGCAAAAATTGTGTTTATTCCAAGACAAGTTTTGAGGAAAAACTAATCCTAGTGGAAAAGTTGAGACATGGGTTCCACAATTTTCTTGGTAATTGAACACACACAAATTGCAAGAAAGTTATATTCTCTTACCTTCTTTTCCTTTCCAGGTAACTGAACATGAAATTAGGAAAATTGAAGTTCGTTCTTGTACTAACCAAACTAGGGAAGGGATATGCAAAGGGGATTCAAAAGCAATAATTACAGGCAGTAGGCTGTAAATGAACAGAATAACAGTACAAAGAGACAACATAAACTGTGACAAAAAATGAAGTTTTTTATGCAATTATTGTTGATTCCGCAGGTTCTATTTTTGTATATTACCTAGAACAGGGATCAATAAACAAGAATATTAAACAGTAAATGAACAGGGTAACTGCAACTGCGTAAACAGCAAACAGAAACCGTAGCAGAACTTAGCATGCGTAAGGAACAATGTTGTGTATGCAAGGTTAGATATTGTGTACGCATGTATCAATCTTGCATACCCAGAGTTTGTTTCAGTATACTATAGTAGTGTTAAGACGTAAAGGACCAGATTGACCTATAGAAATAAAGAAGTGTCATTTAAGAAAATAAAAACATAAATATAAACCAGATAAGAAGCAGAACTTGGTATCATCAACGTTGAAGTTTGCGCATGCCAATTGGGACATCACATACGCCAGGTTGATGCTTGTGTACTAATGGTCTAGTATCTACAGAAGATTTGATTTTCCTTCTGGTTTCAAAGGCTATCCAAGGCTCAGAAAACTGTATGGAAAACTGTTTTATGTCCTGAAATCTCCCTCAAACACCAGTTTTTAAGGGCCTAAACCATTTATTTACCTTCTCTTTGTTAAGAATCAGGTACTTACTCTAAGTAACGGTGAGGATGAGTGTACGATGGGTAAGTGTATGAACTATGAGTATTTTCAAGAGTTCTCTTTACGAAAGCTTTTTCCTAGTCCATAAAATATCTCTCTAAGTTCAACCCAAACCCAATGGGCAAGGGGTCAATTTCCAGGAAAATGGGATTTTTCCCTTTAGTTCAGAGGTCTCAGGCTCTCAATCTGAGAGCCAGACCAAGGTTCTGCTGCCCCTTGTGTGTTCAGGTGAGTGAAAGTAACTAGGCACTGTGCCTTGTCAAACCTTGCATAATTTGTCTTTATATATGAAAGGTTCGAATAGTGTAATGTTTGTGCACGCCACCATGTACTTCGTGTAGATGATGTTTGACAAACGTCAAATATTACGTGTGACCCATAGTTCACTATAAGTTTTTCTGAGAAAATATTCTTTGATTTATGAGGAGCCGGTAGTTTAATCCAAGACTTTCTTTAGGTCAAGATACCACTTTAAGAATCGTAGATGGTCCAAATTAGGGTTCTAGAGCGTCCAGTATCTTTTCAGGGTCTCGATAGAGTAATGAAAATTAGGACACCATACATGGCTTGTTTGACACATGTCCAGAAATCTCCAATGTGTGTATGGTACATGTCCTTCAATGCAACAACACCACTTTATGAATTTCCGTGCTTATCCCTATCTCCTTTCTTTGCATGAATCATGGACTTCTGTAAAATTAGACAAAATAATTGAGAGGCAAAAAGTAGGGTTCTGTTCTCATTACGTAGAACTTATACAAGAGTACAAGAGATAAATTACACTATGAACCTAAACTTCTAACTTAATTGCAAAAGTAGACAAATACAATCTAATTACACATTTACACCCACAACTTAACACTCCCCCTCAAGTTGGTGCGAAGATATCAATCAAGCCCAACTTGAACACAATGGGGTGGAAACTCTTGCTGCCAAGCCCTTTTGTGAAAATATCAGCTAATTGATTCTCAGATCGCACAAAAGGCATACATATCAACCCCTCGCTCAACTTCTCCTTGATGAAGTGCCTGTCAACCTCTATATGCTTCGTTCTGTCATGTTGAACAGGATTGTGGGCAATGTTTATGGCAGCTTTGTTATCGCAGTAGAGTTTCATAGGACCATTATCAAAAATTCCCAAATCATGTAACAAAATTTGGAGCCACAAGAGCTCACAAACACCATGAGTCATAGCTCTATACTCTACTTCCGCGCTTGACCTGTCAACTACTGATTGCTTCTTACTTCGCCAAGTAACCAAATTCCCCCCAAGAAAAGTGCAATAGCCAGAAGTAGAGCGTCTATCATCCACAGAACCAGCCCAATCAGCATCAGTAAATGCCTCCAATCGCAGGTGACCGTGATTAGAGAATAGAATTCCTTTTCCTGGAGCTGATTTGAGATACCTCAAAATACGATAAACTGCATCCAGGTGTGAGGTACGAGGATCATGCATAAACTGACTAACAACGCCCACTGCATAAGTGACATCCGGTCTCGTGTGGGCTAAGTATATCAGTCGACCAACCAGTCGCTGATATCTCTCCTTATCCGTGCGCTCCCCTGAGTCTCCACTAAGCTGATGATTTGCCTCAATAGGAGAATCTGCAGGTCTACAACCCAACATACCTGGTTCTTCCAATAAATCAAGTATATACTTCCGTTGGGAGATAAAAATCCCTCTATCAGACCTTGCCACCTCCATTCCAAGAAAGTATCGCAGTGATCCTAAATCCTTAATCTCAAACTCTCGAGCCAGACTAGACTTGAGATTAAGGATCTCATCCACATCATTGCTTGTCATTATTATATCATCAACATAAACAATAAGGACAGCAATCTTACCAATACCTTTCTTGATGAACATAGTATGATCTGCATGACTTTGTTTGTATCCAAATCTCAACATAGCCTTCGAAAATCTGCCAAACCAGGCTCTAGGTGACTGCTTCAACCCATAAAGAGCCTTTTTCAGTCGACACACCTTTCCCTCAGTCTGAGATGAAGAAAAACCAGGTGGGATAGCCATATATACCTCCTCCTCTAACTCACCATGGAGGAATGCATTCTTCACATCAAACTGTTGGAGAGGCCAATTTAAATTGGCAGCACACGAGAGTAGAGCTCGCACAGAGTTCATCTTTGCTACTGGCGCAAATGTCTCCACGTAGTCAATACCATATGTTTGAGTGAAACCCTTGGCAACAAGTCTCGCCTTGTATCGCTCAACTGTACCATCAGCATTTTGCTTAACAGTGAAAATCCATTTACATCCCACTGGTTTCTTTCCTTCCGGAAGTGATACTAGGTCCCAAGTGCCATTCTTTTTCAAAGCTGTCATCTCCTCTACCATAGCTCCTTTCCACTTAGGTATCATGAATGCATCCTGCCAATTCTGTGGAATAGATATAGAAGAAAGAGACGAAACAAAGGCGTGGTATGAAGGAGATAAACGATCATAAGAGACAAACTGGGAGATGGGATGTTGAGTACATGATCTAACACCTTTCCTAAGAGCAATAGGAAGATCATCAGAATTATCAAGAGGAGGTTCAATGAGAGACGAGTCATTACCAGATGAGTCAGCTGAGGAATCTGGAACTGGAGCAGGAGATTGTAGTTGACAAGGTGGTATCACACAAGTGGACTTCCCATGTTATCTGCTGTAGGTCTTGAGGTTAGACCGTTGCAGCTGGTGTTTATATTCCTCATCAGCACCACCTATGTCATGAGTTGCTCTTTCGGCAGATATTTGTTCCTCTCCAGACTTTTCTTTCTCCCCCTCCCCATGATTATACAGCAGTTGCTCTCCCTCACCATAAAACATCTCTTCCTCCTGCCTATGCTCCCCCTGAAGAGATGGAGTGGAGGGAGAAAAAAAGGACTCTGTTTCCCAAAAAGAGACATCCATAGACACAAAAAATTTCCTAGAATGAGGATCATAACATTTGTAGCCCTTCTGAGTAGGAGAGTATCCAATGAAAACACATTTATGGGCTTTAGGACCTAGCTTGCCGCCTGAGGGATGAGGAGCATGAACAAAACACACACAACCAAAAACACGTGGGGGAAGAGTTGTGGCACGAAAAACGCTAGGAAGGCACTCAAGGGGAGTTTTAAAGTTAAGAACACTGGATGTCATGCGGTTAATAAGATATGCTGCAGTCAAAATGGCTTCTCCCCACAAATATTTAGGAACATTCATGGTGAATAACAGAGAGCGAGCTACCTAAGCCAGATGACGATTTTTGCGTTCAGCAACTCCATTTTGTTGTGGAGTGTCAACACAAGTCGTCTGAAAAAGAATACCATTTTCATCTAAATAAGCCCGAAAACTCTTATCTATATACTCAGTGCCATTATCACTCCTAAGAATTTTAATACTCATATCAAACTGAGTGCGAACCAGTGAATGAAAAGATTTAAAACAAGAAAACACTTCACTTTTCGACTTAAGTAAATACACCCAAGTAGCACGAGAATAACAGTCAATGAAAGTGACAAACCACCGAAAACCTTTAAGAGATGGAACAGGGGAAGGACCCCAAACATCAGAATGAATAACCACAAACGGAGAATCACTTCTTTTATTAATAGGTGCATAAAAAGAACGTTTATGTTTACCAAGCTCACAGGCTTCACAAAAAAACTGACTCCTAGAACAATGTTTAACTAAACTAGGGAAAAGTTTTTCTAAAATCCCAAAGGAGGGATGACCCAATCTACGGTGCCACTGATGTAACATAAAAAAGGCTGAACTCGTATCTGCTTGCAGAGCTAGACCACATGACAAAGATGGTTGAGGTGTAGATTCCAAGAAATAGAGGCCACCATGTGCTCTACCACTGCCAATTACTTTCCCCGTTCCCAGTTCCTGAAAAACACAATGAGTAGGAAAAAATGTCACAGAACAGTTTGCAGAACGAGTGAGACTACTAACAGACAGAAGATTAGTGGCAAAATTTGGAATATGTAGAACTGAAGAAAGAGAAATAGAAGGAGAATAGTGAATCGAACCTTTCCCTGCGATAGCAGAGAACGACCTGTCTGCTATTCTGACCTTATCCTTACCCGAACAAGTAGAGTAAGAATCAAATACAGAGGAACAACCTGTCATATGATCTGAAGCACCAGAATCTATAATCCAAGCGATAGCAGAAGAGGCAGTGAACGCATTTGATGAGATACCTGTGTGAGCAAAATAGGATGAAGTGGGAGCTGCTGTGGAAGAGGAAGTTGTGGTAGATGAAGAATCAGCCCGAGCCATAAGGCGCCTGAGAGCTTGCATCTCCCCCTGAGAAAAACCACCAGTATGATCTGAAGTCACCTGAGCCCCAATACTAAATCCAGAGTCAGACGAGGTAGCAACTGCAGATTCAGAGACATGAGCCTGTGCCTGAGAACGTATTGTACCACGACCACGACCACCGCGTCCACCCCCTCATGTAAGGACTCGTGTTTTTAAATAATTTTCCGGAAATAATGTTGGGGAAATGTGAGGAAATGAAAATAGTGTGACATGGGGTCAATATGAGTTGGTAATTGCATTTGGGTGTTTGTGAAGCACATAAGAAACTAGAGGGGTGTAAGTGCTAGTGTGAGAGTGTATATAAACATTTTTGGATCAGATTTTGGCCAAAATAATCATCTTCTTCTTCTCCCAAAATCAGCCCCTCCTCCTCTCTCCTCCATTTTTGCTCCTTTGAGCTCAAATTACTCCCTCCTCATCAAACTTCTTCACAAATTGACCAAAGAGTCATCATCTACGCGTGTTTGGGAGCTCGGAGTACCATCTTTTCGCACCGGGAGGACCAAATTCGGGATTGCTCAAATTGGGGATCTACAAATTCGTTTTTGGGTTGACTTGGAGCAAATCCTTGAGGTAGGAAACAATCTTCTACCTCCTCTAAGTGTATGTTTGTTGAATGATTGCATTGGTTGTGTTCTTGTTCCCAACTTCTTGTTAAATTTGATTATCTCCATGGAATTAACTTTGGATCATGTATGAGTTTGGGTTTTGTGTATTTGGTTGATAAATCCTTGAATTGGTTGTTGATATACCCCTCTCCTATGAGTAGATGTTGTTTGGAACCTCAATTTTTGGCTTGGGTTGAAATCCCCTCCATTTGGAAAAATCTGAAAATCTGTAAATTTGCTCGAACGGGCCTTTGTATCGATACCCCTTTTATTCGGTATCGATACCCAGACTTTCTGTAAAAATTTTAGCAACCCGGTATCGATACAGCCTTTCTCTAGTATCGATACCCACTGCGACAGATTTTACCCAACTTCGCGGGCACGCCCCGGCTTCATCCGAACTCCGATTGAGGCGATTCTTGAACCGTTAGAAAGCTCTATGAGTCTACTTTCAAACCCAATTGGTCTCATATTCATAGCCTTTGTATTTTGAGAGAAATTTACTTTCTCCTATCAAGGTGTCGGGTTTTCTCGATATTCATAACTCCATTTTCATGTTTCTTTGCGCCGGGCCTTTATTGGTCTTTCCTAAGCTTCACAAATCGACTTCTAAGCTTTGGTAGCCTATCGTGGTATGAATGATGTTTTGTTATGATCTCTCACGTTCTTGGACACATATTAACTTTGCCACAACCGACACACTACGAGCTTTCGAACTAAATGAATTACATGGATGTTTTTGGGACACTTGATTGTTTGATAAACTTTTGAAAAGGATAATTTGCTTACTCTAGGGCCACCATTTGGTGCGTCCCTAGCCATGGGTGTTCGGAGCCCACGAAATCCGGCAGGGGTGTTCGGAGCCCACGAAATCCTGCAGGGGTGTGCGGAGCCCACGAAATCCGGCAGGGGTGTTCGGAGCCCACGAAATCCGGCAGAGGGATTCATTCCCTATTTAAATAAGTGGTTATTTGAGGAGATGTGAAAAATGAAATATTTTATGAAAATGACAATGTTTTTGAAAGGATTGAATCTACGACATGAAACGTAACGTTTACGAGGAAATCTATAGACACTTGGGTTTGATTCGATCTTTGGGGCATCTATTGGATATTCTCTCATCAAGTCGACCTAGTTTGGACTATTTTAGTTTATTCATTCATGTGTATCACACCTCCATATGCATGTTTCATCTTTTATACCCTTAGCGTTGGTAGAAAAGTTTCCTGCTGGGCTAGTGAGCTCAACCTATCATTTTCAGGTACTCGGCAAGGCCTGTGATTGGAATGCTTGGCGTGTGGATGCATATCATGGAGCTCATTTGACATGAAGTTATTTTATCCTCTCTATCGTTAATATATTTTGGGAGATGATATTGTAACTTTGATTCCTTAAATCTTTTGACAAAACTTGGTTATGTAATAACTCTTAACTATTAATTACTTATGCATGGGTACGGGTACCTTTTGTAGAAACCCGATGTACTTTGACTTTGACTTTTCAACGGTGGAATGTATGACTTTTGGTTTATCCTACGTGGATTTTATTGGTATTTGGTTTATTAAATTTGAGGGCGTGACACCTCGCCCACGAGGGGGCCAGCCATGTAACTTCCAGCAAAAATCCCTAGTATGACCGGTGTTATGGCAATAATCACACTGAAGTGACTCACGATCAGTAGACCCACTGCTAGCACCAGACTGTGACTTACCACTCTGTGAAGTGGGAGTAAACCCTCTGCTAGAACCAAACTGACCCTGAGGACTGGCAACCAAGGCAGAACGATCAGAAATAGGAGCATGCACCATAGCTCCCCTCCTACTCTCCTCCTGCTGAACAATAGCATAAGCTTCACCTAGAGACGGAAACGGAACACGACCCAGCACTTGCACTCTAATTGGATCATACTCCATGTCAAGGCCAGAAAGGAAGTCATAAATACGCTCTTTCTCTAACCTCTTCAACCAATTAGTAGCATCCTCAGTACAAACAGCCTGAAATCCCTGATAAAAATCGAATTCCTGCCACAGTCCACTCAACTCTACAAAATACTCAGCTACAGACCGATGGTGTTGATCTAAATTACGGAGTCGCTTCCTCAACTCAAAACACTGTGCATCATTACCCTGCTGAGAATAGGTTTGAACTGCAGTAGTCCAAATCTTGTGTGGAGTATCAAGGAGCAGAAAGTTATGACGAATTTCAGCTTTCATAGAGTTGAACAACCAGGTCATGACCAAAGATCTTTGAGACTTAAATTTCTTTAGGGCAACAGCCTCTGTAGGTTGAGTGATAGGACCCTCTATGAATTCTGACATCTCTTTGGCTTCAATAGCCAAAGTGAAGGTGTGAGACCAAAGCAAATAGTTCGTACCATCCAATTTAACTGGACAAATATTCAAAGGAACATTCTCCAATTTTCTTTCAAATTGGCCTGACACATCCTTAACGCCAGAAGTCTCAACAATTTTTGAATCGTCAGACATATCGAAATCAAACTAAGAACGATAAATAGGGCTGGAAACAATTCAAACAGCAACAAAACAGGGAATCTGATGTTACCAAGTGTTTCTGTCGAAGAGAGAGAGAGAGACTAGTCAGATTAATAGAGGACCCAGTCAATATGAGTGTTGTAGAGACCGTACGAAGAAGACCCAATCACTGTCGAGATGAACAGTAGCCGCAATGAACAGTAACTCGATGAACAGTACTCGATTTTAGGGTTTTCTGGTCGTGGGTTTCGTTGATGGTGATAGTGATGACTGATGGATTTTGTCGTGGAGGAGAATACTCACTCAACTCACAACAATGGTGGAGAATACTCACACACGACAACGTAGCGATTAGATCGAAAGCTCTGATACCATGTAAAATTAGACAAAATAATTGAGAGGCAAAAAGTAGGGTTCTGTTCTCATTACGTAGTACTTATACAAGAGTACAAGAGATAAATTACACTATGAACCTAAACTTCTAACTTAATTGCAAAAGTAGACAAATACAATCTAATTACACATTTACACCCACAACTTAACAACTTCAAAATTTTATGCGGTTCAATACAACCAAAAGGATATTTTAAAAGCTGCAAACGCGCGTTTCTCAGTGCGTCGTAGAAGACGTTCTGCATCCTCCTCAGCCTCCATTTGCTCTTTCAGATAGAGCAGATCATCACTGTCCAATGCTGCATGTTCATACTCAACCAACCCAGAGGAACCATATTAAAGTATCTCCATGTTTATCTATGTAACGAAATAAATGAGGACAAGAATACATAGAAGAGCTTTATACCGCCTCGTCCATGAAGGTAGCCTCCACGTTCTCCTGCAACCTCTTGCATCCGTGTACATCAACCACCCAGAAGGAGCCAATATCCCTGTCGGGGCATGTTATCAAGAAACTCCTCCATTTTCACATCAAAAAAGGATAAAAGTAGGTCAACCTAGAATCAAATACACTACCTTATTAATTAATGCAACATGTTAGAGCGAGTCTCACATTGGTTAATTACAACCTCCAAAGCTAGTAAATGAGCCTGGGCCCTAAGCGGCCTCTCCACTCATTGTCAATTGGTTTTGAGTTGGATGCTTTAAGATGGTATCAGAGCTAGGCTTTCAGAGGCTTTTGGACAAGTCTCTCTTGATTGTTTGCCCCATTGTTTGTGCCTTAAGCGCACTTTGTTTCGTTTACGTTGTGATCCCTATGTTATGAATCGATTTTTTACCTCTCCACGTGTGGGTCAGGGTTGCACGTGCGGGGAGTGTTAGAGCTTGTCTCATATTAGTTAATTACAACCTCCAAAGCTAGTATATGAGCTTGGGTGGCCTCTACACTCATTGCCAATTATTTTTGAATTGGATGCTTTAACACAACCCATTGAACCTTTCATCTCTCAAACATTTATAACAGTGATGGAGTAAAGGAGATAGGTACTATAAATAAAAATAAACATGCAAGTTCAAAAACAACACACACAAACATTTTACTCCTTGTGTCCTGCAAAGATGTTCTAGTATTCCATTTAAGAATGTCTCGGAAAGATTGTCAATTTTAAAAAGTTTCCAAAAAAGTATCACAACATTAATATCACATCAAGGGGCAAAATTGAAAAGTTAGCAAAAGTACAATGTAATTATAATCTTCCCTTGAATAGTTGGTTTCTCAATGAGGTCCCAACAAATTGGGACGGAGGGAGTAGTAGGTCTTGTCGAAAGAAGATGATGATAGGCTACAAGAATTGCCTTTGTTTGCAAGGACAATTCAATGGTCCATGGTTATTCCATGAATGAAACAAGAGAATTAGGCTTTTCGGTCGATGAAAGAAAGGATATTTAGCTCATAATAGGGTTAAGTATAGGACCTTGTCAGCCAATATATGTGCCCAACAACCAGTTTGAATTTGGCCAACGCATTGAAAGCAAGCTCAACTACTCTTGCAGATTTAATTATTTTCATTTGAACATTAAAAAGTGAAATATGAGTACATTACCAGAGTTGATAGTTATTTGTTAAGGCATAAAATCCACTAAGGTACGAGTAATGCCCACTGTTTGTGACAAGTATGCTTTAACACGTCCAACAGCATGCTAGTGAAGCTGTAGTTTAAGAGTTGGTGCTAGTTTAATCGAATTTCAATGTACATGGCATGGGAAGTTAATGTTCAATGGGCCCATTGTGCCCAACATGATTTTTGGGCAATTTAGGAGGAAAAAATGATACAACACTATTGATGACATTTGAATGGCAAAATTTTAACCAAGCAAAAATAAGTGCTTGTGAAACCCTTTATGTGGCCTGTAACTTTGATTATTCATGTCTAGTGGGTGATTCTATGAAGCACCGACACTCCTAGGAGGCGCCGTATGGGACACGGGGACACGCCTAAATACGTATGGGACACGCCACGTGGCGTGTCCCCCAAATTTTTTGAATTTTTTGACGGGGACACGTGGGGGACACGGCTGGGGGACACGGCAGGGGGCAAATTGTAATTTTTTTAAAAAAAATTTTGGGGTCAATCTATAATTTTTTAATTTTCAAGGGTCAATTTGTAATTTTTTAAATTTTTTGGGGTCAAATTGTAATTATCAATCGTTAAATTTTTAAGTTTTTTAAATTTTTTATGATATTTATATATATTAAATTTATATATATATACATGTCCCCCGCCGTGTCCGTGTCCCTTTTTTCAAAATTGCCGTATCCGTGTCTGTATCCGTGTCCGTATTCCCATCCGTGTCCGTGCCACATAGGGGTGATTAGTTTGACATTACTATGACTTAAAGCTTAGTGGGGATATTAGCTTACATCATAGCACACATCACCCCATCTTTATGTCTGTACTTGACACCTTATGTCTAAGGAGTTTCCTTCGTGAAATATGGATGCTAGCCTCTCTTTCACAGCATATGATAGATCGTTGAGATAGAGATAGAGAGAGAGCAGAAAAGGAACAAGGAGGAAGAGTAACTTAAAAGAGAGTTGGATAAAGCTGAAGTAAGGTGAGAACAACATCCTCCATGTTAAGTTGGTAATATTTATTCTTTTATTCCATCCTCTCTCTCAAGTCTCTAATATAACTATAATCAGGACCCGAGAGGGAAAACACTTGAAATTAGGTTGGAAGATTTGGACTCGAACTGTGTACTAAACTGAGATACGTCAGTTCAGAGATAAGGTTCCAGAACTCAAGCCAGAATCGCTTTGCGGATGTCGGGTCCTTAGAAGAGGACATTGATGTCTTGGTCAATTTGCACTCTAGATCTCCATTCCAGAGATCCAGCATCACAAAGGCAGACATCCGTTGATAAAAGGGATGAATTCAAAATAAATTTATAAGATAAAGTAAATAAAAAGGAAGGAATCCGTGCTACTTTAAAGAGTCCTTTTTTAGTACATATAAACATTATGACTTAGCACTTGAACAAAAATTAATCCCACATCGCTTATGCATGTTATGAATTCATGATCTTCTAGACTGCTCATGCAGCTTTTTACCAAACGAAATCACGGAACTAAGGTCAGTAAGGTGATAGAAGGACTAAGAGGCCAAGCCGCCAAGGTAACTAGTTTTATACTTGGAGCATTGTTAGCATTCTGTTCCTTCACTATTTTATAGATATTACAAGACACGGAAAGCTTATTTCCTCCATCCCGTAATTTTTGTTCCGCAAATACATTTCCAGAAATTCAGTTTTAAGGGTTTTTCAACCATTAAAAAGGCCTCCCAATCTTAGTAGCACATAAATGTGACAATGTGAGAAGTTAGGTTTTGCCAACAAGAATTGAATAGGAAGAAGATGAGTTTTTTTTTTGGCAGTACATGGACAATTAACAGAAATTTGAGTTGGAATTGGCAACCTCACAACAGTGTTGCTTGGGGTGTTAGATTGGGAGGCCTAATGAGAAAATCCCTTGACCATTTTATTTGCACCTGCATAAAGGTCCAAACCTGTTAATGCATCTGGAAATTTTAATGTAAGTCCTATAATGAACTCTACTCTTTGGATGAGTAAATCAAACACAAATATTGGACAATGGATACTTAAATGCAACCCAAACATCTAAATAATAAGGATGACTTAAATTAAAATGTGTGAAGAGCTTGCAGCTCGTGAATTTTGGTTGATTGGAATGACAGAAATTACTAGTAACTACTAACTAGAATGCTCAAATGCGTCATGAATATCTATCTTTTATTCAGTGACAACGCTGATGTTCCTATGAAATGTGACTGATTTCAGTATTTACTAACCGTTTGTATGTAAAAGTGATGTCGTATGCGGCCCACATTCTTGGACCTTCCGGAATGATGATGACTTCTCTGACTTGTCCCATATCAGCATTTGAACAGCTATGAAACAGCCACAGCGCACCACTTGGATCACAAGCCATGAACAAACACTATTTTTACAATACGGCAATTCAGACACTGCTAAAACAACTGTGTATGGCTGCACACACTTTTATGGCATTGGTAACTGACCTAGTTGATAGAACCCTACTTCAATAGGATTCAACGAGGTTATCGGTAGAAGAGTTGTTGGCCATACTCTTATACATTTGTGGGCAAAATTCCAGGCAAAGAAAAGATGCAGGGTTTTAGCATTCGACAGACAACATACACCGACCCTTCTCCCAAATGAGACCTGGACTTGCAAATCTTGCACCGTTCATAATCCGATCACCAAAACTGAACATATTACCCCTCATGAAATTGTCAACGACGGCCAACAGGCCCAACACTACCTCTTGTTTAAGGTTCCCACACTTCTCCATTTTATTTAAAGAAGATATTGCCTCTGATTTTATATTAACCAATATGAGTTACAAAGAAGAAAGTATTCATGTTCTCCTACTTCTATAATCTTCAAGTGTAATTATGTAGGAGTAGGACTGTATACGTGCCATAGATGGAACTTAAGAAGCACTCACACTTAAAAGGTGGCGTGTTCATGTCCCACACGTGTCAGACACGTGTCCCATCCTCTCTTTTTCATGCACATTAAGCAGAAGTTTTAATTCATACACTTGTCCTATACTCTTTCTGCAACATGTCCGACACTTCTTTGGTGTCTATGACTGTAACGACTTGCGCCAACCTGCTAACACTTAGCTTAAACGCGTGACTCAAAAGGTTAACGCTTCGATTTCCATATATATCGAATTCTCTTTTGATATTTAACTGACGAGTGATATCACAATCTCCCCCACTTAAGATCGCAACGTCCTCATTGCGCCCCGTGGTTCATCACTTCCATCCACCAAGCGATGTGAGACAAGACCCGCTTAAGTACGTCAAGCTCCTCAAGCTCGTATGTGGGACCCGCCAAAGCACGACAAGCACCTCAAACATTTCCCTTGTCAGATACACTCAAGCCTCACACTTCTGGTTGGTGTAAGCCATGATACCACCTGCAACAGCCTGCCCCAACCGACATAATAACCCTTAGCCTAACCACGTGGCTCAAAAGGTTTAGCTGCTTGAGTTTCCTTATATATCGAATTTCTTTAACCAATGTGGGATATCACAATGACTAAGAAATAAATGTGATTGATACATCTGGGACACTTGCTAACATGTATTTGTCAAAGATTTCTGAATTTGACAAAGTTGGAAAAAAGAGTAATTCTACATCTAACCACATTTTAAGTTCAATTGGAATTTTTATAACGGTTTCTAGAGGATTCATAGCCGTGCTGATGCCTTACTTTCAAGGATTTCTTACATCCATATCAATGCAGATTCTTCATAACTTATTGTGCCTTATCTGCTATATAAACAGGGATGCAACTCCTCCAATTCTCCTATTTCCCAATCAAATTTTCATGATTAGAGAGAGAGAGAGGGAGAGAGAGAGAGACCCCCAAATTTGAATATATTTCATTGAATGTATCCTCAATGTCATGTCCTATATTTTAGAGAAGTAACACATCTATGTGTCCATGTTGTGTCGTATCCATGCCGTGTGGATTCATGTCCCGTGCCTGTATCTGTGCTTCTGAGGTTGAAACCCACTTTGATGCATGGGCAAAAGCGGCAAACCAAATAGCATATCGTGGTCATTGTCAATCTTTCGCAAAATGTGATGGAAGCATGTTCATTTGACATGAAGTTCACATTTGTGCATGCCGGTTAGGGGGGTAGTGCCCATAACTCACGAATTTTCTATATGCAATAACAAATATAGAAATCCCAATCTGCACCCGCCTCCAAGTAACTATTGGAAAGTTTAGTTTATCTATAGAAGTTGCAAATAGGCTATTACTAGATGCTATCAATTACATAAATCAGGTAAAAATTATGTAGTTGATGCTGGCTACACAACTATGCTTGGTACCATGCGTCATACTGTTAACAAAGATATCACTTGCCTAATTTTAATAGAGGACAACGTAAACATAGTGCTTATTCATATCAACCTTAAGGGCAAGGTTTGTTAGAAGGGAGTAGACATAATAGATAGTTACGCGTTTTATTTTGTTCAATAATTGTATTTGGTAGATCAAGTAAAGAAATTATGTCGTATGAGTTCTGAGTGGTGGGTTAGATAGTGGGATAGCTTAGTTCCCCCACGTTGTAGGCAATTAATTGGTAAGTAGGAATTAACTTGGACTATGTAATCATTGTTTGTGTATCAATGAAGGATGACGTTGGATGTAGTCAAACTCTGGAAGATTGTTCTCCAAGCCAAGAATAGCCCTAACTGCTCGGGATAGTTCTTACCTTATCTTAGTTCAATATGCGATTACTCCTTTGTAACGTAAAGTAATGAGCTCAAGTTCTCCTCTAATTGGAAATCCTACCCTACCCCTCCAAGTGGGACTTTTACTCCATTTTCTTCCGATACAATTTTCTGCAACTAGAAGGTTCCTATCACTATGTTGAACTCTCTTTGTAAGTTATTTATCTTGTTTCTTACGAAATCCATGACTAGATTATGAGAAACTACTTTTAACTAAATTTTGGATTCCAAATTCCCAATACCAAAATAAGTACCAAGAGAGAAAGTCATAAGACTGACCTTAGCAACCATGCGTTGGAATGTGATGTCTGTCATCTATCCTATCCTTCCCCTTCCCCAATTTCCTATCTGGAAATTCAAATCCAAAATAACATCGACAAATATACAACCGAAGGATAAGTATTTACGCCGTTGTATGTACAAATTTACGCCTTTGTATGAAAGTATATGCTCAGGTGCTAGTGGTCTATATCCAACTAAGAGCCCCCTTTGTTTTCCGTGAGTGGTCAATAGTCTATTTATGTACTAGGAACTAGACTCTTTGTCGATTTAGGCTCTTTACTTCCCGTTCAAGTGTCAGGTGTCTATCTCCAACTTACAGCCCATTTTGTTTTCCGTAAGTGGTTAGTAGTCTATTTATCTACTAGGAACCACACTTTATCGATTTAGGGTCTTTACTTCCCGCTCAAGTGCCCAGTGGTCTATTGCCAACTTAAAGCCTTTGTTTCCGTATGTGGCCAGTAGTCTATTTACCTACTAGGAACCACACTGTTTATCGATTTAGGCTCAGGTGCTAGTGGTCTATATCCAACTAAGAGCCCCTTTCGTTTTCCGTAAGTGGTCAGTAGTCTATTTATCTACTAGGAACCAAACTCTTTGTCGATTTAGGCTATTTATTTCCCGTTCAAGTGCCCAGTGGTCTATCTCAAACTTACAGCCCATTTTTATTTCTGTATGTGGTCAGTAGTCTATTTATCTACTAGGAACCACACTGTTTATCGATTTAGGGTCACTACTTCTCGTTCAAGTGCCCAGTGGCCCATCTCCAACTTAAAGCCATTTTGTTTTCCGTATGTGGCTAGTAGTCTATTTATCTACAAGGAACCACATTGTCTATCAATTTAGGATCTTTACTTCACGCTCAAGTGCTTGTGGTCTATATCCAACTAAAAGCCACTTTTGCTTTCCGTGAGTGGTCAGTAGTCTATTTATCTACTAGAAACCACACTCTTTGTCGATTCAGGTCCTTTACTTGCCGTACAAGTGCCCAGTGGTCTATCTCTAGCTAAGAGACCCTTTTGTTTTTCGTGACTGGTCAATTGTCTATTTATCTATTAGGAACCACACTCTTTGTCGATTTAGGGTCTTTACTTGCCGTTCAAGTGCTCAGTGGTCTATAACCATCTTAAACCCATTTTGTTTTCCGTATGTGGTCAGCAGTCTATTTTTTTTTACTAGGAACCACACTGTATATTGACTTAGGCCATGTTCCACTAACTTGTTTTTTGGTTTTTTTTATCTTTAGTTTTATAAAAAAAAAAAACCAACTAGTTCCACTAACTAGTTTTTTAGCTTTTTGTTTTTTTAGTTGTGTTACCAAATTACCAAGCTACCCTTGTACCCAAAGGATAAGGGGTTTGAAGGGGGGCAGATTCGTAATTTTACATGATTAAAGTGGTTTGGTTTTTTTAGGTTAGTGGAATTAAGTGGTTTTTTTGTGGAATGGGGTAGTTTTTTAGTTAAAACAAAACTAGTTTTTTTTAAGTGGAACTTGGCCTTAAGATCTTTACTTCCCGCTCAAGTGCTAGTGGTCTATATCCAACTAAGAGCACATTTTGTTTTCTGTGAGTGATCAGTAGTCTAATTATCTACTAGGAACTATACTCTTTGTCGATTTAGGGTCACTACTTCCCGTTCAAGTGCCCAATGGTCTATCTCCAACTTAAAGCCATTTTGTTTTTCGTATGTGGCCAGTAGTCAATTTATCTACTAGGAACCACATTGTCTATCAATTTAGGATCTTTACTTCACGCTCAGGTGCTTGTGGTCTATATCCAACTAAGAGCCCCTTTTGTTTTCCGTGAGTGGTCAGTAGTCTATTTATCTACTAGGAACGACACTCTTCGTCGATTTAGGCTCTTTACTTCCCGTTCAAGTGCCAAGTGGTCTATCTCCAACTTACAGCCCATTTTGTTTTCCGTAGGTGGTCAGTAGTCTATTTATCTACTAGGAACCACACTATTTATCGACTTAGTGTGACAACTCTAAATTTTCTTTTATAATTATAATTGGTCGCTAAGAAATTTTGCTTTTATGATCGTATCCTATTTAATTATTTTTGCGTCTGGTACGGATGTAATTGGCATTATTGTAGTTTTAAGAGTATAAACCTAATTTTACTGGTTAAATTTGTTAGGCTAATTTTTATTATAGATATCTCAGTTATTTTTTTAAAGTTTTCCATTTAATTAGTTAGCTACAATTTAGGGATATTGTGAGTTAGTGGGTAGTTTTATAAAGTTACTCATTTAAGGAGTTATCTGTACGGATTAGGGCTAGTTTGAGATAGAATATGAGAAGAGGAATATCATAAAGCCGCAGCAGACGAAGGCTTACGGGAAAAATCTCGATCTTTTGTCTGGTAAATCCTTATATCACTCATCTTGTTTCTATTGCTTTGGACCAATTTGTTAGAGAAAAGCACATTCTTGGGTTGCAAATCCTTTTGGTGGCATTACATTTAATTGGTTTAGAATTGAGGGAGAGAGAGAGAAGTGTTGTACGTGGAAGTGGGGGAGGTGTTGTATGATCTGATGTGCATGTGATGGTGATAATAGGTGTGAATTGAGTTTGTGCAATGTACCACCAATAGTTTAGTTGCTAGTATTAGTTTAGCATATTTTAGATTAGTGGTTTAATCAATTGGGTGAAGCCGATCGTGCGTGGGTTGAGATATGATTTTTGGGATTGATTTGGGTGCTCCTGTTAGTTTAGATACAAGTCTAGTATTAGGTTCTTCGAAGTATTTTATTCCTTCTAGCATATCTAACTTATTAGGCATTGATATACTTGGCAGTAAGTAGTGACTTCATGTATTACTTATGTTGTAACAGGTTAGCTTTTCTTTTGCATTTTGATTTGCATTTGCTTGGACCTGCTTGGACGCAAGTGAGTGGTAAAGCATGATACGTATTTTCGAACTCGATGTGTTCCTTTAATTATTCTTTTGGAAAAATTACCATTTGATTATTGAAAACGTGAATTGTTTATATTTGATCTTTTATTTGGCATGCGATAAAAAAAAAATATTGTTTTGGTGAGAACTTGGTGGATATTGTTGAGAACATTTATTATTGGAAGTCCAGGGAAATTAATCCTCTGTGTGCGGGTGACTCTGGCCATTAGGGAAGAGACCGTGTTTTGGCCGGTGACCCTAATGCTCAACGGCTGACTTTTCGCCGGATCGTTCTTAGGGAAAAGTTCCACGGGTTGCCTACTCGTGGTGACTCTAAGATTCGATATTGGATCCAATTCTGAGATTTTTGTTCACTGGCACTTGGTACTAATTGGTATTGGTTGTGGTTCTCCATTGTTGTTGGATATCGTACTGTGATCACCAAAAAGACTTGTTATTGGTAAAAATATTTATTAATTCAATTTGTTGTTTTGTGGTACACCTCGTATGCCAAACTATATTTACATGTTAAAATATTTTATCCCTGTTTTAGAACTTTATTTATTATACATGATTTGCCATTCACTGAGCTTGTCAGCTGACGGATTTAATCCACCATCATTTTCAGGGAAATCGAGCCAGTAGATAGGGACTCTGGCGGCATCTTGGGGATTCTTTGTGTCGACCTCCATAGGATATTGCATCCTAGTTTTAGTATTCTATTTATTCGCTTCCGCATATTGTTAAACCTTTTTGGTAAAAAATAATTATGAGATTCTTTTTTTGTCGATGGTGGAATATTTTATTTTCTTGTTCATGGGATGGCAATTCCTCTTGCTTTGGTTGAGACATATTGGCTCTCTTTTGTTTAACAGTAAGAAATAATCGTTTGGTGTTTGTCGACTTCATATTTAATTTTATTTATTTTATTTTTAGGCTTCATGATCCATCAGTTGGCCTTGTGGTTCATGGCCGGTCATTACCCAATTTGGGGCGTGACACTTAGGGTATTCACTTCCCGCACAAGTTCCCAGTGGTCTACCGCCAACTTAAATCCTTTGTTTTCCGTTTGTGGCAAGTAGTCTATTTATCTACTAGGAACCACACTCTTTATCGATTTACGCTCAGGTGCTATTGGCCTATATCCAACTAAGAGCCCCTTTTGTTTTCCGTAAGTGGTCAGTAGTTTATTTATCTACTAGGAACCAGACTCTTTGTCGATTTAGGCTCTATACTTCCCGTTCAAGAGCCCAGCGGTCTATCTCAAACTTAGAGCCCATTTTTATTTCTGTTTGTCGTAAGTAGTCTATTTATCTACCAAGAACAACACTATTTATCGATTTAGGATCTTTACTTCCCGCTCAGGTGCTAGTGGTCTATATCCAACTAAGAGCACCTTTTGTTTTCCGTATGTGATCAGTAGTCTATTTAACTACTAGGAACCACACTCTTTGTCGATTTAGGGTCATTACTTTCCGTTCAAGTGCCTAGTGATCTATCTCCAACATAAAGCCATTTTGTTTTCCGTATGTGGCCAGTAGTCTATTTATCTACTAGGAACCACACTGTCTATCAAATCTAGGATCTTTACTTCACGCTCAGGTGCTTGTGGTCTATATCCAAATAAGAGCCCCTTTTATTTTCCGTGTGTGGTCAGTAGTATATTTATGTACTAGGAACCAGACTCTTTGTCGATTTAGGCTCCTCACTTCCCGTTCAAGTGCCAAGTGGTCTATCTCCAACTGACAACCCATTTTGTTTTCCGTAGGTCAATAGTCCATTTATCTACTAGGAACCAAATTCTTTATCGATTTAGGGTCTTTACTTCCCGCTCAAGTGCCGCCCAGTGGTCTATCGCCAACTTAAAGCCTTTGTTTTCTGTATGTGGCCAGTAGTCTAATTATCTACTAGGAACCACACTGTTTATCGATTTTCGCTCAGGTGCTAGTGGTCTATATCCAGCTAAGAGCCCTTTTTGTTTTCCGTAAGTGGTCAGTAGTTTATTTATATACTAGGAACCACACTCTTTATCGATTTAGGGTCTTTTTGCCGGCAAGTGCCCAGTGAAAACTCATACCCCATAAATCCCTATTTACCTGGCAGAAGTAAGAAATTAAACAAAGAATGAAAGGAATATTGTTCTAGGAAGTTGGAACCCACAAGTACAAAATAATTGCAACAAGGACAATAAAGTAGGGGGGAAAAGGCATATGCACCAGAAGATCTGAAGATAGGAGAATTTCTTAAGTGTTCATAAAGCAGTCATTGGTACATCAATCAAGCATCTTCACTCGAGGGGTTTTGAGATTTTTCCTTTTCTCTAAGGTGGAGGAGGAAGCCATGTAATGCAAAACCACCAAAAGGGCCCTCAAAGAACAATCAATATGCACACCAACAACCAAAGACAATTCCAGGAAACTAACTTTACTTCATTTTCATAAGTTTTAACCATGATTTCAAAAAAATAATACTCAGATAAACAAATCAACTGTAAAAACACACTTAAGGACCCAGCAATGATAAATAAAAGGACAAGAAAATTAAATCAATAGGAAATAAGTTCTCCTACCTCCTGATAGAGGCGTATTGATGCCGATAGAGGGAGAAGGGGATGGGGGTGTTATTATCTACAAATCCAGCACATTTTACACACGATTAACAGATATCTGGAGGAGGGGATTAAATTTTGCACTCGAACATATGCTTTGGCATGAAGAAGGGACAAATGATAGAGATACTTGACCACAAGAATGGCACGAAGGAGAAGAAAAAATAGATTCACAGAAGAAACAATGAGTAAACTTAGATAAGACACAATCGATTGGAACTGTCGTTCTATCTGACAACTGCGACGTAAGGCACAGCCAACTTCACAGAAATTGTACAAAAAAGATTCAGCGTCACCAGACATCTCCTGAGATAACTTGAAAATTAGCCTTTGAGCCAACTGTAAAAAGTATAGAGATTAGCAAACCTGCTGAGCTGATTTCTTGTCCAACAGGAACATCAAGATACGATCCTATAAGGAATGCATTGTCAGCAGCAGTAATCTTTGACCCAGGTTCGTCATGATCAACTTTTTCATCCCAATGGATACTCAATGGCTTGTCCTCTGACTTGAGTTTGACGGGTGGCAACCTAGGCAACTCTTCCTTCTGATTCTCAGATGCAAGAGGGAAACCTAAGCTCCCAATATCCTTTTCCTCAGAACTTTCCTTAGTCTTTCCAAAATAAAGAGCCCTTACAACCTCGTTCACTTGCTCTTTGATTGCAGCCCTGATTTCACTGATCTCAGTTCTCTGCCTTACTTTTTCTGGTCAACAACACCAGCAGTTCTATAATTGGTTGACGCTTCCAGTTTGGAGAATGGAAATACTGTTTTGACAGAGCAATCTTTCCACAACACTGCGGATGAATTTGCAGGCTCATTGCTCCTTGACCATGGGTTATCAACAAAGTTGTCTCGAGAAGGGACACTACTTATATCAAGTTGCTGATCAAGTTCCTTAAGCTCGCCAGCTAAGTTGCTCTCATTAATGCTGGGTTTACTGCTACTTCCGACCCATAATGTTTTCATTTCGCCAGAAACATTTATCTCTTCTTCGGCTTTTGCGTTGGCCTTACCAGCATCCGAAGCTTCAGCAGAATGGAGCCTTGAGCGACCAGTAACCTGAAACTCTGGCAAATTTTCATTGCCGCTACCATCTGTCTGATAAAGATCCACTGGGCCATTACCGGGCTTGAAGTTCCAAGAAAGCAAATCAAGCCCATTATCTTTCAAACTTTTGGAGAAAGTAAACTGTATTCCTCCAGCCCCAATAGATTCAGTCATTTTGTTTCGCGCGCCAATGGAGGCAGAGTTTTCCCATTTGCTCTCAGACCCATTTCTCCCAGTCCTACACTCTATCTCTTTAACAATAAGTTCCTTTGAAACTTCTTGGCTACTTGAATTACTTGTCCCTTGATTTTAAAAATCCCTTTTGTCCATGTTCTCTGACTCCGACACTTTACCACAGTTCTTATCTTCAATGGTAAGTTTTTCAATCAACCCATTCAAATCAGGGCGGTTACCGAGCTCACCACGCAAAGCAGCCTCTGCCCTTGTAAATTTATTCCTCCGTAAAAGCTGTATCTGCCCCAATAGATTCAATGTCACTTTTAATCAAAACCGACATTAAAAAAGACACTTTTAATCAATGTCGATTGTCCTACATTAAACACAATAAGATGTAAAACAGAAGATCAATATAAGAAAAAGAGAGTAAAATCGAACCCTAGAAGAGGTAAATGATTAGTGCCAAATACAAGGAGAAGCATAATAAATTGCTAGGGATAAATTATAACACATCCTAAAGAGTAAGCCTTACATTAACAAAACCGCAACAAATGCTTAAAAGGCAGGATATTTTGACGTCATCGCCAATCACTTCAAGATGGATCTGGCCTGGTAATTAACTAGATGATTTACTGGTAAACATTGCTTATTTCCTTGCTATCAGCCAGATTATGGTCAAATAACTTGGTTCCATGGTCTGATGCAGTAGAGACAAATTAACAAAACTCGAACCAGGAAAAAGGACAACAAACTCAATCCAAATTGGCTTAATAAAATACTATTGATTATTGATTCAACATTTATACTTCTGTTAGCTAGTTCGAAAAGAAAAAGGGTTTAGCCAATCATACAGAAATACTGACTCTTGAAGGTCAACTAACCTTGTTTTGTGCCAACATGAGCTTGAACCTATCAAAATCATTGAGAGCAACCCTTCTTTTTAGCACAATCAGCTTTTTGCCCAGGAGCTATTCTCACGCTTGTTCTTAACATCTGCCATTACCCCCGAATACGGTTGAATCAGGCAAAAGAACTAAAAACAAGGCAATGTGCTATGGTTAGCTCTATTTCTCCACGAATTCTAGCTTCTCCACCCCCAACCAATTCATACTGATAAGCTAATTAATAAGGAAACTCACAAGCGATGGAATTTGTTTTACATGTGAACACCTACATATATACACCTATGTTAGGAAAAAAATGACCAATTGAGCAAATGAGAGGGTGGAGTATTAATTACATGAGAATCAAACAAAGAAGTTCAAAAAGGGAACAATTTTTACTGACTACAGTGCTAGTAATGGGTAATCAGAAATGTACTACGGTGAGATGATTATATGCATTCGATGGAAAACAATAAAATGCGGGTCATGCCTTAGCATGAGATCAAGATTCTACATTATGTACTCAATCATCCTTCGAACTCTGTTCTGTAATGAAACCCTAGTGTCATTACTCTTTCTTTCTTTCTTTTTCCAAACCACCGATACAACCCATTTTTTAGATCAAGCAATTAGGGTTTAGCAATTTGGGATTCATGAGAACAATGGGGTTTAAAATTCAGTACGCATACAAGTGCATAAAGAGGAGTAGAATAAAGCTGTAGATCGGATTAAGAAAGGTGGAGTTGTCGTGCGGCGGTGATGCCAATAGTTGAAGCACTGTGAGAGAGGTCGAGCAAGCGATGTATGTCTACAGAAATTAGGGCTTATCGGAAATAATTCGGAAAATATAAATACATGTATGTCACACAGAGGAGATCGATGGTGTCGTTTGTCGGTGCTTATGGCAAGTGAAAGTCGCATCGTAGAGTGGTGTGCTGTGTTGGCATCATCCGTGCTGGTGCAGATACAGAGAGATCGATAAAAACCTGCCGGAAAGTGGCCGGAAAATAAAAGACGAAGACGCTGGCGATGGTAGGTTTGATCGTACCATCTACCTTCCAACAAAGACGACCGGTGGTGGTTCGTTTGTTGCCATCACCGGAATCTCAACGGTGAAAACCCTCTCTAATCTCATAGCAGACAGGAAACGGAGAGAGAGAGAGAGAGAGAGAGAGTTTGAGTTTGAGAGGGGGAGAGTTTAAGAGATAGTTTCACACCAATGGGTGTTCCCAACGGTATGGTATAATCAACGGATTTTGAATTTTTTTTTTTTCATTCCAACCGGTTGTTTTGTTCATCAAATTATTACATCAATTTGCACCAAATTTGGTACCAATTTTCTTCTTCTTCAATCATCACCTCTAAAAAAAATAAAAATCAGTCTACAAATTCTGGGAGATTTACTTTGTCGTTCATTATTCCTAATCTATTACACAGGGAAGGGGGGATGGGACTCGATCCCAATATGCAGTTTGCATCATCAATAGCTCTACCGCATGAGTTAGCCACCACTTGCAACCATGGTTAACGTTAAAGGCCAAAAAAAAATGGGAAGGATATAGCCATATAGGATCTACTTACCATAATCTCATTGCAGATAACAATTACTTTTTTTTGTCCTTCTCGTTTTGATATTTTTTTGTACAACTTGTTACCCAAAAAATGGTATAGCGTTGTACAATATTTTGGATTACATATGATTGCTTGCACAAATTTGAAATACTACTGTTTGCTTTTTGTGAAAATGGAGAAGCATATATGTGTACGATGAGCATTTGATTCATTCTTGTTCCTTTCAATTCTTGTTCCGGTGACATTGACTTAAAAAAAAATTTAATTTTGTCTTTATTCAAAAAAAAATTGTGTTTGTTAGTTTGCGTCAAACTTTTTGTAATTAAGGTTCGTCCCAACGAAAGGAATCTGAATTCGGTAAAATTGTGACTTTTACCCATATTTCCCAAAATATTTGGATAATTCTCATAATTTTTTTTTCATTTTTGAATCCTTTCGAGACGAACATATAATTATCAAAAGTTTGATGTAAAACTATGAAACGCAATAGATCTCCATCAAATTATCAAACTTCCAATCCACTCCCTTAAACTTAAAGTGCTGACTTCGTCCACACCTCATAGATCTCAATCAAATTTTCATGATCCGAACCGTTCAATGTGTTTAAAATGTGTTTTTACAAGTCCCCACAAGAAATGAGCAAAAAAAAAATACTGGGTCGGGCTTGATCCGAGCAATTTTTCATAAAAACTGTATATGTACAATTTTATGAAAAACTGCTGGGATCAAGTCCTTCCCCATATTTTTTTTTGGCTCATTTCTTGCGGGGACCCTTAAAAACACGTTTTAAACACATTGAACGGTTCGGATCGTTGAGATTTGGTCCGAATGGAGTCCGTAACTTAAGGGTGTGGATAGGAAAGTTGATGTTTCAATTTTCTGTTTTTTTTTTAGTGAATGAGAGGAAGCTTAGGGTATCGGTTTCACCACTAACTTTGCGTCCAATGGTTTACAAACTTTGTAACAATCTCGTGACTACACCAATTAATGTGGTAGTGATGTACTCCCAGCTACAAGCCGAAGTACTATCGTCCAGAAATTCAAATATAAGTGAGCTAAAAATACACCATCTTAGATGGGCACGGCCTGTCTACGCTAAACTAGGGTCATAGGCACAACCCGTCTCATCTCAAGCAGAGCATAATTTTAACTCACTTAATATTTGGTAGCTTGAAAACAATTGCATAACCGTTGTATTTATAATCACAGAAAATAAATACAACATACACTGAATTTTACAATGAAGTTTATCTGAAATAAAGTCTGGATTATACAATCACCACTTTTAATTGGTCTAGCCACAAAATACAATTACAAAAGAAAACAAACCATATTTACAAAGTTAGGGCTTACCAATACCCTAAGGAGGGGTTTAGTTGGCCATGGAGGCACTGATCAGAGCCATGATAATGGCAGTAGAGCTTCTGGGTTTTTGCTGAGAATGGGAAGGGAGTATTTTCTTCTCTCTGGTTTCGGACCGTTGGGTTTTCGTCCCCCCCTTTCTCTTGAAGCAAAATAGCTCACTTATAGACAAATGGTAATTGCATGCCAGAGACACCACCTTGGGAAAATAATTTATCTGCCATGCCATACTTCTTTAAAAGCCCCCATGATCTGATTAATTGAATCCAAGTGGAGAGAATGCTCGCCTGACATGGAGAGAAAAATTATTCGGTGTGGCGCGCACACAAGATGCTCTCGACTAATGTTCGAAACGGAGTCCGATTAGGGCGCAGGAACAGTCAACTTCTTATTTTAATGCCCGGAATAAAACGGTATAACTTTTGCAATTTATGTGCTTGGCATGTGTTTCCTAGGGCGAAACAAGATATCATCCGGACTCCGCAATTAAATCTCCATTTCCTCAATTCCCAGTCGACAGAGAGCACTGACTTTCTTCTTTTGCCACTGACATTGATTTAATATCCATGGAATCCATTAGAATAAACAATTGCCAAATGGTGATCCATATTGGTGAAGTTCGGTCAGAGGGATGCTATTCCGGAAAGTGATCCAGTGTTGCGCTCGCGCGGCACACAGTTCTCTTAATTTAAGGCCAAATGTGGTACCCTGCTCCTGGAACCTAGAATCACAAAAATACAACAAAAGATACTAAATAATAATAAAAAGGGACATAACAAATGTGAATTAGGCAGCCTAAATATATACATTTCGGCACTTATCACACCCCCCAACTTACATTTTGCTAGTCCTCGAGCAAAACAAAAAGAAAAAAAACACAAACTACTCTAATATATATCCTGTGTCGGAGGATCAACGATTGCATTTAGCATATGCAACAAGCCTTTTAAACCCCTAGGCGGCCCTAGTAGGACGAGTGAAGTCTCGTGAGGGTTTACAGCAATGACGCCCACAAACATTTTTTTTAGAAATCCTTTGAATGTATAGTGAGTTCCGAAATGTGCTAGGCATGACTTCAAGGACATGAAAAACAAAAGTATGGTATGCATGCATAGGAATCAACCATAGTTAAAAAGCCTACTTACCATTTAAAAATATCTCACTACTAACCAATACTCAGAGTGTGTGAAAAATTAGCCACAATAGGTGCAAAGTCAGTCTACAAGTAAGAACAGCCCATCCATCCATCCGAAATACGCTTTGACGCAAATCTCACATGGAATTACACTCAGCAATGAAATCACTCAGATGTTGGCTATAATCTCTCAAAAATACGTGAGCATAAATTTATGTAGCAAAGACAAAGCGGCTCACATATAACTTTCAAAAACGCAAGATCAAGAAAGATAAAAGTCTCATGAATAGATGCCATTGCTGGAGAAAATTTTGAGAACCACCACACTATCATCTTTTTCATTCATTTTCACGGCTAAAACATGCTGCACCTAGGATCAAAATAGGACTTTTATTGGGCTGCAATGTACGGGTAAAGGCTGAATAATGGAAAAGAAAATCATCTCTAGAGTAGTGAAACAAATGGTAAGCAAGGCCTTTAACAAACTAATCTCCTTTTTTTTCTTTTTCTTTTTTTTTTTTTTTTTTAGGCTTCTTCTTTTCTTTTCTTTTTTTTTTTTTTTCTATGTAATTTTTCAGAAGCTTTTTATTTTTTTAGGAGATATTTACAAGAAGTAGGCCTTTTTCAAATATGGGAGCTTTCACTACTCTACACACAAAAAGAAGAAAAATATTGACATTAGGGCTCAAAATGGGTGAACAAGGAAAACTCATACACTGACTAAAATTTGAAATGTGAAATCACTCCAAAAGATGGCCTATAATCATTTCCTAGGATTCACATGATTCTTTAGCTTCCATGAATTAAAAGATTTCAAATGTGGCAACAAGATGATGTTTCTCCAGCAAATGACCAAAATCAAAGAATAATGAGACTTAGCAACAACAAAATGTGGTAATCCAAAGAAAATATGAGTTAACTTTGTACAACCCTCCAAAGATGAATGGCTCGAAACTCACACGGGTTAAAAGTCTCCACAAGTTTTCTTCCGGATTTACTAGCAATACTCACTCTTCAACTTAATTCACGCTCAAAGTGGCTATCGTGCAGTGCATTAGTTTCTGAGCTTGAAATTCATGAAATACCCTTAATTGAGAGGTAGGATAATGAACTAGGGTACGAAAGTAATGCATAAATAACACACTTTCCTAAGTCATGTCCTATCATTCAAATAAGAGAACAAATAAGAACTCACGGTACTTTACAAAGGATTAGGAGAAAGAATTTTTAGATTTTGTTTCTTTTTAAATTTTTTTTTTTAATTGAACAAAACAGCAAACTATTGTCCCCCCAACTTGAATGACATTGTCCTCAATGGCAAATGCAAAAGACAACTTGGAATTAAAAACGGATAGGGACGAAGAGATATCACCTCAGAAAGCCAAAACTGAAAAAGAAAATGTTAATCTTCCAAACCATTGACTGGCGATACCTGCAAAAAGACTTTATATACAAAATAAAATGCAGAATCACAAAAGTTTATTTATTTTTCTGAATTTTTTTTTTTTTTTTGATTTTTTTTTTATTTTTCTGAATTTTTTTTGATTTTTTTTTTTTAAACTTGAACAAATTAATGCCCCAATCTTCACGCGAAAACCACGGGTACTACTTTTCTCCCTAGCCAAAAACTATGTTCAACCAGGTGGCTATACCAGACCTTCAACCTCACAAATTAGACTCGGGCTCCGGCACTCGCAACTGCAAGCTGTCAACACAGTTAAGTGGCAACAACCAGGTCCGGCTACCAAAAACATTGTTCAAGCACAAGGGTAGACTGGATCAACCAACTGAACAGATTCAATTATCTCCCCATTGGATATGCCATCGACATATGGTTTCAAACGCTGGCCATTAACTTTGAACATGCTGCCAGTAGTGGGATTCTGAATCTCAACTGCTCCGTGAGGGAACACCTGAGTAACAATGAATGGACCATCCCACCTAGACCTTAACTTACCAGGAAAAAGACGCAACTTGGAGTTGAAAAGCCAAACCTTTTGGTTAGGCTCAAAGGACTTTCGGCGGATATGTTTATCATGAAAAGCTTTCATCCTGGCCTTGTAGATTTTGGCATTGTCATAAGAATCATTGCGAATTTCTTCAAGCTCATTAAGTTGCAGTCTACGATTAGAACCAGCAGTAGCCATATCAAAGTTAAACCTTCTTACAGCCCAAAATGCTCGGTATTCTAATTCAACAGGTAAATGACAAGCTTTGCCAAATACTAACCGGTAAGGGGACATCCCAATGGGTGTCTTGTAGGCCGTACGGTAGGCCCACAGAGCATCATCTAGTCTCAGAGACCAATCCTTTCGGTCAGGTCTCACTGTTTTCTCCAAAATACCTTTCACTTCCCGGTTTGACACTTCTACTTGGCCACTAGTTTGGGGATGATATGGAGTGGCGACTTTGTGGGTGATTGAGTATTTACGAACAAGTGCCGCAAAATGCCTATTCACGAAATGGGTTCCATTATCACTGATGATAGCCCGAGGAAAACCAAATCGACTGAAAATGTTGCTTTGAAGAAATTGGACCACAACCTTGTGGTCATTAGTCTTTGTGGCTACCGCTTCAACCCATTTGGAGACATAGTCTACAGCCAAAAGGATATACTCAAACCCGAATGAAGGTGGAAAGGGACCCATGAAGTCAATACCCCACACGTCAAAAACTTCGACAATAAGAATGGGGGTAAGTGGCATCATGTCACGACGTGCCAAATTTCCGGTTTGTTGACATCGCAAGCAAGCTTGACAGAATGCGTGGGCATCTTTAAAGATGGTTGGCCAATAAAAGCCACTTTGCAAGATTTTGGCGGCAGTCTTTTTACCACTGAAATGACCACCACAAGCAAGAGAGTGACAAAAGGTAAGAATGCCATGAAATTCACTCTCAGGGACACACCGACGAATGATTTGGTCAGGGCAGTACTTGAACAATTCTGGATCCTCCCAAAAGTAGGATTTGACTTGTGAAAAGAATCGGTCCTTTTCTTGTTTGGACCAATGACGAGGAATGTGCCCTGTGGCAAGATAGTTCACTATGTGAGCAAACCACGGAGGATTGGTTTGTGCGACCCCAAAAAGTTGTTCGTCAGGAAACGAATCTCTCAATGGAACGAGGTCATCCGAATGCTCAACAAGGATCCTTGACAGATGATCTGCTACTGAATTTTCAGAACCCTTTTTGTCCCGAATTTCATAATCAAACTCTTGGAGCAGAAGAACCCACCTAATCAACCTAGGCTTGGTCTCTTTCTTTGAAAGCAAGTACCGCAAGGCGGCATGGTCAGTGTACACCAAGACTTTTGAGCCTAAGAGATAGGATCGGAATTTATCCAAGGAGAAGACTACTGCTAGTAACTCTTTTTCAGTTGTGGTGTAATTCAGCTGAGCTTCTGAGAGTGTCTTACTAGCGTAGTAAATCACATGAGGGACTTTGTTCACACGCTGGCCCAGAACTGCACCAACTGCATAGTCGGATGCATCACACATGATCTCAAATGGTAGAGACCAATCTGGAGATTGCAAGATGGGGGCTGACGTGAACAGTGAGCGAAGCTTTTCGAAAGCGTGCATGCACGCTTTATCAAAGACGAATGGTGCATCTTTGGCAAGAAGAGAACACAAGGGTCTGGAAACCTTACTGAAATCCTTTATGAAGCATCTATAGAAGCCTGCATGACCGAGGAAAGAACGGATTTGCTTGACAGAATTTGGAGGTGGAAGTTTAGAAATGAGATCAACTTTTGCCTTATCAACCTCTATGCCCCTCTTAGACACAATGTGACCTAATACAATTCCTTCTTGTACCATGAAATGACTCTTTTCCCAACTCAACACTAGATTTGTCTCCATACATCGTTGAAGCACTTTTGTAAGATTTCGGAGACAATCATCAAAAGTAGAGCCAAATACAGAAAAATCATCCATGAAAACCTCAAGGAAATTCTCAACCATGTCTGAGAATATTGCCATCATACACCTTTGAAAAGTTGCAGGTGCATTACATAAGCCAAACGGCATACGCCGATATGCAAATGTGCCGAAGGGACAAGTGAATGTGGTCTTTTCTTGATCCTCAGGATAAACAGGAACTTGGTTGTATCCCGAGTACCCATCTAGGAAACAATAATAGCTCTGACCAGCCAATCTTTCAAGGATTTGATCAATGAATGGCAAAGGGAAGTGAACTTTTCTGGTCATGGAATTCAACTTCCTATAGTCAATACATACTCTCCAACCAGTGGTCACACGGGTAGGGACTAACTCTCCCTTGTCATTTTCAACCACTGTAATGCCAGACTTCTTTGGCACCACTTGAATAGGACTCACCCATTGGCTATCTGATATGGGGTAAATGATACCCGCATCAAGCAATTTGACCACTTCCTTCATCACAACCTCTTTCATGTTTGGATTTAACCTTCGTTGCATCTCCCGACTGGGTTTTGCATTTTCCTCACAATAAATGCGATGCATGCATACTGAGGGAGCTATGCCTTTCAAATCTGCTATGGACCATCCAATTGCTCTTTTGTGCTCACAAAGCACCTGTAAGAGTTGACTCTCTTGGTCAGTGGTCAAGCTAGAGGAAATGATTACTGGAAGGTTTTCTTCTGGGCCTAGGAAGGCATACTTAAGTGTAGCCGGGAGTGGCTTCAACTCAAGTTTGGGTGCAGACTCAATTGAGGGCAGTGCAGGCTCACTAGACAGCTCGGGTAATGGCTCAAATGGAACTCTCCATGGTGGAAAGTCTACAAAGGATGCTGATTCTAGTAAGGAATTGACCTCTTCAATGGACCGATCAACATCAAAACTGTCAGAGTCAAAGTAGGCAAGACAGGTGTCTAGAGGATCATCAGCTAGAGTGTAAGGAAGTGCCTCAGCAACCAAGTCATCAATTTCATCGACTGCAAAACAGTCTTCTTCCCTTTGAGGTTGTTGAGAGGCGCTAAACACATTTAACCGCAATTTCATGTTACCAAAGGAAACATCCATAACCCCAGTCCGACATTGAATGCTAGCATTAGCCGTAGCTAAGAAAGGTCGACCAAGGATGACAGTAGTTTGCTTCCTAGGGTTGTGCACAGGTTCCATGTCAAGGACTAGAAAATCTACTGGAAAGTAGAATTTCTCGATCTGAACCAAGACATCCTCAATAATGCCACGTGGCACTTTGATGGATCTATCAGCTAACTGGAGGGTGACCGACGTGGGTTTCAACTCACCAAGTCCAAACTGTTCATACACTGAATAAGGGAGTATGTTCACACTAGCTCCTAAGTCCAAGAGTGCTCTATCTATAGAATGATTGCCAATGACGCAAGAGATAGTAGGAGCACCAGGGTCTTTGAATTTGGGAGGGGTGTTGTGCTGCAGAATTGAGCTCACCTGTTCAGTAACAAGAATGGGCTTTGAAACGTAAGCTCGAGATTTGCGCTTTTGGGTGCACAGATCTTTCAAAAACTTGGCATAGGATGGGACTTGCTTGATAGCATCAAGAAGAGGAAGATTGATTTTAACTTGTTTGAACACTTCTATGATTTCTTCCATTTTGGCACCTTTCTTAGCAAAGGGTGAAGGTGTATCAAGACAAGTGGGAAAAGGTGCTTTTGGAATGTATGGTGGCGGAGTAGTGCTTGGTGGAGATGGAGGGGAATCATCTTCCTTAGTCACAGAAGTATCAGGGACGGATGGAGACTCTTTTTGAATTATCTTTTCTTTCTCAGGACGAGTCTCTACTTCCCTCTTGTTTCTAAGGGTGACTACAAGTTTCGCTTGCTCATGGTAAGAACCACTTGCATGCGAATTTTCAACCACATATTGTCCCTTAGGATTGCTTTCTGGTTGACTTGGTAACTTTCCCTCAGCACGTTTGCTGAGTGCATTAGCAAGTTGGCCCACCTGGGCCTCAAGTTTTGAAATGGACTGGGTGTGGGAATGGAGCAACTGGGTGTTAGCCTCTAGCCCTTGAAGAGCTTGTAACACTTTGTCCTCAAAAGATGAGTTTCTTTGAGGTGGAGGGGCGGAAGGCTGTTGCTGCTGAGTAGAACCGTAAGCTGAAGGATTAGGAAAATTTTGCCTCTGAGGTTGGGGAAAAGAATTACCCTGACCCTGTTGTCTCCAGGAGAGATTGGGGTGATTTCTCCATCCTGGGTTGTAAGTGTTGGAAAATGGATCATTTCCCGGTCTAGGGAATCCCTGAGCCAAATTGACTTGCTCTTGGACATACTCTGGATACTGGGAAGCAATGGGACAATCACTCGCTGAGTGACTTGAACTAGAGCATAAGGCACATGCCTCTTGGAAAGTATTAGGCTGAGAAGAAGAAGAAGAGATTTGACCAACTGAGAGTAGCTGGTCAAGTTTACGAGTCAAGACGGCCACTTGATCAGAAAGATCATTGGATTGTTTAATCTCATAGACTCCCCTTTGTGAACTAGATGAAGGTCTCTCAGTCCTAGAGGCAGAAGCATGGTGTTGGGAATTTTCACTGAGGTTGTCAAACAATTCCCATGCTTCGTTTTCATTTTTCAGCATGAATGTGCCACTACAAGAGGCGTCAACCATTTGACGGTTACGTTCACTTAAGCCATCATAAAAACATTGGACAAGTTGCCACTTTGGCACTGCATGATGGGGACACCGACGAATGATGTCTCGAAACCTTTCCCAGGTTTCATGGAATTGCTCAGTATCTTGTTGAGAGAAAGTGGTGATGTCTCTCCTGATTTTATTTGTTCTACCTATGGGAAAGTACTTTTTGAGAAACTCTTGTTGCATTTGTGCCCATGTGGAAATAGTGCCTGGTTCCAAGGAATTGAACCAGTGTTTGGCTTTGTCCTTAAGTGAAAAAGGAAAAAGCCTCAGCCTAAGAGCATCATCAGTGAAGTTTGGAATTTTGAATGTGGAGCAGATTTCTAGGAATTCATCCAAGTGCTTATATGGGTCCTCGTTATTAAGTCCATAGAATGATGGGAGCATCTGAATAATGCTGGACTTAATTTCATATTGAGTTGCCTCGACATCGGGCAAACGGATGCAAGAGGGTGATGTGTAAACTGAGGGAATAAAGTACTCCCTCAATTGTCTGGTGAGTGGTGGGTCATTAGCATCTTCTAAGGCCATTGGTTCAGGTGATTCTAGAAGACCTCTAATGCGGTTTTTAGCTCGAATCTTCCTAGCAGTTCTCTCTAACTCAGAGTCAATGGGAACCAACTCAGGAATAACAGACCGACGCCCGTGCATAAAACATAAAACACACAAGAACTCTAAAGACTCCTAATTTTTTTATTTTTTTTATTTTTTTTTGCGAAGGAACGGGTGATGAAATCCCGAGCCTCTTTTTTTTTTTTGAGCTTTTTAGCACCTGCGAGCGCTGCAATAACAAACGTTAGAAAACAAACAGACAATAGGCGGTTGAACCTGCCGTAAAAGAAATAAGAGGGGTATTTGAAGTACCAACCTCTATAAAAATAAAAAGGTGAGAGAGATTAATCTCCACACAAAAGAAATATATATACAATATAGGTATTGACAGTAAGTAAAAAGGAGGGATTAACCTCCAAAGTCAGGAGTTAGATTAGCAAGGAGGAATTAACCTCCAGAGTTAGAAATTAGCAGTTAGAAAATAAAATAAAAAAGAGAGGCGGTAAAACCGACCCCTATAGTCAGAAAGTTAGTAGTCCAATTGTCCAATATCCAAAAACCAAAAGTCCAAAAGTCCTCTACAAAATTATGTTACACGGTTGGGATGAGAAGATCTACTGACTATTTCACTTTTTTTTTTTTTCTTTTAATGTTATTTTGTTTTGAATTTCAAAATTCAAAGTAACAATCAAAGTCCCCGGCAACGGCGCCAAAAATTTGACCGTGTCGTACCGAGTCAAAAATACATTTATAAAAACAAGGAATTAACTACTACTCCAGAGAATAGTGGCTAAGTCCGAGTATCGATCCACGGAGACAGATTGGCTAAATTACATTATTTTCGATTGATCTCTATTTTAATTCGAAGGCAAGATAGTTGATTGATTTGATTCTCAAGAGTAATTAAACTAAAGAAAAATGGTAATTGATTAAATTGGTGGAGAAAAATATCTAAGGTTCCGAATCCACACCGACCACGTAACAATGTTATGTGTAGGTTAAGTTTATTATTCGAATCATAATTGTCAAGAAAATAATTGTGTTGTTAACAGGCATGACTTCATCATAGACACCGCTACGTATTTTTGTCGGCGCTGGATGAAAATCCTGAAGTCGCCCCTGCCCATATCACGAAGATTCATTGACTCGTATAAATACTTATTGTAACATATTTATTTGTTTGAGTTTTTAAGAGAAATGTAGACTATAAACATGAAGAGATAAGTTTGTATATTGTTCAACTTCAAACTTTTTGAGAATTTTGAGTTTCAGTTGAGGGGATTAAGTGTATTAGTGAAAAAAACCATATATGTGACAAGTGAGGACTTGTATAGCTCGGATCATTCTGTTGTTCCTGCTGATTTCTCTGATTTGGGATCTTGTATTGAGAATTCTGAACAGAGATATATATTTATTATGCACAACAAAAGTTCGATGAAATGACTCAAAGAAATTGTCACTTGCAACACTATGGTTGATGGCTACATGAAGTTAGAAAACAAGGGGAGAACATTGGGTTTGTTCGGATTGATGCCCAACAAGAATGGTTTTTCACAGAATTTGGTGGTTTTCGGATTTTTTTGAAAGCGAGTGAGTTAGAGATTGCTCGTGGGTTGTTTGAGATGATGCTAAGGAGGAACTCGATGATTAATGGATATGCAAGTAATGGATAGAGAAGCCTTGAGGAATTGGGTCGCTTGGAACTCGATGATTAATGGATATGAAAGTAACAGTCATTCTAGAGAAGACTTGAGGTTGTTTAAGGAATTGGGTTCGAAGAATCACGTGGGGATTCGTTTGCATTGGCAACGATTAATGGTGCTTGTACTGATTTGAGATCTCCATGGTCAATTATTGTTGATGAAGTGGAATTTGACTCCATTTTGGCGAGTTCTCTTGGAAATTTGTATACGGAGTTTGGTGATATGGATAGTGCAAGTCATGTTTTGAACGAGATGCAATATCCAGATGAGTTCTCTCTATTGGCATTGATCTTGGGGTATGCAAATAGTGGTAGAATGAAAGATTCTAGAAATTTTTTTGATTGTGTAAAAAGTGATTCGTGTATTGTGCTATGGAACACCTTGATAGCAGGCTACATTGCCAATGAGTAAACAAACGAATCATTGGTTCTTCACAACAAGATGTGAAAAAATGAAAATTCATATATTTTTTTTAAGATCGGTAGTTATGATTGTATACAAAATTTCATGGTGAATTGTCACACTTGCACTTTTTGCTGTGAGCAATTAACTTCGCATTCTGGTTGATGGAATTCAATATAGAATGAACATATGATACTTACAGAATTTCGTAGTTTGCGAGATTGCTTTCTTCCTCAGCCTAAATTCTTGAGAAGGTCCTTACTTCATGTTGCACCTATCCTGACTTTTTGGTTTTTAACTTGGTGAAATGCTATGTTGCCCAATGAAAGATGACTCATTTTTGTGGGAGTGGTTGCTTTGATTTTTACAAGAAGCTGCCCCCATCATCATCAGCAGCAAAAATCTTATTACCCTGAAAAATTAGTATAAGATGACTGCTACCTCTCCCACTCATCCTCCTCTTACTGCTCCTAATACTACCACTACTACATTAGTATGAAATAATTACCTATGCACAATTTATCTTTGGAAATAATTAACAGATAAAATGTTTCTGCATAACCCTGAAAATTTTGGGTCCTACCATATACTTTGTGGTGGGCAACAATATTTAAAGGGTGAAGCCCTAGACGACTACGCTACGTGTGCATTTTTCTGAACATAAATTTTTCAGCTTGCACTGAGCTTCCATAAGTGTTTAAGGAGCATTCAGTTTTCTTAATCTGCATTTGGATTGACTGTTGATGAAAGGTTTTTATTTCCTTCTCAGGGTCATGGTGATGATCAATCAAACTTTAGAATTTTTTTCAACTTTCTTTTGTGATGATATCTCTTTTCTATGGTTTATGAAAATCCATCTCAGATTCTTTTGAACTAGATTATCATATGAAATACAGAGGGCTTACATTATGTTCACATTGCAACACGAATTCAAGGTGAACAAGAGGGACACAATGGCATTTTCGACAAGCCATAGTGGTCAAGCGGAGGGGGTGGAGAAGAAGAAGTTCATCTACCTCGGAGACGGAACCAGAGATTTCTGCACTAGATTCGAAATTAGGAGTTTTAAACCAGGTATAAAGTTTAGTGACTTGTCACTAGATTCGAAATAGCTTTGTTCGTTGATTTCTTCAGCTTTTATGAAGTTTGGTGAGTTGTCACTAGTTTCAAGAGTTGTCTAGTTGGAGATTTTTTCAATTTTCTGTACAAAATTAGAACTTTTATAAATTAGTGGAATGTCACTATCTTTTTGGGTCATTGGAAATGGTTAGTCAGAGGTGAAGTAGAGGTGGGGTGGTGGTTAGCCAGAGATAGGATTTGTTGTTTTTTTTTTGAATTTCCTATACGAATTTAGAAATTTTAAAATTAGCGACATTTCACTAATTTTTTGGGTCGCCAGAGGTGGGGTGGAGGTGGTCGGTTGGAGGCGGGAGTTTTTTTTTTTTTGAATTTCCTATACGAAATTAGAAGTTTTAAAAATTAGTGACATTTCACTAATTTTTTTTGGTTGCCGTGGTCGTCGGGGGTAGGACTTTTTATTTTTATTTTTTAAATTTCCTGTACAACTTAGAATTTTTAAAAATTAGTGACATTCTATTTTTTTTTTGGTCACTGGAAGTGATCGCCGGAGGTAAAGTTGTTATTTATTTATTTTTTAAAAAAAAATTCCTGTACGAAATTAGATGTTTTAAAAATTAGTGACATACTAATTTTTTTGTTCGCTAGAAGTGGTGACCGGAAGTGGCCACTTCCGGTCACCACCAGAGGTGGGGTGGTTGTCGATGGAGATAAGAGTTGTTTTTGTCTTTTTTTTTTTTTTTGAATTTTCAACTTCTAAAAATTAGTGACATTTCACTAATTTTTTTGGTTGCCGGAGGTGGGCCGGTGGTCGGCAGAGGTAGGAGTTTTTTTTTTTTTGAATTTTTAACTTTAAAAAATTAGTGACATTTCACTAATTTTTTTGGTCGCTGGAGCGGTGGTGGTCGGCAGAGATAGGAGTTGTTTTTGTAAATATATATATATATATATATATATTTTTTTTTTTTTTTTTTTTTTTTGAATTTTCAACTTTAAAAAATTAGTGACATTTCCCTACTTTTTTTAATGGTCGCCGGAAGTGGTCACTGGAGGTAGGGTGGTGTATTAGTGACATTTCACTAGGCGGAGGCGTGATGGTGATAGGTGGAGGTAGGAGTTGTTTTTTTAATTTATTTTTAATTTATTTTTTAAAATTTTGGACTTGTAAAAATTAGGGACATTGCACTTTTTTTTTCCCCCCCAAAGTTGGTGGCCGAAGGTGGGGTGGTGGTCGACGCAGGTAGGACTTATTTTTGTTTTTCAACTTTTAAAGATTAGTGACATTTAACTTAGTTTTAAAAATTAATGACATTTCACTAATTTTTTGGGGTTGCTGGAAGTAGTTACCGGAGGTGGGGTGGTGGTCGGCGGAGGTATTAGTTTTTTTTTTTTTTTTTTTGAATTTTCAACTTTAAAAAATTAGTGACATTTCACTAATTTTTTTTGGTCGCCGGAAATGGTTGTTGAAGGTAGGAGCTGTTTTTTTTTAAATATTATTTTAACTTTTAAAGATTAATGACATTTCACTAGTTTTGCATTAGGGTATTTTAGTAATCATGCATCACCCTTGTCTTTATGTTTGATCGCAAAAGTTCATTGTCCTTCCCTTTAAAAATGTCGAATGTTTTAGATTTTTGTTTGAATGACCCCTTTTTTAAAAAGGTTAGAACTGTTAGTCGTAGTTCATGAGGTTTGAACCTTAGTCCTGTCTATCAAAGATTCAAAGTACAAGGAGCCCGTTTGGATGAAGTAATAGGCCCCTAACTAAATAATCCTTGTTCCCCTCATCCCTCTTCCACGCCATATCCCTTGTTTGGCAGCGCCAAAACACACCCGGATGATTCATCCGGCCTCTCCCCTCATCCCTCTTCTCCTGGACTAAATATAGATAGGGGGGGTGCTTATGTTTAGTCCGGCCTCCTTATCAGGAGCAAATTACCTCCCTATCCCCACACCTCCACACAGACACAATCAGATCAGATCCAGGAAAACTTGAAAACTTGAACATTGAAAATTAACATAATTGAGAATTGAAAAATTGAATGTTTGGAAAATTGAAAAATTAAGGTTGTTCTTCTCTGGGTTCATGCATGTTTAGAAAAAGTGAAATTAACATACATATCGTGACTATCGTCATTGCGGACCTTCGTCCCCGGCGGACCATCGTCGTCTAGTCTGGGTTTGTAGAGAGTGAGAGGAGGAGAAAGGTTGATTGCAAGATGGAGATGAAGGGGTTGATCGGAGATGGGGATGGAGTGGTTGATCGGAGATGGCGGTGGATAGAGTGGCTGTGATTTAGAGAGAGAGAGAGAGAGAGAGAGAGAGAGAGAGAGAGAGAGAGAGGGAGGGAGGGAGGGAGGGAGGGCGGGAGAGGGTCTCGTTGCTGGGAAAATGAACCCTGGTGGTTTTGTTACTTTGTTTAACAAAGCAGTGATATATATACATATACTACATATTTGATGATTTTTTTATCAAAGTAAATGATATATATACATATATAGAAAAAATGGAAAAATAATTATTATAGCTTAATTTTTGTTAAGTATAAAAAATTAATAATTAGTGAAAAGTATATCACATTAATTAATTTCAGTATTTATATAATTATTTAAATGCATAATCTAATGCATGCATTACCAAGGGTAAAATAGTCTTTTAATAGATTTTTACATCATCTACCCTCCTTATCTCCCTTTTTTTATCCATCATCCAAACTATGGACTATTTAATCTCCCCTACTTAACTGTCACATCAATGAGGGTCCACCCTTCTTATTTAATCCCCCTGACTATTTTATCTCCCCTTACTATTTAATCCCTCTAAAACTAATACGTCATCCAAACGAGCCGAAGGTGCCTTACTTGCAATTACGTGTCAATTGTTGATTGAAAACAGTTAACTCCTTTCATTTATGCTGCACACTTGTAAAATTTAATCTAAAAAAAATCCCTTATTTCTTGCTTACCAAAACAAATTGGGAAAAATTCAACAATTGACACTCCCAAACTTCACTTAATTTCAATTAATCTCCCAAATTATAACTCCGTTGTTCAATCGACACCCCACCGTCTAAGTCTGTTAGCTCCCAAACGGAAATCGCTGAGTTGGCAGAAAAAACCACATGTTAAAAAAGAGAAATAAAAAATGCAATAATGCCTCAAAATCTCTCTCTCCTCCCTCCCCACCTCCTCCGGCTAGGGCTGCAAACGAACCGAGCTGCTCACGAGCAGCTCGTGGCTTGGCTCGTTAAGACTCGGCTCGGCTTAGTTCGATAAGTAAACGAGCCGAGCTCGAGCTCGATTTTCAGGCTCGTTTAGTTAACGAGCTTGCTAAAGCTCGGCTCGATTGCATAGGCTTGGCTCGTTTAAGGAGGCTCGTTAAGTAGGCTCGGCTCGTTAGTAAACGAGCCAAAAAATCGAGCTCGATTGCAAACGTGAAAATGGCAACGTGAAAATGGCTCGATTGCAAATGGCTCCATTTTCACGTTTGCACCCCTTAAACGTTTAAGGGGTGCAAACGTGAAAATGGCTCGATTGCATAGGCTTGGCTCGTTTGCACCCCTATGACCTCCGCCCACCACCCATTTTCACGATCTGACTGGATCCCCTTTTTATTTGATATCCTTATGTTTCTGATGGAGACGATAATTGATAATCGAAGGAAACTCCATTCACTGCTTGATGTCTACAATTGAAGTAAGATCCTAGGGAATGAATGAACTTTAGGTAAACAATTGAAGCACGAGAGCAAGTTCTAAACCTAAAATAATTTGAGGCAAAATCGATTATTGCTTGGATTGTGACTTTTTGTGTGTGTGTGTGTGTGTGTGTGGTTATCTTGGAAATTGTAGATTGGGGAACTTGTTAATTGATTTAGGACTTACTTTGAGAGGCCCTAGAAACATTGACCTGTTACTCGATTTAAGCGCTCTCCGAAATAATCATCGACATTGTCTGTTCTTACCGAAAATAATTGCTTTGTTCTTACGCTAGAACTCGAAGATACTCTTTCCCACCTCAGGCTCACTTCGCTACCGTCCAATTCAACGCCAATTGCACTACTTGGGTTATCCTCTTCTCGTAAATAGTTGGGTAGAACTTTACAAAATCATATTTACACTGTTGCTAGGTTGTGTCAGCACTCATACGTGGCAGCATCACAAGGTGTTGTGTCAAGACCAGTGGGAGGAGCTGGAGGCAAATGGAGCCGCGTAATGGGAAAAAAGGAGGAAGAGAGACAACAATGACATCGTTGTGGGTCCCCGATCCGGTGACCGGATACTACAGGCCTGAGAATCACGCCGACGAATTCGACTTTGTTGAGTTGCGTGAGATGCTCCTCAATAACAAAATTAGACCACACTAATTTTCCAAACATGAAATCAAAACTGTGGTCCTCATTGAAAGATCTGGAGATGGTCGTGATGAAGATAATTGGACGGGTGGATGGTCGTTTGGTTGCATCAATTGGGGGGCGGGGGCGGGGGGGGGGGGGGGGGGGGTGACTGAGCAATTTAACGAAGCTAACAATTCCACCTCAGCGATTTCCGTTTGGGAGCTAATAGACTTAGAAGGTGGGGGGGTCAATTGAATAACGAAGCTATAGTTTGGGAGGTTAATTGAAATTAAGTAAAGTTTAGGAGTGTTTGAGACATTGAGGTCAAAGTTTAGGGGTTTTTAAAAAAAAAAAAATTCCCAAATAAATTCCCTCAATAACGATTTGCTCGCGAGTAAGGCAAAACTTTATCCAAATATACTGAACAGGAGCTCCTATCCAATTTTTGTAGTGACCAGTTTGGTCTAATTCTAGGCCGTTATGAGCCCCTAACAATAATTGAAATCGTTTATTTTGCAAAGCTCGCCGAGTATGTGATTCATGAGAAGAATTAGCTTGGTCAAATATCGATAGGTACACGAATGAAACATATTTGTATAGAAGAAAAGCAATTTTAAGATTCAAATTATTTGTTGCGATCTGATTTTTGTTGTAGAAATCTGATCCGTACATACACTTTTAGATATGCGATCAAACTAATTTGTTGTAAGAATAACAAACTCGGCAAATTTTACAAAGGGTGATTCTATATAGCTCCCATTTATTACTTCATACCACCCGATTTCTACATGCAACCCAGCTGACGTGGAAATTTTACATTTTTGCTTCAAATATCCCGGTAAAGTTCCCAAAATACCCTTCCTTTAATTTTTCTCCAAATTTTGAAAAAACTCTCCCTCTTCTCCTCCCTCCTCCCCTTCTCATAACCCACGGCCTCTCCTCTCCCATACTCCACCACGACACCCATCACCCATCACCACCCACTGCCCCTCCGACCGGCGACCACCACCACTATCGCGACAACGACCAAGCGGCTCAGATCTGACCCGGAACTAAAACGTGTGTTCATTTACTCGGTATATATACATATATATATATATGTGTGTGTGTGTGTGTGTGTGTGTGTGTGTGTATGTATATCTAAATGTATATGTATATATATACATATATCGTATAGATCTCTGTAAGGTTCCTGAAAAATCGCTTTATAGTTGTTAATTTCAAGTGAGATTGGTTGATCAGAAGTTGTTTGGACTGAAATTTGTCAGTTGAAACGTCATTGACGTCGAAGGAATTCGGTATAGAATTTCCGAAAAACGATCTAAATTTCGGGAGATAGTTGTCGAAAATTTCAATACCAGCTGTTTGGGCAATGATCGAACGGGAATTATCCACCGAAAATCAACATGGTTTTCGACAATTAACTCCTGTAATTTTCAACAATTTTCGGGATTTAACTTCTAAAGTATACCTAGTTTAGTTATTTATTGTCTTTTAATACCTTTAATTTCAATGTTACATGCTTTCTTTATGCATAACTTTTATTAATAATATTACTTTACTATGTTTAAACCCGCAGGCATGGATCCACGAGCACTTTCCTACGCTTCAACAACCAGAAAACCCAAATTACACGGACGATCTTCCACGTGCACATAGGTGGTTGCCTCGTCGCGAGGCTGGCAATGTCTCCGAGGGAGAGCCTACTACACCATTCACGACGGAGTCCTACACTAGATGTCACTAGATGCTACTTGAGCATTGTGTTTACTTTGATTAGACTATGATGGACCTTATGCTTATGTATGTTTAGACTATGATAGACTTTGGTTATGTATTTAAGTGGATGGACCACGATTATGATCTATTTTGGATGGATATGGTTAGACTTTGGTTATGTATGACTTTTATGTATGTTGATATTATGATGTATTTTGATATTTTGGTAAGTGTTTGCACTAATCACTATCTGCTTTCTGGATTTACATAGTTCGGATATTTACTACCGAAAAATAGCATAAATTTCGGGTACAAACTACCGAATTCATTAACAAATTTCGGACATCAATGCCCGTCCTAAATGTTTGCTCTCTGGATTTACATAGTTTGGATATTAACTACCGAATTATTGCACTAATTTCGGGTACAAACTACCGTATTTATGAACAAATTTCAGGCATTAACTCTCGTTTGCATGCCTCTGTTTAAAATTGGTCATTCAACAATATATAAACTGCATATCATGAAGGGAATATCAATTGCACCTGTATGAATTAAGTTCTTGAATAGACTTACACATTAATTGACAACAATCTCAAAGTTACAAAAATCTCGAATAAATTACAAGTACGCATTGTCAACACCAAATTACAAGTACGCATTGTCAAAGTTACAAGTACGGTACATTGACTACTGAGTAATATCAAAATCCTCTGCAGTTGCTACATCAGACCCGATTATCCTTCCAAACTCTTCGATTCGACTAGCAAACGGAGGTTCCCATCCGTTCGCATATGGTTCTCGATATCTGTGCCATTTCAACGTTTCTTCGGTGGGAAACACCTATCACATATTGTTCAAGAAAAAATTAGGATAAATAACTAGCTCGCATGTGTTTAAGTAAGTAGCAGCCAACTTTTTTCAAAGTACTAACCGTCTCTGTTGTGAAGTGTTCCGTATGATCATATACGCCACCTACTGACCCCGTTGTGCGACTACCATGCGTGGAAGCATAACCCTTAAAAAATATCACAGCAACATTAGGAAGATTAGATTTGTTTGGTATCAAAACATGGATATAAACTACCGAAATATTGTCTAAATTTTGGTTTATAACTACCGAAATAATGTCCCAATTTCGGAACTCAATTGTCGAAATATTTTCCCAATTTCGGGAGTTATATACCGAAACATATGACGTTTTTCGGGACTGCATTTTCGTGTCGAACAAACGGACAGATTACTAAGTCGGAAAACAATGCGTTACCTCTTGGGTCGTTTTTTGCTCGAAAGTCTTCATTTCCGGGATACCAGCCTCACTCTCCACTTCCATGCTTTCTTCTAAGGTGACCGTCTTCTCTATTGCGGACTCTTTTGGTGAGTTTGGAGTTCTAAGTTGTTCCATTATCTCCCCAAGTTCTTCTAATTGAAGTGAAGGAGAGGATCCTTCCATCGACTCATCAAAATTTTCCATTGATTGAGAGAGATGAGAGATGGATGGGGAGAATGTAGGAACAAGTATGAAATTTTTTTGACCTAACCTAACAATGGAGGAAGAAGAGTGAGAAGAAGAGGTCTGGGGAAGAAAAAGGGGTGGGTTGGTATGTAGTAATAAGATAAAAAAGGTTTGTGTAAATGGGTTGTATGTAGTAACTCGAGGGGCAAAATGGACTTTTTGCAAGAGGGGTTTTGGGATTTATTTTGACCGGGTGGTATGAAGTAATAAATGGGAGCTATATAGAATCACCCTTTTACAAAAAGAACAATTTAGATCATTGTTATAGGCTCCACGAAGGCCGGACAACTAGACAAACTGAAAAAGTAAATAATTTAATAAAAGAAAATGGACAAGAACCCTGTCCTCTGTACGTTATTACCCAACATTGCACCAGGCTGTCACAAACCCCACCAACCTTTGGGTCATCCTTTTCGTCTCCTCCCCACTCAACCTTTATTGGGTCATTCTGCCACCACCACCACCAAACAGCAGTACCGCACCACCCAAGAAGATAAGAACTATCCAAACAAACTGCCAAACCGCACTCCCCCTCTCCTCTCCTCTCCTCCCCTCGCATTATATAAATCAATCAATCAATCTCTCTCTCTCCAAACAAAAAGGTGGAAAGAGATTTTAAGAAAGAAAAGAGGTCACTTCCCTCACTCACTCAGCTCAGGGACAATGTACCTTGTGAATTACTCCTATTTGTTCACAAATCTCATTCTGCTCACAGTGCTAGTTCCCCCACTACCCCTAGCACTTCCTAAACCGGATCCGGCTTCTATCCAAGCCTTGTTGCCGGCGTCTACTATCCCGGCTTTCCCTGAACAATCTGACATCGCCGGCTGCCCCTTGGACCTCCCTGACGAGCTTTTTGACGGCGTCAAATCGGCATGCGGCATCACGGCCAAGAGCAGCAAATCTCGATCGGATACCACTCAGCAGCAGCTCCTGCGTAGCAGGTGCTGCCCTGTTCTCGCCGCCTGGCTCTACTCCGCCTACTCGGAGACGGCTCTGGGAAAAACCAACAACAAGAACAAGGCGGCGCCCCAAACGGCGGCGGCGTCGTACGACCTCCCCCTCCTTCCCGACGACTCGGAGACCTGTATAGATAGCTTCCAGAAGGCTCTTAACGAGAGGGGGATAGAATTAGTAAAGCCAAACAAGACTTGTGAGATGGTGAGTTGTTATTGTGGTATAACATTGCACCCATTGAGCTGCCCAGAAGCGTTCGCGGAAGATGGGAAGCTCGTTGGTGATCATAATAAGAGCGTAAAGAGATTGGAGAGAGATTGCTCCGGTGGTACTCCGGGTGTTGCTGGGTGTTCCAAGTGCTTGAACAGTCTCCACCAGGTAATCTCTCTCTCTCTCTCTCTCTCTCTCTCTCTCTCTCTGTGTGTGTGTGTGTGTGGTATTGATTAAATAAATTAAAATGAAGAAGAGAGCCGATTAATTTTAGGGTTGATTTGAGTCTTCTTCGATGAGCAGTATAATGTGAGTCGAACAAATTGGGAAAGTGTTCTTGTTTTCCTTTTTCTATGCCTACACATTCTCGCCTACTTCTACGCGCCAAATTTAGTTGGTTATATTGCACGTGCCTTTGCAATCTACCACTAATAAAATAACTAGTGAAATTACTCCTAAAATTGATAAAACAACCAATGAAGTAGCTTAAACAAATAATGGAATAGTCTAAAAACGAGAAAATAAACTCAGCACCATCTCTTATAAAGGAGCTAAAATTGAAAAGGAAGAATTAGTCAAAAATGCAATATTTTTTACCTCTTTTAAAAAAAGGACACGGGTATTTTTAGATGGGTGAGGAGGACATCTTCTTTTCAACATTTTAGACATAAGCACATAAAGAAGTTCTGTGGACAAGATTGCCCTCCTCACCAGGAAATAAACCCACCTCAGTGCCATCGCCGTCTCTAGTTCAACGTTAGGGTTCTGAGACCTCTTGTGGAGAGATTTCGCTCCAAATATCACGCAACTCTCAAGCTCGCTACAGAACTCGGCTCTCCACCTCAGCAACGAATCTCTGCCTTCCAATCCGATCTCACCTCTAGGAATCTCAATTCTCAGCGACTGAATCTCCTTGAAATTCTTCAATACTTCATGAGGCGAATAAAAAGAGCAATCATTCTCATCATCATCAAGGCAAGTGGATTTCGAAGTGAAGATGCGACGGAGAATGAATCGAATCAGCGATGCTATTGTCTTCCCAATCAAACTCTTTGACACACTTTTCGAATTAGTAGATCCTAATTGATAGTCACAATGATTATAATTCGATTTCGTAGCGATCGGGTGGTCGATGCACGATTGTTGTTTGAGACTGATTTTGCGAGGGACTGTGAGCAATGTTCTAAAACTCGCTAGGCGCTCCCAGGTCGGCCGGGGACCTTCGAGCTTCCAGTCCGAGTACTCGGCCTTCGAGAAATTACTCGGTTTTTTTTTTTTTTTTAAATTTTTTATAATATATGGACATTGTAGACAATGTAGAGACATGTAAAATTGTAAAGTAAATACTACGAAGTACCAAACAAGTAGTCAATCCATAAGAACTAGTCAATTTTCATAGTTCAACTTCAAACCAAATAAAACCACGTAGTAGCAAATAACTAGTCAATTACAAAGTTCAAAGTTAAAAAATAAATAAAACTAAGTGGCACAAAACTAGTAAGCAACTACTCATCCATCTCCTCTTCTTCTCCATATCCTTCCATAACAAGGCCCTCATCGTCCTCTCACTCAAAATCCTCATCTACCTCCTCATCATCATCGGCATCATCTTCGGACACAAAATCGTCTTCATGTAGCTCTCGTACTTCAACATTTCTACCACTTCTTCTAGGTTCAAGCTATTCATCCGCTCCCATGGCTTCTCCAATCAACTCATATGAAAGTCCCGAAATTGGATCAATTCCATCATCACCTCTTTCAACAATCCATCCTTGTGCATGTGTTGCTTCATTAGCAAGTAAGACATCTATTTTTTTCTCCTTCCTCCTCTTTTTATTGTTGATGAGTTTGGCATTGAATTGGACATAGACTAGATTGTTCAACCTTGTTGCATCTAGTCTATTCCTTTTCTTTGTATGTATCTACACACAATAGAAAAATCCTAAGTTAATATACGTGTATAGATTATAGAGAGTGAGATGCTTTCTAGCTAAAGAGTGTATGTACTTACTCCCTCAAAAGTGCTCCAATTTCTTTCACATCCCGATGAGCTTGAAGTCAAAGAGAGAATTCTAGTGGCCATTTTTTTCAAATTGGGTGTATGATTGTCATAGTTAGACCACCATCCAACTAGACATGAAAGAAGCACAATTCTATTAGCACTAAGTTACTTACTTACTTGATAAAAATTAACAACAAAAAAAATACCAAGGAAAGTAATTATTAATTTACCCGGATCATAGTTGTCATGGTTAGACTCACATCCCTTTGCGGCTATAGCTTTTCCAAATGTACCCTCTTTGTTTTTGTACTTGATCAACTCCACGTTAATAACTTGATCTTGCATATCAAAATTATCGGGAAAGAAAGCTTCAACACAATCAACAACCCCATCCATAATACTTGCATCATCTTTCATGGTAGAATCCTTGAAGAAGTAAAAAGGATTCAAGAAGTAGGCCGTCAAATGCAATGGCCTATCTAACCGTTCATAGGCTTTTTCATTAATGACCTCAAGTATCAACCGGTAGCTAGGCTCATGTTGCTTGTATACCTCTTTGATATCTTCTTTAGCTTGTTTGAGCTCTCCATACACAAAGCCCATTGAGGGCTTCCAATCCTCATCAACAAGTCTAAGAATCTTAAATAATGGAGCGAACACTTTTAAGCAGAGGCTTACCTTATTCCAAAATCCCGGACTCGAAATGATTGCATTTGCCTCTTTCCCCTTTCCCTTTTTAGCCCATTTAGTATCCTCCCATTCTTTGCTACCAACCATATGCCGCAAGTCATGTTTCTTATCCATCATACTTTGCAAAGTCAAGAACGCGGTAGCAAATCTCGTAGCACCCGGCCTCACTATGTCTCTTCTTTTTGTATATTTTCTCATCATAGCCAATGTCTTATGATGAGCATACACAAATATAGTGAATTTTTTTGCCTTCTCAATAGTTTCTTTGAAACTCTTTTGCTTGCCAATTCCTTCAAGCATGAGATTTATAGTGTGGGTGGCACATGAGGTCCAATATATGGTAGGTCTCTTGACCTTTAGCTAATTCGCCGCCGCCATATTGTTGGATGCATTGTCCGTCACAACTTGAACAACATTTTTGGGGCCAATCTCATCTATGAACTTGTCAACATATCCAAAGATATACTCTGCGGTGTGCGATGTCTCCGAATCTTCCTTGGAAGAAATAAAAGAAGTTCCTTGCTTGCAATTAACACATAAGTTCATAATGCTTCTCCTTTTTCGGTCGGACCAAGCATCGGTCATGATAGAGCAACCCGTTGAAGCCCACTCTTCTTCTTGCTTCTTGAGTAAGGTTTTGGTTCTTTCTACCTCTTCCTTCAACAATGGCTCCCTTAGTTGGTATCGGGTTGGAGGTTGGTACGCCGGGCCAAATTGACCAACCGCTTCAACAAACCGTTTAAAACTATCATTGTCGATAGCATTGAATGGAATAGCCGTTTCATACACCCATCGAGCCAAATATTGACTCACCTCATGACTTTTCTTCTTTGAAATTGCATCATTTAAGTTTTGTTGCCTCATTTGCTTACTTGCACTCAAATTGGGATTCATGGCCATTGCAAATTTATCCATGGGACCAACATGATGGGGCTTTTTCTTTGATCCTCGAACTTCCATTTCATCATGATCATCTTCATCTTCTTCATCTAGTATGTGCACTTCCTCCCTAAGATTCATTTCCGCCTCCTTCTTCTCTCTCTTTTTACCTTTTGTATCTTCAAGAGCTTTCTTACACTTCTCTTGATCTTCCTTGGTTGACTTAGGGCAAGGAGCAACATTACCCCTAATACGAGCAACGTGTTCTTTCAACCTATGAATCCCTCCACCATATTCCTTCAAACACAAAAGACATCTTGTTCTATCCTTATTGTTAGGATTCACAAGAACGGCATATTCCCATCCGACATCACTTGAATTTCTTTTCAAAACACTACACTCGGAAGTGTTAGACGCCGCCGAAGATTGGGATTGAGCCATTGATATTTGATACTAATTACTAGCCCTACAAAATAACACAACATGATAACACAAAACACATATTCTGAATTCCAATTTAGGAGTAAACATACCATTGGAAAAATAAACTAAAAATTCTAAGTGCATAACATAACAAATGGATTAAGCTAGACAAACAGTGTTATGAAGTACCTATTTAATGGAAAAAAAACAATAATTATAATTGGAAAAAAATTAATAAACACTAATTATAATTGGAAAAATAACTAATTTTTGAATAAACACTAATTATAGTGGCTGTGGTATGAAGTAACTAATTAATAAACACTAATTATAATTTTAAACTCGACAAACTAATTTTAAACTACACAACCAGTGGGCACAATTACGTAAAACAACACATACTTATGTCATTATGTGAGGGAAAAAAAAAAAACTAAAGCTAGTCAACAGTCAACACAATTACATACAACTAAACCTAGTCAACAGTCAACACAATTACACAACACATACTTATGTCATTATTGAGGGGAAAAAAAAGAAAGAAAAGAGAACAGTAATAGCTGTGAACGACAGCTGTGCTAAGTGCTAACTGCTACAGTGACTTTGTGTGTTCTATATATAATATACTGTGGTGTGTGTTCTATATAGTATATACTACTCCCTCCGTCCCAATTTTATAGTCCCTCGTTTTATCCTAACTGGATAAAAAAATGATTATATCTTTCAATCGGTAATACATTTTATATGCAATATGGATCTTGTTTGATAGATCTTGATTTAATCTAATAAACAAAGTGTTCAAAATCACCTAAAACATTGTAGATTATAAGATATAACACTTTGAAAAGTGGCACGAACTTCCAAAAGGGACTATAAAATTGGGACGGAGGGAGTATATACTTGTGTGTGTGTGTGTGTGTGTGTGTGTGTGTGTGTGAGAGAGAGAGAGAGAGAGAGAGAGAGAGAGAGAGAGAGAGAGAGAGAGAGAGAGAGATGACGACGCCAAACGACGACGACGGCGACGAGACGACGATCGCGATGAGCAGACGATCGAGATGAGCAGAAATCGAGATGAGCAGAGAGGAGAGATCGAGATCGACGAGATGAGTAGCTGTGGATCGAACTCTGGAAGGAGGAGTGGACTCAGTGGAGGCCAAATTTGATTTAGGTCGTAAGTTCTGTTACTTCTATATATAAAGGTTGTTCAAAAACCACTTAGCCCCCTCAACATCTAGAAATTTTCTGTTTTTCATCCCGATTTTTCCCGACTGGGTTCCAACTCGCCGAGTCGGCGATTCATCGCGACTTACCGCCTCGCCGAGTAGTCGGCGACTAACGTCGACTTATCTCCGACTAGACCTTCCACCGACTAACCCCGCCGACTAGGGTATAGTCGCCTCGGTTGGGTACCGAGGAGCGACTTCTCGGCCGACTTGTCCGAGTTTTAGAACACTGACTGTGAGGGAAACGGTGTTGTTTTTGGGGATTATGGAGGCGAAGCGCTTGCAAAGGGACATGGATCGGGTGAGGGAATAGGCGTCATGTAGTTTGTTGAAGATGAGGTGGAGAATTGCATCCGAGAAGCGATTGAACTAATCATCAGTTTCTTCATTTCCTGCAAAAGCTATTTTGGTTGGTTTTTTCTTCTTTCGTTTGAAGTTTTTTGGTTGGGTTGTTATTGACCCATGTTTAAATTCACAATTCACCCCTTTGCTCAATTGCTGAAATGGTGAGCATAGAACTTGGTAAATAGACTTGTTTGCGTTTAGCCATCTTTAGCTTATTTTCCAGAAATAGGTGGTTGTGTTGATTTTTTTTTTTTTTTGGAATTTTATGTATGAAATTAGGTGTTTTAAACCAGGTATGAAGTTTAGTGACTTGTCACTAGATTCGAAATAGCTTTGTTCATTCATTTAGGAGATGACTAGTAAGTGATTTTTTCAAGTTTCTGTACAAAATTAAAACTTTAAAAAATTAGTGATATGTCACTAACTTTTTGGGCCCCCGGAAGTGGTGGTGCAGAGGTGGGGTGGGGGAGGTTGTGCTGATTGTTTTTGAATTTTTTGGTACAAAATTAGGTGTTTTAAACTAGGTATGAAGTTTAGTTACTTGTCACTAGATTCAAAATAGTTTGTTTGTTGATTTCTTTAGCTTTTATAAAGTTTAGTGAGTTGTTACTAGTTTCAGGAGATAACTAGTTGGTGATTTTTTCAAGATTCTGTACAAAAATTATAACTTTTAAAAATTAGTGATATGTCACTAACTTTTTGGGTCGCCAGAAGTGGTGGTTGAGGTTGTGCTGATTTTTTTTTGGAATTTTTTGTACGAAATTAGGTGTTCTAAACTAGGTATGAAGTTTAGTAACTTGTCACTAGTTTCAAAATTAGTGACATATCACTAATTTTTTTGGTCACCAAAGTGGTCGCCGAAAGTGGGGTGGTGGTTGGCCGGAGGTAGGAGTTATTTATTATTATTATTTTTTTTAATTTTTAACTTTTAAAAATTAGTGACATTTCACTAGTTTTTTTGGTCGCTGGAGGTGGGGTGGTGGTTGGCCGAAGGCAGGAGTTGTTTTTTTTTTTTTTTTTTTTAAAAAAAATCAGTGACATTTCACTAACTTTTTTTGGTAGGTGGAGGTGGTCGTTGGAGGTGAGGTCGTGGTCGGCCGGAGGTAGGAGTTGTTTTTTTTTGAATTTCCTCTACAAAATTAGAAGTTCTAAAAATTAGTGACATTTCACTAATTTTTTTCGGTAGGCGGAAGTGGTCGCCGGAGGTGGGGTGGTGGTCGGCCGGAGGTAGGAGTTGTTTTTTTTAATTTCCTGTATGAAATTATAAGTTTTAAAAATTAGTGAAATATCACTAATTTTTTTGGTCGCCAGAAGTGGTTGCCGGAGGTGGAGTAGGTGGGGCGGTGATCGCCGGAGCTAAGAGTTGTTTTTTTGTTTTTAATTTTTTCTGTACGGAATTAGAAGTTTTAAAAATTAGTAACATTTCACTAATTTTTTTGGTCGCCGGAAGTGGTTGCTGGAGTTGGGGTGGCGGTTAGCCGGAAGTGGTCGTCGTAGGTGGGGTGGTGGTAGGGTGGACGTAAGAGTTTTTGTTTTTTTATTTTTTATTTTCACTTTTTAAAAATTAGTAACATTTCACTAATTTTTTTGGTCGCCGGAAGTAGTCGCCGGAGGTGGGGTGGTGGTCGGCCGGAAGTGGTTGCCGGAGGTAGGGTGGTGGTCGGCCGGAAGTTGGAGGTTTTTTTTTTTTTTTTTTTCAACTTTTAAAAATTAGGGACATTTAACTAGTTTGCAGGAGGGTATTCTAGTAATCGTGCATTACCATTGTCTTTATGTTCGATTGCAAAAGTTTCTTGTCCTTCCCTTTAAAAATGTCAAATGTTTTGGATTTTTGACTAAGTGGCCCAATTGAAAATTAGGTATTAGTAGGGTCAAATAGTTATAGTAATAATTTATTAAAGATTTCCTAACAAAATAGATTTCTACTCTCTGCCACTAATAAAATAACTATGAATAAATTGATGAATAAATTATAAATTATTACGAGTTGATGAATAAATTATAAAATAACTAATAAATTGATTAATAAATAACTAAAAGAAAAGAAAAAAAAGACAACCTACTGTCACTTCATTATCCCAAGGCCACAAAATGAACATATTGTAATAAAGTACTTAGATGATCTACTGGGTTAAGAGCATCAATGTCGGCCGGTGCTGGTTCTGTGTGGGGATGTAGTAGATGATAGGGTTTCCCTCTTTTTGGGCTTTTGTTTTGGGCTTCAATGATTGTATTTGGTATGCCCATGTTATTTGGGCTTCAGTGTTGTTGATTTTGGGCTAGGCCATTAGGTGTTTTGGGCTTTGACCCATTTGGTGTTTTTAATTTCTTCAACCTCGGTTGGAGTCCACTCCCCTCTCCCCCAACTTGATGTACCCTTGTCAAGTTTTCTAATAAAATTTTATTGCCGGACAAAAAAAAAAGAGCGTCAATATCAGGGGCATCAAATCCCCTAATGGCTAAATTTGATGAGTGAAATGCAACAAAACCCCCCAAAATCAGGCTCAACAAATATTTTGCAAAATTGCAAAACTTGTAGCTTTGCTATAGTAACTCACCTATTTTGTTAATCCACTGTTCACGCACCAATTCTCTCCCTCTCCCTCGTGTTCTGTCCCCCTCCCCCACTTTCCCAGCTTCTCTCTCTCTCTCTCTCTCTCTCTCTCTCTCTCTCTCTCACACACACACTTTTTTATAGATAAAGTATGGGTTGCACACTCCCCAACGTGGGAGAATAATTTTTTAAGGAAAACGTTTTTTTTATTAGACTTGTGGGGAATAGTAAAGTTTGGATAGAAAGTCTGATTTTGGGAATTTTTGGATAAATGACTTGCTAAATTGTAAAAAGTGTTTTTGAAGTTAAATTTGGTGCTACTGATAAGGATGCTCTTAGTGGTTCCACTGCTCACTTTAGATGAAAATATACCCTCTCCAATCCTTGCAATTTGCCACCCATGCTGGTATCCTCCAGCTTTAGCACCCTTCCATGTCACAGATTTGCCACCCCTAATCCCAAGGCCACAAAATAATCATATTTAAAGTAATTAGATTATCTACTGGGTTGACCCCTTAGTGGTTCCATTGCTCACTTTAGATGAAAATATACCTCTCCAATCCTTGCCATCTTCCACCCTTGTTGGGATCCTCAAGCTTGAGCACTCTTCCATGTCACAAGTTTGCCACCCCTACTTGGGATAATGAAGTGACAGTAGCTTGTTTTTTTGGTGTCCTACAAGAATTAAGTCAAGGTAGGTTTTTTTTTTTTTTGTGTGTCCTTAAGTGGGCCTCCAAAGCTTCAGGAGCCTTGGAGGCCCACTCTCAACAGCAGTAGCACCACCTAGTCCAGAACAACAACCAATCCCCTTCCAACACCAGCAATTCCCTTTCCCTTTCCCTTTCCCCTTCCCCTTCCCCTTCCCCTTCCAACACATACATTTCCAATTCCCTTACTACTAGGTTGCAATAGAAGAATTTTTTTAAAATTAAATATAAAATAATTTTGGACAAGGATATTATTTGATTGTCATCTGTGATGAGTTCCCACTAACAATGCCCTTTTCAGCACTTACAATTCCCCTTCCACCACTTCCTTTTCCCCTTCCAGCACTACCAATTCCCTCATAACTAGGCTGCAATAGACAAAAAAAAGAAGAAATAAAATCTCAACTCTGCAAATAAATTTATGTCAACATTCACTAACGACATGGTTGGGTATGTCACCTGTGATAGATTTTCCCTTCCATCACTTCCATTTCCCCTTCTAACACTCCCAATTCCCTCACCATTAGGCTGCAGTAGACAGAATGGGCTTGTTTATGAAGCAAAATAGTTCTCTGTCTCTATAGAAGTATGCTACAAGAAAATGGATTTTACTTTAATTGGTATGCTATCTGATTTGAAGCGTGTACCCAATACCTACATACTATTCAATACCTACATACTTGTACATGTTATGGTAATGAACTGATTATTTTTACTTTGGTGGTTAGTCCAAAATGCCAGTGAATATCTTCCAATCTAATGTGAGGAACTTCAGACGAATAGGTAAACGCTTTTGTCATGCGAAATTCCCAAGACTACTTAAAACCTTTTGTATTCACAATCCTTATGTGAAATTAACGAACTGAATTTGGGAGCAACAAAGCATTACGGCACAAGGCCACTCTCTTTGCTTTATAATGGTTAATTATTTTGTTTGGATTTGGCAAAGTGGTCTTTAGGCTTTATGAATCAAGGAAATTGGTGTGAAGTACGTATGAAGACCTCAATAGAAATACTAGGATGTACTTTCTAACTCATTGAGAGAGACGGTAACAAGGACATCTATTTAATAGTAATGCAATTGGAAAACTATATTTGCAACTGAAAGTATCAATTTATTGAAAGATCAATGCTGTTTAAGCTCGAACTTGATAGGGATTTTTGTTGTTGGCTGCATTGTAGAATTTAGTTAATTGGACATTGACAGAACAAAAAAACAAAAACAAAAAAAGAGTTCACATGCCTATGAGAATGGTGTTTGTGAATGCAATTTACTATCTGGAACTTATGTTTTGGTAATCGCTTCACTGTCTATTGCCAAAAAAAACAAAAAAAAAAAGGATGAAAAAGTTCGTTCTGAATGTTAGACCAAAAAGTTTTCATTGCTATGAGAATGGTATTTGTGAATCCATTTTACTAACTGAAATTTGTGTTTTGGTAATGCTTCACTGTGTCAATTCCTTCGTTGTATCAGATTCAGGAGGCATGAGGATTAATGGTAGAATGTATGCATGTGATATCTTGTGATTTACTTCTGTAAAACACAATATCTTGGAATTTTTCTTTAGCTTTGCTTTATATGACATGGAGATGTTACAGTCTTATAGAATATATCAGATTCGACATATTGTTTTATTATTTGCTAAGGACAGAATTTTTTTTCTCTACTTAGCGAGACTCCAGGAAGATGAATGTGTAGGTTTGTTTTTCATCTTGGTTACTTTGTTTTTCCTGCTATATGATTCGATATATTTGGAAACTAGATGTGGTTGAAGTGTAACTATAATGGGCCTATGCAAAGTAACAAGCGTTCCTTATTGCAATGGGCCTAATAAGGCGCGCAACTGCGTCCCTAGTTTTAAAGAGAAATGCTAGAGGCACTAACTAATGTACTAAATTTTAGTAGATGAGTGCATCATGCATTGATGTGGTAATGACGTGTACTTTTAGTGCAATATTTTGTAAGTTATTTCGTGCCTCTAGCATTCCTCAGGTTTGAAAGATAATAATCTCCCTTAAATGCATGAAACTTAGGCCTTGTATGTTTGTGGTTCAATAGATATGTGACTATGTATAATCAAATTCTTATTGCTGAAAAATAGATAAGGGTGCTTCTCTGTTGAGTAAAGACTCCATCATCAGTTAAATAGTAGCAGCATTAGTTGGTTCCATTTTAAACCTCGACTTTGGTGGCTCCAACCAATACTCTTGAATGCTATGTATGAAGTACTTGCCATCCCTCGTGTTATATTTGATAATTGAAAAATGAAATGGCTAATGAGGAGAGAATTATGCCTGAGCTTACTTCTTGTATCTGTTCTTAAATGTAGCTGAATGAGCACAAAACTGGAAATACAAGCAAATCCGTGGACAGGACAAGCAAAATGCACGACAGAGATTGTGAAGTGATGGGCTTGACTTGGCTACTTGCAATGAACCGTTCCGCTTACATTCACACCGTTTCTTCAGTCCTTAGAGCCATCATGATGAGAACGGACGGCTCTGATCCTCACTCTTGCAGTCATAACAGTGATGGAATGCCCCTTGCTGTTGATTCTTCTGAGGTCAATGACCAGTCTTCATCAAACACCCTCAAATTACCCACTCTTCTTTCTGCAGTATTGATTTTATTGCTTTGCATGAGCCTCGTTGTATCAACCACCAAGTTCTAACGGGTCCATTCTCTGTATACTACCATGTATTAATTTCTAGCTTATCAGTAGTATCGTTATTCTTTTTCTGGAACAATGCAGGTTAAATTCTATATATTCGTAGCTATCAGTTCTTTCAATATCTTGATTGTTACTATTTGAGTGAATGTATTATATATCCCATCCTTTAAATGTAATATTCTATGGTGAAGTATATTGCTTTCCCGTGAGAGTTCTTGTAATTTTAGAGAGAGAGGCTTTTGGTGTTATTTCAGAAACTTAGAGTTGGGTTGTGAAATTTTCAAACTCCTCAGGTAAATTGTAATTTATATCCACTATGTAGCTCTTTATTTTAAGGGGAACTTAAATAGAGGTTCTTTGTCATCAACTTAATTTCAAAACACAATTTCCTATTATACCTAATTACCTAATTTCAAATCGCAATTTCCTTATTTCTACAAAATACAATTTCCTATTATACCTTCAAAATCCATAAACCCACTCCCTCTCCTCTCCCACATCAATCTCTACAAACTCTCACTCCCACCCATCCGTGGAGGCGGCGCTACGAGTTTCCATTTTGACGTTGAAAGGGTTTGAAACCAGGATAGATATCTGCAAATATTTCATGAAATCTGTAAGCAACTCCATATACAAACATACTATCTATTTCATAATAAATTTTTTGAACAATTATGGTAAACATAATAAATTAATTACCATTATTTTAGTTATACATAATTGTATCATGAATTAGGTTGAATAAATCAAGAATTTCTGGGCTCAGTAACATGACTACCAAACGAACAAGGCCATGATAATTCAATTTCTAGGCTCAAGAAAAATTTAACGGACAAAAACTCTCGTAATTTTGCAAGAGTTGTCGACATGTTGATGAACCGAATAAGTTGACATGGAGCACAACTGTCGCCTTTCTTATTGGTGCCAGGTACCACATATGATGGCCAAGTTGGTACCCTACAGGCACACAAAATTCTCGAAGTCCAGTGTAAATACATATCAAACTTACTTGATTTTTATTTCAAAAACAATAATTTTCCATCCAAAAGTTTTGTTGAATTAGTTTTGTCTTTGTTAAACGCTGTATCAAACATTAGTCTTATTTAAAGGTTATGGTCGGTTCTTTTGAACGGTACGAAAGCCCCCAATCGCACCCAAGAGACACAGCTCACAAGAGGGTTACTGAAGGATTAATCATCACGTAGACATGGACTGCAAAAGTGGTAGTAGTAAAAAGAAACAGTTGTAGGAGTATTTGTATTTTCCTAGACTTCTGAAATGACGAACCATACTCCCTCTGTCCCTTTTTAAGTGATCCACTTAGGAAACGTGTATTTTTGCGGACGTTTAAAAATGTACTTTCGCATATCGTTTTTAATTTTTTTTTTTTGCACCAAATTAAAAAGTTATACAGAAAAATATGTTTTTTAGGGGTTTGAAATTACATGTATTCCCGTATGGATCACTTAAAAAGGGACGGAGAGAATAGTCGAGAGCATTGCTGGTAAAACGTTCACATGCAGTTAACATGTGAATAAGAAAACTCGAACTCTAGTTTATTTAAAAGCCACATAAAAAAAACACTTCCGGTCTCCCACAAGCCACAGCAAAGAAGCAAACAAGGATCACACCTACCAACACAAAACCACATTCCCACCACAAGACGTCCCTTGAAACAAGTACTCCTTAAAACATAGTAAAACTTAAACCAAACAAAACGACCACCGATAGATAACCATTATTCAGACTAGTACTTCATTGCATTTTGGCTCAACGCTTTCGGTTCATTGGTTCCTTCTGCGCATTAAAGTAAACAGTTGACACCGGCACACCCAAGTCCAGCTGGTGTGCAAATGCTCGGGTGCTGAAGTTTGCCCTGGTCATGGGCTGCTCCACCAGTCCTATGTGACCCTTCTGCTGGAATAACAGCATTATGTAACGATGGATTCCAATAGGCGGGTGTGGTGCCATGTATGGCAGGATTTCGTTTCCTGCAAGAAACAATCCCAACTAAACATAGTGCTAAAAACAAATCTTTTCGGAACAAAGGGGATAAAAAGAAGATGAAATAAGCTAGACTATTATATATGAGTTGCACATACACACAGTTCGATAGACTTTGAAGCCATCAAAATTTAACGATGGAGGATACTCTTCTCATGTGATCATCAACTGAACCGTAACAGGGCAATGGTTTGATGATTCAAGTTGTTCATAAAAAAGGTCTTGCAGTGTAAATAATTCTTGCCAAGACTAAAGTTAATTGGACATGATAGCCGTATTAACAAATCACATTTCTCTTGAGAGGAATGGATGGTTGGAACTGGCGGTCCATTCAACTGTCACCATCTATTTCTCTCTAGACATATATGATTGAGCTAACACTTACCAATACTTCATCAACTACCAATTTTTGTAAAAATGATTTGCACATTGAGCTCTACAAAATGAACAGATCACAAAAGAGAATCCTAGTTTGGTTATTGCTGAAGGCCGTTTACAAACGAACAAATTCTGACAGGTGACTTGGATGTTTTACTGTCTCCATACGGGCTAAGAGTTACAAAGCATTGAATCTTTCCAAACAAGTGCATGTGACATGAAGTAGACTTTTGACAAGTGTCAAAAGGAGTTTCTACAAGGGGATCATGTGCCACGTTGTGTGAGCATCTTTGTGCATGAATTTCGCAATATTTAGTAAATAAGAGTACCCAGCCATATTTAATTTTTTGGCTCCAAAAAAGAAGCTAGTTTTCAATCGGTGCAGGCCATTACAGTGGAAATGGTAACATCTTTATGTGACACAATGCATTATTCTTTTCCGTAATTTCAGAGATCCTCAAAATCCCATGCCTTCAAACTGAGCAACAAGGTCAGGTTGCTAATCTACCAGCCTTGCAATTTGTAAAGAGAAGTTGCTCAATTTTTGAGTAATCTTGGAGAATCACTGGCTACTATGCCGAGAGAACTTGTTTCTGAGCGTCAGTACAACAATATCAAAAACATGTTCCTTATTTGCATGACAAAAAAGTTCTATGCAGCCAAACTTGGCAGTTGTTTTAAACCACTAACCTACCCCCATTTAACCTAATGCGTTTGTATGTATCTATGTACGACCTCTCATCTTACCAAATGTATCTAATTTTCCACCTTTGTGTGTGCATGCATAGAAGAAGGAAAAAAATTACACCATACATGAATAGACATATATATTTGTTTGGAAAACCACCAAAATTCAATGAAGAACATCACCATATTTACCTTGAGTAGGATTGCCATCACCAGGAATGTCAGTTACTAACCTGAGAGCAAAACAAAATGAGAAGTCTTTGGTTGTTGAGAACAGAAGGTTTGATAGAAAATAGAAGTAAAGAACACACACACACACACAGAGACTGACCAATGCACCCACTCACGCATAGAGGGTTCACTGGGACTTGGTGCATCAGGATCCGTCATTACCTAAGAGCAAATAAACTTTTCAAAAACCAACATGCATTGATAGTACCAAAAGAAAACTCAAAATTCTTTTGATCCAAAGTGTAAAAACAAATAGAGAGTTGTAATAAAATGATCAAATGAGAAATTTATAATGAAGCACACAAGGAAAAAAGAAATCTTTGCAAACCAAAGTGTAGAGTTCATTGGAATGATCGGTGAATGTGACCCTAGGAGGATTGGTGGCAATTGAAGGCTTGATATTGCAACCATTCGTTACATGTTTGGGCCCGTAATAGACATTCATGGTCATTCTAGGAACAAACACGTCCACAACATCTCCTATGATCCGACATACAACCAATGGGTCACTTGAAGCCATCAGAGGAGAAGAACTAAAGGATAGAGGAAGTAATGAAGGTGATATAGACATGGAGAGAAATGACCAGGGAGGAGAGGTTCTTATAGACAAATAAAAGTGAGGAAGGGATGCATGGGTGTCAAATGTAAGCAATTCGCCTAAATGAACTAACACGTGGAATCCAAAGTTGTTTTGAAATATGACAAGCAGGGGATAAAAAGTATCCTAACCCAAGAGATGAGTGGGTAAGCGCAATGGGGTAGGAATGTCATTTTTATATGGGACAAGAGTTTGTTGGTTTATTCAAAAACATAGTGATACCTAGCATACAAATAATCCTTTATTTCCTAAGAAGCATTTGAAAACAATTTAAACCTATTTTAGGACGTTCTAGTGCTGGCTATTATGGAGCATGGATATAGATATGGAGCACGCAAGCAACACAACAATGGCACGCCGACACCATAATTTTCATGAACATTAAGAAACTAATTAAACCAACATGCACTTAATAAGAAGATACCCAAATACTCTTGATCAAACGTATTACAACATGAACAATAAGAAGATAACCAACAAAAGAGATCGACTAATAGCAACAATAGCAAAAAAGAAGAGAGGGCAAGCCAATGTGTGAAGTTCAATGTAATCTTCAATATCATGCGTAGACCAGCGATAGACATTAACGATCATTTTTATATGGAACAAGAATTCCCTATGATATGGCATACAAGTAATAGATCCACCGGAGCAGCCACTGGAAGTTCAAAACAAGGAAGAAATGGAGTAAGGAGACTGTACAGACATAAAGAGAGGGGGAAATATCCAAAGGGAACAGAGGCCCTTGTAGACAAATCAAAGGAAGCAAATATGTCAAAATGTAAGCAAATCCCCAAGATCAACTACCATGTGGAATCCTCAAGTTGTTCTTGCATTATGAAAAGCGGAAGAGAAAAAAACTTCCATTGTTATAGAGATGAGTGGGAAAATGCAAATGGTATGAATAAAACAACCCGAGCCTTATGTACCAATCAATTGAAGACAGCTACATGATTTTGTTTTCTCCATTGAGCTCTATGTAAGGCATCGTGTTTCGTGATATCCAAGAAACTAGGTATTTTTGAAGTGCCGCTTCTAAATTTTTGGTCTACCGCTCCCTTTAGCTCTACCATCTAAACCAAACCAAACCAAACCAAACCGAGCCTTATGTCTCAATTAAATGGGGTCGGCTGTTTTTATTAGGATTCATGTTATAAAGATCTAACGGGTTTTTACGGACTGGCTGTGAGCTACCTAACGCACAACCCTCATGTTATAAAGATCTAACGGGTTTTTACGGACTGGCTGTGAGCTACCTAACGCACAACCCTCCTCCTTTATCTGGGCTTGGGTCCAGCTGTGTAGAAGATAAGGCTTGAGGCACGTCCCAAGCGGAGTTTCCCTTTAGCACTACCATCAACCATAACAATATCACTTCTCCTAACTACCGCATGGACCGAGCTACAATAGACACGTCCAAACCATCTTATTTTATCTCTCTTGTATTGTCTTCGATTGGTGCTACCTCTACCATCCCACATAGGTTTTCATTTCTAATTCTATGTCGCGAAATCATACCATGTGTCCACCTCAACATTCTCATTTCAACGACAATAATCTTAGCCCAACACAACGTACCATATAATATAACTAGTCTCAAAACAATAAGGTAGAATAGCAAGGGGGGAAAAAAAACAATGGTGTGCATTTGTGCTCTCATATAGGGATAAGGTTGTGCACCTTTTATTTCCTTAAATATTTTGAAAACAATTTATATCCTATTTAGGACCTTAGCTCTTACTTACCTCTTAAAGCAAGGGAGGCGATGAATGACTTCAAATGCAAGAAAACCACCAAGATCAATGTCCACGTGGAATCCCAAGTTGTTTTTGCATTATGACAGGTTGGAGAGAAAAGGCATCCATTATGGTAGATATGCTAGTCGATGAATGCATGGTGGATGATTGTGCTTCATATACTAGGATAGAAATTGTGCTTTTATAGCAAAAAGATGTACTCATACCGCATGTACAAGGAATCCTCTAATGCCTTTAGCATTTAAAACAAGGAAGGCATTAATGCCACGGAGAAGTTTTTTAATGTATTGATATTACATATAATAGACATCTATATCCTCAACCCTTCTCTCTTGAATATAGTTTTCAGTTTCTCCTCTAATGCCTTTAGCATTTAAAACAAGGAAGGCATTAACGCCACGGAGAAGTTTTTTTTTAATGTATTGATATTACATATAATAGACATCTATACCCTCAACCTCTCTCTTGAATATAGTTTTCAATTTCTTCCAACTCTCTCTACTGACCCACTGTTTTTTTTTTATCACATCTTCTGCTTTCTCCTCTCAGTCAAGAACTCTATCCATAGGAGAGCACAAAAAAGTTGATCAATCTTATTAGCTGATTCAGATTCGTGACTTTTACTGGATCTCTAACCAAACCTCCACGGGGTCATAAACAATTGTAAACGCCGGCGGAAATCTTCAATTGTGCAACATCTCACTATCCATCGCCCAAGTTCTATATTCTATCTAAAAGCTACGGAAACATCAAACTAAACACAAAGAACCTCTCTCTCTCTCTCTCTCTCTCTGCAACATCTCACTATCCATCGCCCAACTTCTATATTCTATTTAAAAGCTACGCAAACATCAAACTAAACACAAAGAACACCCCCCCCCCCCCCCTTCTCTCTCTCTTCGAAGAAGAACCTTTATATTTTCTATTTAAAATATATTGCTTTCCCAATTATCTCTGTGTATAGCCAAAATTTTGGAAGGGATGGATGGTTGTTTGTATCGATAACAAAGGAAATTGGGAGGGACATATGAAAGAGAGAGTGGGTCCTACTCACAAAAGTTACTCCATCCATAAACTTTTTGTTGTTTGAAACTCACACTACACAAAGCATATGCTTTATTGGTAAGTGAACTCACTCTCCACTTTGGGAAGTGGCTATGCATTTAACAATATTGGTCACTTTATGGATCTTAACAAATACTCTCTACTTTCACTTTTATTTTACTAGAATGCAATTCAATGTAAACCATTAGATATAGAAGAAAAAAACTGACTATTGGATTTGAATTTTTGCTAACTCATTTTGATTATGCCATTGTGGACCTAAACATCACTAAACTTAATAACGCCTCAAGTGGATAACCAAAAATTGATGTGGCAAATTTCGGTTATCCATTTTCTTTGTTATACCATTGGGGATACCCTAACATGCTAACATAGGAAACAATAGAAAATTGACATGCAATTGCCACAATTTCCCGATAAAAATTTGATCGGCCACATCATGAACAATACTAACAAAACTATATGTCATTGTAAATGATTACAACCGTAATCATAACATAAATAGTATATTACGTTCCATGATAGCAAAGTAGCATCTTGTGGACATGATACCGATTTCGATTTAGAGTCGCCACCTGGCTTTGAGGATCGTCACCCGAGGAATTGAACTTGAAAATGGCTCTCGTGCCTTATATTGGAAAAAGTTTTGTACCGGTCTATCATAACCATAATATCTTAGGTTCGGGAGACAGGTTACGAGAGGGGAAGGATTTTATGGCACCCCTCTTGCCCAACACGAGGGGCCGGTCTCTACTTAGTGTTTATGGGATTTTGAAAACATTTTATGTCTTAACTTTGTTCACATAAAGGGAAGGGGAAACAAATAACGGGGATAAAACTGTAAACACATTGCGTGCTAGTGTACGAATAATGTGCAGTTGATAACATGAAAAGAGAAATTAGAGAATTAAAATGACATATTGCTACTGAATATGAACCCGAACGCCCAACATGGTACCCGAGCGCTCCGAAGGAGGACCCGAGAGCTCAGGTACCCGTATCCTTGCAGCTTTTAAAATGTTACCAACATTTTTTAAATGTTTTTACTACTGTGTGGTACTAACTAAACACATTATTACGCAAACATAAACAGAATAACTATAAAACATTATAAGACGCATGAGCAGAACATCTGGGCACTTGGATGAGTACCCGGGCGCTTGGATGGATAACCAAGCGCTCAGGTTCTCTCCTGGGTGTCTGAGGTTTTGAACCTCTGATTTCTTCACAATAAAGGCTAGCTGGGCTCACAACCAGTATGAGGAACTGAAATGAGCCCAGTGGCTCCCCTCAATTCGACGAGACAGTAGCTTTGAAGAAGGATTTCTACCTTTTTGAAAGCTTTGAAACAATACTCTTTTCGTCATTACTTGAAGGTTGGTATTTTTGGTTAAGAGACTGTCTTTAGAGTGTAGAGGCTAAGATTGAGGTTGTGGAGGAAATTTTGAAGTATTTTGAGGATTTTTGTGGGATTTTCGGAGGTAAAATGGTTGAAGTATGAGGCTGATATATGGGAAATGGCAGTTTGTATGGCTGTGTAACAGCTTGTAGTGGAGAGTATTGAAGTGTGGGGGATGGGCTTAGATGTGTGAGGTTTTTCAAGTGTTTTGAAAGTTTTTGAGGGTTTTTCTCGCAAAAACAATGGAATTTTATGGAGTATAGGGCTGTAGTATTTATAGGGCAAAGTGAGTGGGGGGGAGTTATAATTGGGTCAAGGTTGGCGATGGAAGCCTGGAGGAGTAGGAGGAGTGTCTGCCCCGTCAAGATTCGCAAGGAATCCCGTGATTTCGTTGACTGACTGAGCTCTGAAAAGTTCTGGCGTGTTGCAGAGCATCCGAGTGCTCGGATAGGTAACTGAGCGCTCATTTACTAAGTATCCGTTTGGTCAATTGTGGGGGCCCACTGGGGTTTACCAAAGTATCCGAGTGCTCAGAATAGGTATCCGAGCGCTTGGAGCACCCAAGTTTGATTGCACAACAGACCAAACTTTGCGGAGCTGCCCTTGGTGCCACCGAACTCCGTTTTATGTGTGGTTCGAAGCTTTGGAAAGCTGGTTGGGTTACTTTCTAACCCAAGTGGTTTGGATCCAAAATAATTTGTACATCAAAAGATATGACCATTTTACCCTCAGATGGTCAGAAAATAGTTGATTTCAGGTAAAACACTTGCATCTCCTTCATTTTAAAATGGATTGAGACATATAATATATCAATAAAGAGGGTTTTCAATGTACTAGAAGATATTGTATGCTTGTGTTTGTTTTGAAAAAGTTTTCTTTTGGGCTTTGAGTACAAAGAGCAATGGTCGAAGCTTTCGAGGCACATTTTGATCCATGTCATCAGCCTACTGGCCACTACATAAGGGCATTTCGAGGGTCCAAATTGGGTTGTCTACACATCTATCAAAGTATGATAAATGTTACAGGACGTTCATGGTATGCTAGGAAAAAACATGTCAACGGAATTCCGCATGATTCATAACACAACGAATTGACAAGTTGAAGCATCCTTGAGAGGAGACATGGAAAAGCATAGAGGAAGACACAAGTTAACAGATGGTGAGACAAGGGAAGAGAGCTCTTCAGGAAATCTATTACATCTTATTCAATGATTAAATCTCTAGACTACCTTTTGTTGGTCGCGTGACATCTCTTCACAAAATTCAAGATTTTTCGTAGTATACATAACCAAGTAAGGAGGTGATGCATGAGTGTCAAATGCAACCAAATGCCCAACAACAACTAAATGTGGAATCCCAAGTTTTTTAATAATGACAGATGGGAGAGGAATGCATATATCATGAAAGGAAACAAATGAGTAACTAAGTGTAAAATGTGAGATTGAGCTATATATATCTAGGGTAGGATGTTGTGCTTTTGTTGAACCACATAACTATAGTTACTTACGAAGGATATTTTATTTCTTATAAAGCATCTGGAACTAATTTAGGAGTACCATTTTTAGGAGACTCCAGTGTGGGCTACTAGGAAGCACATATGTGAACGTGGAGGACAAAACTATCACAACAATGGCACAACACATTGAAACAATGTGACATTTGCAGGCCAAACTGTCTCCAAAATGTAGAATTGATCATGTTCAAACAAATATCTATTAGTTTGAAACATAGAATTGATCATGTCCAAACAAATATCTATTACTTCAATTTCAAATTACTATATTGTGTCATATGAATTCAACTCATATTTAATCCTTAGATTCCATGTATTTTATTCCAAAATTGTAATGTGCATCACGTAATACTGAACACTAGACAAATAGATGCCCTAAGAGCATCTCCACTCCTTACCTAAATCCTACATCAAACTCAAATTTGAGTAAAACCACCAAAAATCTCACTCGACTCCTTCACCAAATTTGGTGAGAACCAAATTCAACATCAAATTTTGAAGGTAATTTTCTCCCCCTCAAATTTACAAAAATGCCATTAATGAGGCTTTTACTCAAATTTATGCCTAGATTTTCTTTTTCCCATTGGAGTTCTCCATACCAAATCAAGTTTTTACTCAAATTTGGCTAAAAATCTGAGTAAGGGGTGGAGATGCTCTAAGTGCTAAACCAAGTCTTCTTGTCAAGATTAGGAAAAAATCATACGACACTTGTAGGACTCATTTTCTAGCAACTAAAGTTTTTTGGATGATTAGTGATCTAACCTGGTATCAGACTTCATGGGGAAAATCTTGGGTTCATGTCCTTTTGTTTTCATTTTGTTACCAGTTTACATTCTATGTGTGGTCTATGTATGAGTGATTGCATGCTTCCTTGGGTGCAAGACAGGATCACAAGTTAGAATGATGATTTAGAACTTTTATGTACATTGTTAAGCCTATTTTCTAACAGCTTAAGCTTTGGGGACAATTGAAGATTTAATAATTGACAAGTGTCCGACATGTGTTGGAAGTTTTCAACATGTGGTGGTGGCCTACACATACACGCAATGTTCTCATAAGTATTTATGTTTCTTTGGTGGGCAGTGGGCTAATATAATACCAAAATTGCTCATAAAAATCTCTAGTTCAAAAATCATGCAAGCTTTATGAACAACTAAAACTGATTGATAGCATTTACCTTGCTGTCTACTTATATGAGGTTCAGCATGTGATCATATGCTAAGCAAATCATGTTGGCCCTGTTCGGTTTAGAGTTTTGTTTTAGTTTTGGTTTTGTTGACATCATCATTTCCCTCATTTCTCTCTCTATCTCTTTCCACTCATTACACCTGCTGACACCATCAAAACTAAACTAAGCAATCTAACCAAACACAGCCGTTGGAATTCTGTAACCCAAGCCTCATTACGATCTCTTGGTAAGGCCTGTTCCCAAGTACGTCCCTGTATTTTCTTGACTCCCGGCGTCTCATTTCTATAGAAGGGAATAGTATTTAGGACAAGCAAATGGAATGAACAGAGAAAGTAAACTAACAAAATGCAGACAACCAGCATGACATAATGAAAGAACAATAAGTTACTACATCAAACTTAATAAAACAACGTGAGGTGAAAAATTAAGGATGATAACATGGTTTAGGGAAAAAAGAAAAAGAAAAAGGGATGTGATGCACTTAATCAGTTAGCTTATTTCTTAAAAAAATCTGAAGTAGTCCTCTTTATTGACGGTCTGGAAGGGGTAGATTGAGTACAGATCTAACATTTGAAATTATATACAACTCTCTAATATCTACCAAAAAAACATAACAATAAACAAATGGGAGGCTAAATGAAATAAAAAGTGTGTGAAACATGATACAAGAATATAATAACAAATACTCCTACTAAATAACATCAATAGAAAGATGAATCATTTGGCTATTTGAGCTTATGAACTAAATGAATGATACTACAACCCACAGACTATGGAAGGCACTCCATCATAAACATATTAGGGTCGCTCTTGAAGTGATGATTATGCTGCCTCACCATAGAATATTGATTGGCAAATTGAAACTCGCTGCATCCATACATTCCCCCCCCCCCCCCTTCTCCTCTCCTCCTCCTCCTAATTATCCACCCCAACCCCTCAAACACCACAGTCACATGCACGCACACCACCACAAAATCCTGGTAACCCATTAGCCGCTTTTGGAATTTTGCTGCCCAACATAAGAAAGAAAGAGTATGTGATATTGCTCTGCGAAAGACTACATACATAGAAGTTAACACTATCTTTTCATTTTCCTCGTATGGAAGATTCTAGTGGTTTTAGTAATCAGTCAAGACAACAAGCAGTACCACAAGCGACCAAAATTCCATTTAAGATTAAACATCTTAAAACCAAGTGTGATAAAATCTTGATAAAACCAAGTGTGTGACAAAATTAAAATTTCTTTATCAATTGATAAAATTAAGATTTGTTAAAATAAAAGATTTTTGCAATGCTAATAATCAAAGATTTTAACAAATAGCTTCCTCATTAGCTAAAATCAACTGTTGATTTTATCTGATTTTATCATTTGAGAAACTCACATATCTTTAGAGTGATTCAACGAGAAATAAAATATTGATGAATGATGATAATTAAAAAATAGACACAATGAAACTAAAGACATAAACATAGAAAAATATTAATAACAATAATTGGAGTCGAATTGGGTTAAAACGGAGCTGCAAAAGCAAATATCAAACCCAACACATTTGCTTATCCATATCACGTATGTTTTCATCCTCCTATTTTTACGAGGCTATGTATTCATCCTCATTTAATGTAATTTACCTTTTTTACCCTTTCATTGTGATATACATAGATGTTTATATATAAATTAACACTACTTGCTAAATTAGTGGAAACTGATTACCAATAAAATTATGGGTAACTAATAACTGATTACCTTTCTAAAATGAAGGGGGAATCCAAAACATCTCCTAAATTAGCAGTAACTAATTACTGTTTCCTAAATTAGTGGAAAATAATACCATTTCAAAATTAATTACTGATAACATATCTAAATTAAAAACAAATGTTGATATATATTTTACCATGATCAGGGGACAATGTTGACACATTTTTACCATGATATTTGGACAATGTCAACATATCTGTCAAGATTAATATATTGACCACGATTTTTGATAAAAAAAAATTTACCATGATCATTCGACAATGTTGACATATATATTTTTTTACCATGATTCGCGTTCTGAAAGGATATTATATTGTTTTCAAGTCATAAACAAAATGATAAAAAATCATGGTAAAAAGATCAAAACAGGGCTGCGCGGGCCTATATAGACAAGGAGGATATACACTCGCCTAGTCCCTATAAACATTGTGATAATTATTGAATTAACAACTTGAATCATGGTAAAAAAAAAATGTCAAAAATCATTGACAACGATTGTTGAACCATGAAGAGCGACATCTACTTTCTCTATTTAGCTAGTAGTCCGTATATCTACTAGGAACCACATTTCGTCGTCGAATTTAGGTCATTACTATTCGCTAATCCGGCCTACGATCTTTCACCTATTAGAAGCCAACTTGTATTTCTTCTATGTGGCCAGTAGTCTATATACGTACTAGGTGCCACACATCTCTGTTGGGTTAGGGTCTTTACTTTTTGCACATGCGGTCAATGATCCTTCACCAGCTAGAAGGTAATTATGTTTTCAATTTGTAGCCAGTAGTCCAAGAACGTACTAGGAACCACACTTATTTTTCAAATTACGGTATTCAGTTTCTCCTCATACAACCAACGATTGTTCACCAGTTAACAGAACAATCTATATGCCGTCAATGCGGCCAGTAGAACATATAACTACTAGGAGCCACATTCCTATGTCGAGTTACGGTCTTTCCTTTTCAGTCATGCGGTCAATGACCATTCACCAGTTAGTCATTACTTCCCGCGAATTCTGGTAACGATTTTTCACCCACTAGGAGCCAAGTTACGTTTTCTCTATGTGGCCAGTAGTCTATACACGTACTAGGAACCACAATTCTCTGTCGAGTTAGGGACTTTAATTTTTTGCTCACGCGTTCAATAATCCTTCACCAGCTAGAAGCAAATTATATTTTCAATGTGTGGCCAGTAGTCTATGAACCTACTAGGAACCACGCTTATTTGTCAAGTTACAATCGTTACTTTATACTCATGCAACCAACGATTGTTGACCCGTGAAGAGCAACATCTATTTTCTCTATGTAACTAGTAGTCTGTATATCTACTAGGAACCACATTTCGTCGTCAAGTTAAGGTCATTACTTTTCGCTAATTCGGCCAACGATCTGCAACCAACTAGAAGCCAACTTATGTTTCTTCTATGTAGCCAGTAGTCTTTATATGTACTAGGAGCCACACATCTCTGTTGAGTTAGGGTCTTCACTTTTTGCACTTGCCATCAATGATCCTTCACCAGCTAGAAGGTAATTACGTTTTCAATGTGTATCGAATAGTCCAAGAACCTACTAGGAACCACACTTATTTTTCAAGTTACAGTCTTCACTTTCTCCACATACAGCCAACGATTGTTCACCCGTTAACAAAACAGTCTATTTTCCGTCAATGCGGCCAGTAGTCCATATAACTACTAGGAGCCACACTATTGTGTTGAGTGATGGTCTTTACTTTTCAGTCATGCGGTCAATGACCCTTCACCAGTTAGTCATTACTTCCCGCGAATTCTGCTAACGATTTTTCACCCACTAGGAGTCAAGTTACATTTTCTCTATGTGGCCAGTAGTCTATACACGTACTAGGAATCACAATTCTCTGTCGAGTTAGGGTCAATACTTATTGTTCACGCGTTCAATGATCCTTCACCAGCTAGAAGCAAATTACATTTTCACTGTGTGGCCAGTAGTCTATGAACCTACTAGGAACCACACTTATTTTTCAAGTTATAGTTGTTACTTTCTGCTCATGCAACCAACGATTGTTGACCTGTGAAGAGCAACATCTATTTTCTCTATGTAGCCATAGTCTGTATATCTTCTAGGAACCACATTTCGTCGTCGAGTTAAGGTCATTAGTTTTCGCTAATCCGGCCAACGATCTTTCACCAATTAGAAACCAACTTATGTTTCTTCTATGTGGCCAGTAGTCTATATACGTACTAGGAGCCACACATCTCTGTTGAGTTAGGGTCTTCAATTTTTGCACATGACGTCAATGATCCTTCACTAGCTAGAAGGTAATTATGTTTTCAATGTGTAGCCAATAGTCCAACAACCTACTAGGAACCACACTTATTTTTCAAGTTACAGTCTTCACTTTCTCCTCATACAACCAACGATTGTTCACCTATTATCTATTTTCCATCAATGCAGCTAGTAGAATATATAACTACTATGAGCCACACTACTATGTCGAGTTACGGTCTTTACTTTTCAGTCATGCGGTCAATGACCCTTCACCCGTTAGTCATTACTTTCCGCGAATTCTGCCAACCATTTTTCACCCACTAGGAGCCAAGTTACATTCTCTCTATGTGGCCAGTAGTCCATACACATACTAGGAATTGTTAGTAATCGACATTTAATCAACGGTTATTTGTAATCTTAACGTGGGGAGATTAATAAGTATTTAATAACGTGGAGCTCGAAATATAATCGAGATAAAGATGGGAGTGCAATTATAATTCTTTAGTGGTGTGAATTATAATTTGTGAAATAAGAATAGAATCCGGGTGGGATTAGGTTTTCTTATTTACACATGGAGCCCAGATTTATTTCTCCCCAGGTCCCTGCTCTAGCCCTATAAATATATCGTTATGTTCTCTAGGTCACATAACAGTCATTCAGAAAATTAGAATAGAGGCTGTGAGAGAGACAACAAAGAGATCACGTAGAAGTCCACACTTGGCTACATGATCGAGATATAATGGAATATGGCAGAAGATCATGAGGTACTGTCGAGCAAAGTTTGTTGCATACAGTAATCGAGTCTGTCAAGTTCAAAAATAAACAAGTCAACCAGCGTTCGTGTCTATAGAAGAGAGGTAAACCCTAATTCCGCCTCGTAGGGTTTGTGTTCATTTTTGTTGTTTAATCTGTACACATAATTACTGGTTTCTGGGATTCGTTTCCCAACAGGAACTACAATTCTCTGTCGAGTTAGGGTCTTTACTTATTGCTCACACGTTCAATGATCTTTCACCAGTTAGAAGCAAATTATGTTTTCAATGTGTGGCCAGTAGTCTATGGACGTACTAGGAACCACACTTATTTGTCAAGTTATGGTCGTTAATTTCTGCTCATGCAGCCAACGATTGTTGACCTGTGACGAGAAAACATCTATTTTCTCTATGTCGCTAGTAGTGTGTATATCTACTAGGAACCACATTTCGTCGTCAAGTTAAGGTCTTACTATTCGTTAATTCGACCAACGATCTTTCACCAACTAGAAGCCAACTTATGTTTCTTCTACATGGCTAGTAGTCTGTCTACGTACCAGAAACAACACTTCTCTGTTGAGTTAGGGTCTTTACTTTTTGCACACACGGTTAATGATCATTCACCAGCTAGAAGGTAATTACGTTTTCAATGTGTAGCCAGTAGTCCAAGAACCTACTAGGAACCACACTTATTTTCAAGTTACGGTCTTTACTTTCTCCTCATACAGCCAACGATTGTTTACCCGTTACGGAAAAATCTATTTTCCGTCAATGCGGCCAGTAGTCCATATAACTACTAAGAGCCACACTACTATGTCGAGTTACGGACTTCACTTTTCAATCATGCGGTCAATGACACTTCACCCCTTAGTCATTACTTTCTATGAATTTTGACAACCATTTTACACCCACTAGGAGCCAAGTTACGTTTTCTCTATGTGGCCAGTAGTCCATACACGTATTAGGAACCACAATTCTCTGTCGAGTTAGGGTCTTTACTTATTGCAAATTATGTTTTCAATGTATGGCCAGTAGTCTATGGACCTAATAGGAACCACATTTCATCATCAAGTTAACGTCATTACTTCTTCGTCGATTTAGGATCTTTAATTTCCACTCAAGTGGCCAGTGGCTTATCTGCACCTAAGAGACATTTTTTTTTTATGTGGTAAGTAGCCCATACATCTAATAGAAACCACACTTATTTGTCGATTTCGGGTCTTTTCTTTTCATTCAAAAAACAAGTGTATCTCCAACAAAGAGCATTTTTTTTTCCCGTTTGTGGCCGGTAGTCTACGTATCTATTAGGAACCACACTTCTTCATTGATTTAGGGTATTTACTTTCCACTTAAGTGGCTAGTGGTTTATCTTTCAACTAAGAGCCCTTTTTTGTTTTATGCGGTCGGTAGCCGTACTTCTACTAGGAACAACACTTATTTGTCGATTTCGGGTCTTTTCTTTTCCCTCAAGTAACAAGTGGTGTAACTCCAAGTTAGACCTTTTTTTCGTTTTCGACGTGTGGCCAGTAGTCTACACATCTACTAGGAACCACACTTCTTCATCCATTTAGGCCTTTACTTTCCGCTCAAGTGGCTAGTGGCCTGTCTCCAACTTAGAGTCTTTTTTGTTTCCTGTTGTGGTAGTAGTTGATATATCTACTAGGCACCACACTTATTTGTCAAATTTGGGTCTTTTCTTTTCCCTCAAGTAACAAGTGGTGTATCTCCAACAAAGAGTATTTTTGTTTTCCGGATGTGACAAGCTGTCTACATATCAACTAAGAACCACTGTCTACATATCAGCTAAGAACCACACTTCTTCGTCCCTTTAGGGTCTTTGATTTCCACTCAAGCGGCCAGTGGTTTATCTGCAACTAAGAGCCTTTTTTTTGTTTTATGTGGTCTGTAGCCCGTACTTCAACTAGGAACCACACTTATTTGTCGATTTCGGGTCTGTTCTTTTCCCTCAAGTAACAAGTGATGTAACTCCAACTTAGACGTTTTTTTCGTTTTCGATGTGTAGCCAGTAGTCTACACATCTACTAGGAACCACACTTCTTCATCCATTTAGGCTTTTACTTTCCGCTCAAGTGGCCAGTGGTTTGTCTCCAACTTAGAGTCCTTTTTCTTTCCTGTATGTGGTCAGTAGTCAATATATCTACTAGGCACCACACTTATTTGTTAAATTTGGGTCATTTCATTTCCCTCAAGTAACAAGTGGTGTAATCTCCAACAAAGAGCATTTTTATTTTCCGGATGTGACAAGCTAACATATCAGCTAAGAACCACACTTCTTCGTCGATTTAGGATCTTCGATTTCCACTCAAGTGCCCAGTGGTTTATCTGCAACTATGAGTCCTTTTTTGTTTTATGTGGTCAGTAACCCGTACATCTACTAGGAACAACACTTATTTTTTGATTTCGGGTCTTTTCTTTTCGTTCAGATAACAAGTGGTGTATCTCCAACAAAGAGCATTTTTTGTTTTCTGTATGTGGCCAGCAGTGTACATATCTACTAGGAACCACACTTCTTCGTCGATTTAGGGTCATTAATTTCCACTCAAGCGGCCAGTGGTGTATCTACAACAAAGTGCCCTTTTTTGTTTTATGTGGTCAGTAACCCGTACATCTACTAGGAACCACATTTATTTGTCAGTTTCGGGTCTTTTCTTTTCGCTCAAATAACAAGCGGTGTATCTCCAACAAAGAGCATTTTTTGTTTTTTGTATGTGGCCAGCAGTATACATATCTACTAGGAACCACATTTCTTCGTCGATTTGGCGTCTTTACTTTCCACTTAAGTGGCTAGTGGTTTATCTTTCAACTAAGAGCCCTTTCTTGTTTTATGTGGTCAGTAGCCTCTACATGTACTAGGAACCACACTTATTTGTCGATTTCGGGTCTTTTCTTTTCCCTCAAGTAACAAGTGGTGTATCCCCAACTTAGAGTATTTTTTGTTTTCGATGTGTGGCCAATAGTCGACACATTTACTAGGAACCACACTTTTTCATCCATTTAAGCGTTTACTTTCGGCTAAAGTGGCTAGTGGTCTGTCTCCAACTTGGACTCCTTTTTGTATGCTGTATGTGGTGAGTAGTCGATATATCTACTAGGAACCAAACTTATTTGTCAATTTCGGATCTTTTCTTTTTGTTCAAATAACAAGTGGTGTATTGATAGGCGCGTAATATCACGGATATAAGCGCCTAAGTAGGGCAAATTAGCGCATTAGAGGCGCGTTTTATTTCATTTTCCACTTGATGCGGTGTTGTCTTTTGTTTTTGGTGTTGGTGTCTATTTTGTAGGAAACAGGTCAGAAAAGAGCGCATAAAGTGGACACATGGCGGTCGGGCATGTGGGGCATGGTGGGACCCAAGCAAGGACGACCACACAGCTGGAAAGTCATTTTAGAGGAGGCGGTATCGATACAGGAGAAGTCCTGTATCGATACCCAGGTCACCAGCAGCGAACAGAAGCTACGGGTATCGATACAGGACTTCTCCTGTATCGATACCGAGTGCCTTAACTTGTGCCGTTTGACTTGCCACGTGTGTTGACTTCGGGGGAGCATAAATACTTCGATTTTAGGTCAAATTAGGGTTCGAAACTTTGTTTAATTTTTGCTTTCAACTAGTAGCCGTTTTTGCTCTGGAGATTCCACTTTCCGGAGGCTTTTCCATTGAAGTTTTTGGAGTTCTGTTCGTTGTTTCAAGTATTTGCTTCGGTAACTTCTATTTTATTTTCATTAGAATCTTCGTTCGCGGGAGTTTGTCCGCGCTTTGTTTTCGGATCTCGGTTTTAATCCATATTTAGTTATTCAAGCATGTTTAATTTCAGAATTTTGATATTTGTTCAATTAAATATGAGTGAGTAGTTCATTAGGTATGGTCGCGGGGTGATTAACACGCCGTGGCCAGGGATGGTTATGTTCTCGCTCCTATTTCCAGAATTAATAAAGGAAAAAGCAATTTTAGGTTATTAAAGAGCTTCCGTTAGACGTATCCAGGCATTGTCGGAGCCCATGTAACGCGAGGAACGGGGGACCAAAACTCGTTCTTCGCTGTACATGGGTAAACGGCGACCACGAGGATTCGCATCTTTCGGGGTACCTTTTTCTCTCTAAAATCAAACGTTTTGTAGAACACCAAACGGAGCGGAATTATCCGGACCTGGTCACCGTGTTATGAACCCTACGACTGTACTTCCTTTTAGTTAATTAAATCAAAATCAGCTTTTCTCCTATTTTCAGTTTAATCACCAATCAAAATCACAAGGGTGGCTACCTAAGAGCCGCGTTAAACTAGCATCCCGAGTTTTTAGTTAAGCACTTTCCACCTTCTCTGTGGATTCGATTCCGGTCTTACCGGGTATTGTGCTACACCGGTCTCCGCCCTACGCTTGGGGCAACCCAGTAATTTAGGCATAGGATTTCGGTCAAGCATTTTTGGCGCCGTTGCCGGGGAAGGCAAGAGGTGTTAAGAATTCGGGTAGTTAGTGTTATTTGAATTTTAGCGTTAATTTTATCCTTATAAAAAAATTAAAAAAAAAATTAGGTAAATCTTTAGTTGTTATTTTTGAAATTGAGTCAAGATAGGTAAAGGAAGGAAGGGTTCACCAAAGGAGGACCCGCTCTTCTTCCGAGACCCGTCTAAGCGGCTAGTTAGGATAGATAGAGAGGCATTGGTAGAAGTTCCACTTGAGTCTCAGTTTGAGTCAGTAGAATTCCAGTTTGAGTCTAGTCAGTCTGAGTCCGAGTCTTCCGTAGGTCCACCTGAATCCATTCCCATAGACAGCCTGTTCATAGAATTTCCCAATCCATTTTTTGAATTAGAGAGTGAGCCACCGATGGCGGAACAAAGAACTATGCGGGATTACATGCATCCCGAGAGGACTACTCCTCGTGGCCCAATAGTTCTGCCAACTGAGACTGTGGAGGCACGCAACGCTTTCACGGTGAAACCGGGAACCCACAATGCCCTTCCTCTCTTTTACGGGAGGGAGAATGAGGACCCATATGAGCATGTCCGCCACTTCGAGGGGTTGGTGCGCACCTTAGCTACCACTACCCAATGGGAAAACGCTTGCCTTAAGCTTTTCCCTGCTTCTCTGAAAGATGGGGCAGACAAGTGGCTCAGAATGCAGAAGGAGCAATCTCTCACGACATGGACCGCTGTTAGGGAGCTGTTCTATAGGAAATATTTCTCGGAGAGCAAGTCACAGCACCTGACTCGCCAAATCCAGTCATTTAGGCAAAAAGAGAGCAAGTCACAGCACCTGACTCGCCAAATCTCGCCGGAACCCTAAGTCGGCGCCGGAAACCTCACCGGAAAATCGCAAATCAATTTACTCCACCCAAAATCCTTAGATCCACCCATTTTCAGACCTTTCCAGCCCCTAATCGAACTCAAAACTCACCAATCGACCCTTTTCAAACCTGTTACAGCCCAAATCGACCCAGTTCGCAGCAGTATCAGCCATTTTCAAGCTCGAAATCTAGATTAAAGCCCTCGAAAACTCTATTCGGCCTCTATAACCACTTCGAATCACTCGTTTAAGGCTTGTATAGCCTTCGAATCGACTGTTTAGGGCTCGACAGCCTTCGATTCAGGCCCTACAGGGTTCGAATCAGTCCGACAGCCCTCGATTCAGGTTCTACAGTGCTCGAATCTACTGGGTTTTGCTGAACAGCGCTCGAATCAACTCTATTCTTGCTGAACAGTGCTCGAATCACTTGGATAGAGTTCGATTGGCTGTTGTTTGCACTCGAATCACTGTTTCAGACCTTCCAAGACCTATTTCGGTGCTCAATCAGAAGTTTAGGGCTCGAATCAGGTTCGATTTCAGTGGTTTTGCTACCATTTACTTGGGTTTCGTGATTTTGCTTGGTTTTGTTGCGATTTATTGCTGTTTGTTGCGATTTTTGTTGATGTTTGGGGCTGTTATTGGTGGTTGCTTGTGATTTGTTGAAGTTTGGGGTCCCAATCAATTGGGTGTTGCTTAATTTGGGTTGATTTTTGGTTATTGGAGTGTTTGTGGGTGTTGTGATGGCTCATCGAGGAGGTAGAGGTAGGAGAGGAGGTCGAGGAAGAGGATTTTTGGTGAATGATGGTGAAGAAAATGCGATTAACAACCGGGACCATGAGATGGAAGAGATGAGACAACAAATTGCTAACCTAACGGCGTTGGTGCAATGTTTACATGTATCACGCGGGGGTAGCGGAGAGTCCGAGGATTCTCATAGTCACTTTGAGAACCCTTTTGGGGAACAAAATTGGCGTAGGCCGCCTCCTAATCACATGCCTTATAAGTGGGAGAACAATATCAAGATTGAGCTTCCCGAGTTCAATGGAAGTCTCAAACCGGATGAATTTATTGATTGGTTGAACACCGTTGAAAGAGTGTTTGATTATGGTGAAGTCTCCGAGGAGAAGAAGGTGAAGTTTGTGGCTATCCGTCTCAAAGGTAGAGCCTCCGCTTGGTGGGAGCAATTGCAACTCACTAGGGAAAGAAGAGGTAAAGGGAAGATTAGAGAATGGGGAAAGATGAAGAAGAAGCTCAATGAACAATTCTTGCCCTTCAACTACATGCAAAGCCTCTACAAAAGTTTGCATAACCTTAAGCAAAGTGGAAGTGTGGACGAGTACACGGAGGAGTTCCATCAACTTGTAGCTAGAGTTGACTTGAATGAGAGCGAAGATCAACGGGTTGCAAGGTATATAAGTGGGTTGAAGCCTTCAATTCAAGACGCTCTTGACATGCAAACTTTGTGGACGGTTTCGGAAGCTTACAATCGTGCCTTGGTGGCCGAAAAGCAAGAAAAGAGGAAGTTCTCGAGATCCGGGCAACAATTTCATCCATCTCAAGGCGGTTCCAAGTCGGGACAGCCCTACTACTCCTATTCTAGGGGTGGATCTTCCTCTCGTGGTGGCCAAGTCGCTTCTTCCGGGGTTAGTAATCAAAACCGGGCGGATAAAGCTACAACTCCAACTCAAAATCAGCCTCAATCCGGTGGTTCGGGGAATAGAGGTCAACTCCAAAGTGGGGGATTCAAGTGCTTTAAGTGTGGGGAGCCGGGTCACAAGTCTTCGGATTGTCGGAGGTCTTCCGGAAGTAAGAACAAGGCGCTTTTTATGGAGGAAAGTTGCGAAGATGAGTTTCCTATTTATGACGAAGCTTTGTGTGAGGACATTGGAGGTGATGATGAAGAGGAAGTAGGTCTTGCTTTGATGATTAAGAAGACTCTTCTTACTCCTAAGGACGATAGCAATGAAGATTGGTTGCGTACCAACATATTCTACTCCACTTGCAACATTGGAGGTAGAGTATGCAACATGATTATTGATAGTGGAAGTTGTGAGAACGTGGTCTCTCAAGAAGTGGTGGACAAGTTACAACTCAAAGTGGAAGAGCATCCCCATCCTTATAATCTCTCTTGGTTCAAGAAGGGCAATGAGATCAAGGTGACGAAAATGTGTTTAGTCTCTTTCTCCATCCGGCAAAAGTACTTTGATGAAGCTTGGTGTGATGTGGTTCCTATGGATGCTTGCCATTTGCTACTTGGTCGTCCGTGGCAATATGATAGGCAATCCGTCCATGATGGGAGGAAGAATACCTACACCGTCCTTAAGGAAAAGCGGCAATTCACTTTGTTACCTATGAAGGAGAAGGTGACCACAAAGCCTCCTCCTACTACGTTGCTCGCTTCTAAAGGATTCCTCAAGGAAAGTCATGAAACCGGGTATGTTCTAGTCTTGGTTCCTATGGCGGATATGGGTGTGTCGGATGTTCCCGAGGCCGTCTCTAGGCTTTTGAAGGAGTATGTTGATGTGTTCCCTCATGAGTTACCTTCCGAATTGCCTCCTTTGCGAGATATCCAACATTGTATTGATTTGGTGCCCGGGGCACCCCTTCCTAACAAGCCCGCCTATAGAATGTCTCCAAGGGAGAGGGAAGAAATCCAAAGGCAAGTAAAGGATCTTTTGGACAAGGACTACATAAGGGCAAGCCTTAGCCCTTGTGCGGTGCCGGCCCTTTTAACTCCGAAGAAGGATGGCTCATGGAGGATGTGTGTGGATAGTAGAGCTATCAACAAGATCACTATCAAGTACCGGTTTCCTATTCCAAGGTTGGACGATATGTTGGATTGCTTAGCCGGTTCCAAGGTCTTCTCCAAGGTTGATCTTCGAAGTGGTTACCATCAAATTCGAGTCCGCCCTGGGGATGAATGGAAGACGGCGTTCAAGACTCCTCATGGCCTCTTTGAATGGCTTGTGATGCCCTTTGGGCTTACCAACGCTCCAAGTACATTTATGCGGGTAATGACTCAAATGCTTCAACCTCTTTTGGGCGTATGTGTAGTTGTGTACTTTGATGACATATTGATTTATAGTCGGTGCTTTGATGATCATTTATCCCACCTTCAACAAGTCTTTGAAGTTTTAAGAAGAGAGAAGTTCTATGGAAACTTGAAGAAGTGTAGCTTTGCCGTTGATAATGTGATATTCTTGGTCTATGTCGTATCTTCTAAGGGAGTACACATGGATGAAGACAAGGTTAAAGCAATTGTGGAATGGCCAACTCCTACTAGTGTGCAAGAAGTGAGGAGTTTTCATGGGTTAGCTACTTTCTACCGGAGGTTCATTCACAACTTTAGTAGCATCGCGGCTCCTCTTACCGATTGCCTCAAGCAAAAGGTGTTTACATGGACACAAGAAGCCGCCGAGAGTTTCAAGTTGTTGAAGTCAAAACTTACCGAAGCTCCTATCTTGGCCTTACCCAACTTTGACAAGACGTTTGAACTTGATTGTGATGCTTCGGGAGTGGGCATTGGTGGGGTTCTAAGTCAAGGAGGCCAACCTATTGCTTTCTTTAGCGAGAAGTTGAATGGTGCTAAGCTCAATTACTCTACTTATGACTTGGAATTCTATGCCATTGTCCAAGCCATCAAGCATTGGAGCTACTACCTTGCATACAAGGAATTTGTTCTCAACACCGATCATGAAGCCCTTAAGTACATCAATAGCCAAGAACGCCTCAACAAACGACATGCTAAGTGGGTAGCCTACCTACAACAATTCACATTCTCCTTGAGGCACAAGTCGGGAGTTCTCAACAAAGTGGCCGATGGCTTAAGTAGAAGAGTGACTCTTTTGGTGGAGATGAAGAATAAGGTCGTTGGGTTTGAAGAATTTCGAACCTTCTATACCGACGATCCTTATTTTAGCAAGATTTTCGATGCTTTGCAAAGAGGTGATAGAGCTACATATCCATGCTACATGTTGAAAGATGGGTTTCTCTTCAAGGGACTCAAGTTGTGTGTACCTAAATGCTCTTTGAGGGAGCAATTGTTGGCCGAAAATCACAAGTTGGGTCATTTTGGCAAGGACAAGACTCTAGGGTTGCTACAAGATGAGTACTATTGGCCGGGAATGACTAAAGATGTGGGGAGCTATGTGCAAAGGTGTCAAACATGCCAACGAAGTAAAGGGACAGCAACTAATGCGGGGTTGTATTTGCCTCTACCCGTGCCGGAAAGCCCTTGGAAATGTATAAGTATGGACTTTGTCTTGGGGCTCCCTCCCACGCAAAGGCGGAGTGATTCTATAATGGTGGTGGTGGATCGGTTCTCTAAAATGGCTCATTTCATACCTTGTAAGAAGACTATGGATGCATCTAACATTGCCAATCTCTATTTCAAGGAGGTCTACAAGTTGCATGGCGTTCCTACTTCTATTGTCTCCGATAGAGATGCTAAGTTTCTTGCTCACTTTTGGCGGACTTTGTGGAAGAAGATTGGCACCAACTTGCACTTTAGTACCTCTTTCCATCCTCAAACCGACGGTCAAACGGAAGTGGTTAATCGGAGTCTTGGGAACTTGTTGCGGTGTTTGGTTGGCGAGCATCCTAAAAGTTGGGATGGCATTCTTCCCTTGGCGGAGTTCGCTTACAATTCTTCCCTAAACCGCACTATTCACACTTCCCCATTTGAAGTGGTTTATGGGTTGAAACCTTCTAGCGTGGTTGATCTTGTCCCTTTGCCAACATCCAAGAAGGAGCACCCCAAGGCGAGCGAAATGGCTACCTTTATGAAGAATGTTCATGCTCAAGTCAAGTCCCAAATTGAGAAGTCTAATGCGAAGTACAAGGCGGCCGTTGATGCACACAAAAGGGAGGTTCTATTCAAGGAAGGGGATCTTGTCTGGGTTATATTGAGCAAGGAAAGGCATCCTCATGGCGCTTACATGAAGTTGAATGATCGGAAAGTGGGTCCTTGTGAAGTCTTGCGCAAGATCAATGATAATGCTTACCAAGTCCAACTACCCTCGCACTTGAACATCTCCAACACTTTCAATGTGCAACACTTGGTGCCCTATTTCCCGGAGGACACTATCGTAACTTGAGGACAAGTTTCTTTTAGTAGGGGAGTCATGATGTAGTAGTTTATGAGTGTTACTATCATTATGTAATAGTTAGGGGGGTCTTATTGTCATTTTATGTCTTTTAATGTAAGGAGGGTAGTATAAGTAGTGTAAGGGTCTTTCATTTTTGCCAGCTTTTATCATTTTAAACATAATTATTAAGAGTATATCTCTTTGTATCCCATTTTGGGAGTTTCTCTCACTAGAAATCTCAATGGAATATTCCGGGTTGCATCAACTTTCTCCTCATACAGCCAACGATTGTTCACCCATTAACAGAACAATCTATTTTCCGTCAATGCGGCCAGTAGTCAATATAACTACTAGGAGCCACACTACTATGTCGAGTTACGGTCTTTGCTTTTCAGTCATGTGGTCAATGACGCTTCACGCGTTAGTCATTACTTCCCGCGAATTCTGCCAACGATTTTTCACCGACTAGGAGCCAAGTTACATTTTCCCTATGTGGCCAGTAGTCTATACACGTACTAGGAACCACAATTCTCTGTCGACTTAGGGTCTTTATTTTTTGCTTGCGCGGTCAATGATCCTTCACCAGCTAGAAGCAAATTACATTTTCAATCTGTGGCCAGTAGTCTATGAACCAACAAGGAACCACACTTATTTGTCAAGTTACGGTCGTTACTTTCTGCTCATGCAACCAACGATTGTTGACCCGTGAAGAGCAACATCTATTTTCTCTATGTAGCCGGTAGTCTGTATATCTACTAGGAACCACATTTCGTCATCAAGTTAAGGCCATTACTTTTCGCTAATTCAGCCAACGATCTTTCACCAACTAGAAGCCAACTTATGTTTCTTCTATGTGGCCAGTAGTCTATATACGTACTAGGAACCATACTTCTCTGTTGAGTTAGGGTCTTTACTTTTTGTTCATGTGGTTAATGATCCTTCACCAACTAGAAGCTAATTACGTTTTCAATGTGGAGAAATCTAGGGTTGTTTTTGGTATGGAGAGAAGATTGAAGAGAGAGAGAGAGAGAGAGATCTAGGTTTGTGTGATCAAGGAGTCACTGCAACAAGGGTATAAGTATGTAGAGAGAGAAAGAGATAAGATTGAGAAAGAGAGACGGGTGGAAAGAGTGTGAAGATGAAGTGTAAGCTTGAGAGAGAAAGAGAGAAATGGAGGAGACGGGTGGAGAGAGTGGGAAGCTGAACAGTGGAGTTGTGCGCATGTCCAGAGTGAGTGTTTGGAGATGGAGAGAAGGATTTATTTTCCCTTCTTTTCCTTCGGAGATGAAAGAATTTCCTATTTTTCCTCTTTACTAGTTGGTTTTTGCAATTTTTTCCTTTCCTAGTTTAGTCCTTTTCAATCAACTTCCCTAGTCTATGAACCTACTAGAAATCACACTTATTTTTCAAGTTACGATCTTTACTTTCTACTCATACAGCCAAGGATAGTTCACCAGTTAACAACAACATCTATTTTCCGTCAATGCGCCAGTAGGCCATATAACTATTAAGAGCCACACTACTATGTAAAGTTACGGTCTTTACTTTTCGGTCATGCGGTCAATGACCCTTCACCCGTTAGTCATTACTTCCCACGAATTCTGCCAACGATTTTTCACCCACTAGAAAGACAAAGGGAAGACATTGAATGACCTTTCAATAGCTCTAGTCAGGATCAATCATCGAAAGGATAAGACAAACATAGTGTTCATTTTCTCCATGAATAAGAATATTGCATAACTAATCGTCTTGTTCTACAGCCAAAATATCTTGAGTTATTAAGGGCCATGCATACTGAACAATGGCTCTAAAACTATCTACACTCTTGTACATTTTTTTAAGTGATTGGTTGCCATCCAATCTGTCCCTATTGCAAATAGTCTTCATCCTATAAAGTAGTATGGCTCTATGCTTATGTTTGACATAAAATAAAGCAATACAATTAGGACTACCATCTAAGTAGAAAAACTTCTTTAAGTTGAGCTAAGCAACCTGAAACTTGCTTAACTAACAATTTTACAAGTAACATCACAAATTACCATTACTCTCACGTTCTCTGAATCTTGTACCACTAAAGTTGACTATATTAATTTATTTATCTATGATCAAGGGAAAAAAAATGACACCAATCAAAAATGAAAAAAGGTAACCATACCATTTCCAATCAGCCAAGCAAAGCACAAAGATGGGTTCGAGAAATGCTAAGCCTTTTAAAGTCGTCCCGGTGGATTTCGAAAGAGCATATTTTGATTGTGAAATTAGTATCACAAAACCATAGTAAATTAACCTGTAAAAAACAAATCCAAAAATCAACAACTACTAATCAGCCCAAAGGAACAAAATTCATATGCTCAAAGACATGCTACCTTGATATTTCAAACAATAATAGTATTACGGTAAAAAGAAAATGAAACCAAAACAATGCCATGTCCACTTCATGGCACCCCAAACAGTCTTAGCACAGTGCAAATAGTTAACTCAATCCCTTTAGTATTAGGGTCATACTTAATTGAGTACATGAAAGGCACTAAAGCGATATTTTTTTTCACATTCACCCATGAACCAAAATTTCTGTGTCGGAGAAAGTACAGAGCGTGCAAAAAAAAAAAATAGTTGGAAAGATGTATCATAACAACAGTTGGAAAGAGGTATCATAACAACAGTTGGAAAGGGAAGGGGATGGTAGTTTAGAGTTCTTTTCCATATTCTACAACAAAATCAGATTGAAAAGAAGTAGAAAGAGAAAAAACACATGATCGGTTAATATATTGCCAAACGTCTATTTATACTTTGTTTATCGTAAAAAGTAAAAACTGAACCTAGCAAGAGTATTTCATTCACAATTTCAGCCCGATAAATAGGGGAACGTAGAGAGAAAAATGACAAAATATCAATATCAATGGCTGCAAGTATATACAGCAGTACCTATCTATCCGATGAAACCTTTCGGCTTTCATCAATATTGAAGGAAGCCTTAGGCTTATCCGAAGGCAACTTTCACTTTTCCAGTAGGAGTAACAACCAGCATAATTAAACAAAGGACAAAGGCAAATTAGGAAGTTCAAACAAATCAGCAATAGAATTTACATAAAAAAAGTAGCGACAAGATCAGTAATGAAACAACTAGGTGGGCCAGTACGTGCTTCGCACGTTTGGTGCCACCCGTTAGCTTAAAATTTACGATGTTTTTGTGTTGTTTGCGGTTACGATATACATCTACAATTTAATGCAATGTAGTGGAACAATACATTATCTTTAAATCTAATGGTACAGTTTTTCATGGTTCTTTGTCAATAACCACAACTCTATACCCCAAGTACATACGAAGTACAAGCTCAAAACAACTACATGAACAACAAGACACAAATTTCAATGTACATATAAACACAAACAGTTTATTTTTATCGTATCCTAATAATCATCTCTACCTCATAATCAGAAAAACATCCCAGCAATCAACCAACTGTTTATTCAATGATATTAGTAGGGGATCTCAATTGATCAAAGCTGAGTTCAATAGCAGAATAACAAGTTAACCGTCTACAACCTTAGAAACTTCAAAGTGCTATTGAGGATTTGGAGGGCGGCTGTTAGCAGAACAAATTTGGGATCCTTATTCTAGCAGCTCTTTGCTCGTGTTGTCCTTGTGAACAAAAACTTCAATAAAACATAACGAATTTTTATGCACTCTTGTTGCTGTCGCAATTGCTTTTAGAATATCAAATGGTTCCTAGCTTGTGAAAGCTCAAGGTCAGTAAACCAAACCACAACCCAGAGCTTCAAGAAGGTTAATTGTTTTTCTCGAGCCTTTAATACGTATTACCTACGTGGGATAGGTTGATCAAAGATCAACATAAACCCATGCTGTTAAGAACTTAAAGAGTTCAAAATTATTAAAAACTTTTAATCCTAATCCAACCCCTGAAGTATGAATTTTCCTTTCCTTTTGGATCTCTAAGCATTTTTTTAAGATTCATTTAGCGTTTGCACATGTACTTCATCTAGGGGAAGTAGTTTTCCAGCATCTGAAACATGTTTTTAACGTTTCCCAAGAATGGGTTCTTGATAACATTCCTACAAAACGAGGTCAGAGACCATTAATCAAAGCAGTTTCATTTGTTTTCTTGGTACGAGATTAGAAAACTGAACCTGTAGCAAACATACCTGCATTTCAGACCCAATAATAGAAAAATTACACTATGAAATACCAGTTAGCGTAGTCCAATCTTCCAATTCAAAACTAATTCTGGATATACATTATTGAGAGTCCGAACAACAAGAACCAAGCACATACCTGTACAGGAAATTTAATTACCAAGGAAATGTGTATAGTTTTGGTGATATTTGATATTTGATAACAAACAGAAAGCGGAAAGATAAGTTACACTGTATCGAGCTATATGAATCATGAAGAATATTAGGTGGTTCAAAAATTTTTTAAATGAAGCGCTTGCCAGCTCAGCCATGCAATTCTTTGTTTTTTAGGTGTCTGGCCTAGCTTACGTAATCTTGGGGACGAATCCCATCATCCAATAACCGGAGCCCAATTAAAGCCGGAGCAAAGCCCCGCATGGACTGGCCTGAAAGAGTTAGTAGCAGCTACGAGATCTAGGCAATTCTTGAGACGGAATAGAGATGTGGGTCTGAACAACATGGACGTTACAAAGCGTAATTCTTTAACCATCCAAGCTTGTTTAATCTCTAAAATATGACATCTAAGCTTCAAATTTATGCTAACCTTGGCAGTCTAACATCTGCCTTCCCCATTGTGAATAGCATCCATCCCCATAGTGAATAGCATCAACAAGACCAGTGTAGTTCCACATCTTGATGATCACATTGTATGGACCATCATGAATCTCCACATCAATAGTATACCCTCCATTATCGATGAGGAATATAATGCTCCTGTGCCCACATCCAAACATCATAGATATATCCTGGGTTGTTACCTGTTCAAAAGGGAACCCATTAATCAGCATCAATGACTTTTGCGTTTCTTCCAACTCAACCAAGATCGTGATCTGACCACCAGGGTATGAGGAACACTTAAAATTCTTAGTTGAGTTTGAGATGCTATGATAAAGACGGGGCTAAAAACAAAATTTAGCTTGTGTTCCCCAAAATAGGGTATCTTGGACATTAATTATTGCTTTTTCTTTTTTTTTCTATCAATAAGCAAGTAATTTGGCGATTACCTGCGATAATGTATTTGGACAGTCTAGCATTGGCCGCTTACTGTTTTACATTCGCTGGATTGGAGGAATATATTTGTAGTTTCATCATCAAATGTATCGAAGTAATGGCTTCTGTGAGCTGCAGCAATAATCAATGTTACCGACTGACTGACGGCCCTTTTGCAAAATGGGACGGAATTGCCACATTTTTTTCTGAATAGTGATCAGAAGGTCAATACTCCAACCCCTGTGACTGACCTGGAAACTCCCATCACCAATGCAAGCAATCACACACGTATTTTGCAGCCTGAGCATAACCGAGTGTAGCACCTACAGATCACCCAATGGATCCGTATTGCATCTGGAATTCATAACTGAACAAAACAATACAGGTCATTAAACTTAAATAAATCTATACAGTTCTAAATTTTTCAATAGTTAACATTAAAGCTTCTTAAAAGTTCCTTTCTATTAGCCACCTTTGAATGAAACATTGACACAAGCCCCAAAATACTGTAGATTCAGTCGACAAAAATGACGCAGCCCCAACGACACCATTTCTTGGTTGTTATTGTGGCCAAATGAAAAGGAAAACAATAAAAGTAGTACAGAGAAATTTTTTTGTCGCATAAAAACATTACCAACTTACCATTATCTTAATGCAACCTATGTGTTTTTGTATCGTATAAAAACGTGACCATTATTTTAATAAAGCCTTCATCATTGTTGAATAACATGAGGTTTAATCACCCTTTGTTTCTCCCTACAATACAAAAGGTCTGGAGAACCATTGTTCTTGGCAACCCGATGTTCTGCCTCTGTAAAAAATTGAGCTCTCTCCAAAGTGAATTCAAAAAACTCAATACTAAAGAGTATAGTGCCATATCTGATAGGGTTAAAAGTGTCAAATCTCACTTGGATAACCTGCAAGTTAAAATGGGGGCTGATCCTTCCAATCCCGATACACAGGCCGAGGAGAGAGCTGTTTTTAGGCAATATATATTGTTGTCTAGGGCTGAAGAAAGTTTTGCCAAGCAAAAGTCTAGGATACAGTGGCTTAAGCTGGGTGATCAGTGTACGTCTTATTTTTTCAAATCTGTTAGCAACAACAGAAATAGAAGTATGATCACCAGCCTCACTTTAAGTGACTCTACCACCACCCAGGATATAACTTTAATTAAGTCCTCATTTGTTAACTACTACATTGATCTATTGGGCACTCCTCACAGTTCCCAATATCATGGTGCTAATAGAATCAATGACCTTGTTCAGAGGAGGTTAACTAGTGATCAGAGTCTGTCTATGGTTCAAGCAGTCACAGATGCTGAAATTAAGGAGACTCTTTGGAGTTTAAACCCTCATAAGGCCCCTGGACCTGATGGGTACAATGCTGGGTTTTTCCAAAAAGCTTGGCCTATTATTGGTCATGAGGTCACTGGTGCAGTGAAGAATTTCTTCAGGTCTAGTCAACTGTTGAGGAAGGCTAATGCTACTGTGATTGCTCTTGTTCCTAAGATACCCAACCCCTCTAAGGTTGGTGATTTTAGACCAATCTCCTGTTGCAATACCATCTATAAGTGCATTGCAAAGATTCTAGCCAAGAGACTTCAGAGTGCTCTTCCTTCCCTCATTGATCCGGTTCAGTCAGGATTCGTGAAGGGCAGAAGGATTGCAGATAATATTTTCCTCACCCAGGAACTTATGCATGGCTATCATAAATCCTCTTCTTCTCCCAAGTGTGCTTTGAAGGTGGATATTATGAAAGCCTATGACAATGTGAGGTGGGATTTCCTTTGGGATGTCCTACGTAGCATGAACTTTCACCCCACCATGATCAGATGGTTACAGGCATGTGTGACCACTGCAAATTATACTCTAAGTATAAATGGGGACAATACTGGTTTCTTCAATGGGGAAAAGGGCCTTAGGCAAGGTGATCCTCTTTCTTCATATCTTTTTGTCATTGTTATGGAGGTCCTCACTTGCATCTTGAGAGAAAAGTCTCTTCTTCCTGATTTCCAGTTTCACTAGAGATGTAGTCAAACTAAAATAATTAACCTTTGTTTTGCTGATGATTTGATGATTTTTTGCAAAGGTGACCTTGGGTCTGTAAAGCACATTCAGGCCGCTCTTTTAGAGTTTGAGTCATTGTCTGGTTTGAAGCCCAGTCCTAGCAAAAGCCACATCTTCTTCTCTGGAGTTCATCCCTCCGTTAGAAGTGATATTTTGGAAGCCCTTGGCTTTATTGAAGGAACTTTGCCTGTGAGGTACTTAGGGGTTCCGTTATTATCTACCAAATTGACTCATAGGGATTGCAAACCTATGGTGGATAGAATCACCTCCAAGACCAGATCTTGGACAAATAGAGACTTAACCTATGCTGGTAGAGTTCAACTAATAAAAAATGTCCTGTTCTCCATGCAGACTTATTGGTCCTCATTGTTCATATTACCTAAGAAAGTCATAAAAGAGGTTGAGTCTGTTCTTAGGGCTTTCCTTTGGTCTGGACCTGACCTTAAGAAATCGGGTGCCAAAGTGTCTTGGGAACATCTTTGTGCTCCCAAACAGGAGGGTGGCTTAGGCTTTAAATCATTGCAAGTATGGAACAAAGCTGCAATTTCTAAGCATATTTGGTTTCTCATCTCTGGTGGTGAGCAATCAATGTGGTGCCAATGGGTTAAATCTTATTTACTTAGGGGCAATTGTTTTTGGCAGATTAAAATGCCTAGTAGCCCCACATGGACCAAGAGAAAGCTCCTCAACCTTAGGCATGTGGTCCATCCACACATTAAGTCTATTGTGGGTAATGGCCATACCATTTCATTATGGTATGATAACTGGCACCCATTTGGTCCTTTGGTTAATAAATTTGGTGAGAGGATTATATATGACATTGGTCTTCCCAAGCACTCTAAGGTATCCTCCATTATTAGAGGTTCCAAGTGGTCATTACCTGTCACACAAACCTGGGAAATCAATTAAGTCAGAAATAGTCTAATCACTGTCCCTGGCCCTAATGCTAATATAAATGATCAGCATAAGTGGACTCTCACTGCTAATGGGGAGTTCACAGTGGCCTCCCTTTGGGACAGTCTTACGACATCATTCCCCAAAGTCTCTTGGAACCAAAGTGTTTGGTTATTTTGGGCATATTCCCAAGTGCAGTTTCATTACTTGGGTTGCCATACAAGAAAGACTTTACACTGAAGATAGATTAGTCTTGTTTGGCTCAAAAACTCAATCTATCTGCAATTTTTGCCCTAGTAGTGAAAGCCATGATCACTTATTTTTTAACTGTCCATACACTTCCCAAATTTGGTCCCAACTTGTTACTAAGCTTAATATTCATTGGCCTCCTAGACCTTGGGCCAGTTGGGTGGCCTTGCTAGCTACAATCAAAGGGAAATCCCTTAAATCACTGTTAATCAGGTTGGTCTTCTCCACAGCTGTGTACCATATTTGGATTGAGAGAAACATACGCAAGTTTCAAAACATTGCATGCCCAATTTCAGTGGTTGTTCAGAAGATCCATTCAGTCATAAGACATAGGTTGATGTCCCTGGAGAATTTCTCCAAAGGGGCTCAAGCTGATGGTATTTTGACTCAATGGATCACTGCTTTGAACTAATTTATATTGCAGAAGTTTCTTGCATTATTATGCTGCCTTATGTGGGTTATTATTATTTTAGATCTGCATTACTTCAAGTTTTGTTGTGTGCAGGCAAACCAGAGCATGCCGAGTGCAGGTCCATATCCTGCTCAATGAAGGTTCCCTCTGAGCAAAGGGCTACAAGAAGGTTGGGGGTCTCTTCAATCTGGCCCTTACCAACATGGTCACATCAAACTATGGGGACTTTGGCACAATACAGCTCCCATGTTTATTACTTCTACTTATCATGGTATGTTATTTTAATCTCCATCACATACTTACTCTATGTGGCAACATGCCGTTGTGCCTTAAGGGGCCTGTTATACTCTAGTGCTAGATATTATCATTGAGTTGTGTGATCTACTAAACTGTGTGTATCCCAGTAAGCTGAGTGATTGTGCCCCAGACTTCCCTTGTGAGTGGAGGTAATATGAAGTGGGGGAATCTTGTAAGGATTAGCTGAGGGGGTTTGGCACTGTAGTGAGAGATAAGAAGTTGTGAGAATCCTAGGGTGAAGAAGGTGAGCCACTAAAGATAGGATATCAAATCTTCTGAGGTCTGTTATTCCCTACTTTTACTATTGTTTCCATTATGCTCTGCTGTTCTCTGCTGCTGTTTGAGCCACTAGTTTGTTTTATATTGGAGTGTATGCTTCTGCATAAAGGCTGCATTTGTTGATATTATTCGGGTTGCAAGGGCTGTTGCAATCCGCTGCTACTATTGCATCCTGTTGTCACTCTTATATTATTCGGGTTGCAAGGGCTGTTGCAATCCGCTGCTACTATTGCAACTTGCTGTTACTCTTGATTGTTGCTGTGCTGCTGCTCTTGATATACTGCTGCTTTAGAACACCATATGGGTGCCATTGTTGCCAGCTGCACTTGTAGTGCTTGCCATGGTTCTTCCATTTTGAAACAAGTTACTCACTGCTACTACGATGTTATACAAGGTTACTACTGCTGCTACTGCTGCGATTCTGTGCTCTCTTACGTATTGTTGAGTTGTTACGGCCAATGTAAAAGGATCACTTTGACTTAACCTAGTCTTGGGGGGTTGTCCCTAGACAATGTATGATCCCCTTGGGGAGGGGGCGTCCTCCCATATGGGGTGCATTTGCACCTGGTAGCAGCACTTCTGTTACTACTACAACACTCTGAATCCTGCACCTCTGGTTGCTACTTTTAACTGCTGCTGCTGCAATCTTATGGTGTACAGCACTCTGGATCACCTATGTTGGCTTCCCAATAGCACTTGCTGCTGGAAGCCCATTGCTACGATTGCCACTACACTACTCTGATACTCACCTCATGGTGTCAAATCTGCTATTGTTCACCTCTACTGCTGAGTTTACTAGAGCTATTGTACAACCTTATAGCTGCATTTGTTGTCTGTTTCTTTTCCATCTCTCTAGAAGGTTAGGAAACATTCAGGCTATTTACTAGTAGCTCCTTGTAGCCAGTTAGCGTAAGCTCATTTACTTCTTTTTTTTCTTTTTTTTTGTCCTCCTGGGGTATGCCCCTTGTAGGCTGTATATTCGGTTTGCCCTCTTTTTATTTCAAGCTTATTTATCCACACAAAAAAAAACATGAGGTTTAATACTTATTTAAAAGTAGAATAACTGAAGAAGTCATATTGAATGAGCAACCCTGGCTTACCCACAATGTGCAGGAAGATGGAGCTTCTGACAACTAAACCACGAGTCCCCCGTCTCTGCAATTACTGCAGTGTCTCCACCTAGCATTTTCTGTTAATGAGCTTGTCTCAATTATCGCCGATCGAAAAAAAAAAAAAACCTGGTCTTAATTATATGAAGAATGCATTTCCTCTACACAAAACATGAAAAAAGAAAAGATACAGGAAAGAGAGATTATTAAGGGGTAATACTTGATGCATCTACTTGGCAAATGGGCCCTGAATCTATCTCAACTTCAAACCTAAGAGGTCTGAAGCACCAAAACTAACCCAGGATATTACTACTAACCAAAGTCTTTCCAATGATAGATTGGAGACAAATCAGAGCTAATATTGGGTCAGCCAAATCAGATCAAGCAATCTGACCTAATTCTCATCTTCTAGAAGGCCTACATGTTTTGCTATACTCTACCAAAGTTCTGCAATCAGACCTTCTGGTAATGTCCATGGTGGTCTATGATGCACGAACACGGACACGGGGACACGGGAATTCTAAAAAAATGGGGATACGGACACGGCAGGGGACACGCCACGTGGAAAAATATATATATAATATATTAATTTTTTATATTTTTTGTTGCAGAATGTAAAAATAAGAGTATATTTGTAAGATTTTTTAATTTGGGGGGTAAATATGTTATAACTCAAAATAGTTGGGTTTGTAATGTAATTAAACACATATAACTCACAAAAGGCAGTCGACTGGGGACAGCTGTAACTCCTGTAACCAAACATCCAGTTCGGGTTCTCACAAAAGGCAGTCGACTACTGGGGACAGCTGTAACTCCTGTAACCAAACAAAAGGCAGTCGACCTCCTCCTTCCTCTTAGGGTTGGCAAAATGCCCCGCCCCGCCCCGATTAGGGCGGGTTTTTTATCAACTTTTCGGGTACCGGGGCGGGTAAGGGGGAAAATTAGAAAAACCCGGGCGGGGTCGGGTCTGGGTCGGGTTTATATTACCCCGCCCCATTACCCGCCCCGAACCCGCCCCGAAATATATTTATATATAAAATTATACTTTTATTTTAATCTAATTATCATTATACTAAAGATATTATATATTTATCCTAATTTTATTATCATTCTACTAAAAAAACTTTCATTCTTACCTTAATATTTTAACCATTAGCCTAAAATATCACTTTATTTATAGGTATTTATTTTTATTTTGCTTTTAGATTAACAAATTTTTTAAATTTCTTACGAAGCGGGGCGGGGCGGGGCGGGGCGGGTAAACCCGTTCCCCGATCGGGGCGGGAACGGGGGTACCCAAAAAATACCCGGTCGGGGTTGGGTCCATGTAGTAATTTTCGGGTCGGGTATGCCAAAAACCCGCCCCGCCCCGCCCCATTGCCATCCCTACTTCCTCTTCTCCTGTTCTGAACAGATCTGGAACGACGGTGAGTACCTCTCTCTCTCTCTCTCTCTCTCTCTCTCTCTCTCTCTCTCTCTCTCTCTCTCTCTCTCTCTCCCTCCCTCCAGCAGCAGCAGCCGTGTCCCAATCAGTGTCCCCCTTGAAAAATTCAAAAAAAAAAGAGAGACACGGCTCAAGGCGTGTCTCGTACGTTTCCCCGGCGTGTCTGGAACGACGGTGAGTACCCCTCTCTCTCTCTCTCTCTCTCTCTCTCTCTCTCTCTCTCTCTCTCTCTCTCTCTCTCTCTCTCCAGCAGCAGCAGCCGTGTCCCGATCAGTGTCCCCCTTGAAAAATTCAAAAAAAAAAGAGAGACACGGCTCAAGGCGTGTCCCGTACGTTTCCCCGGCGTGTCCCCATGTCCAATACGGCGATACGGCAGCCAGGAACCGTGTCGGTGCTTCATAGATGGTGGTCAATCATCTAATGTTAAACAATGCTTGTGTCTGATAATGCCCTGCATAACATGTCACAGGGCTGTATTTGCATCAAGGTTTTGTGCAGGGATTTTGCAAACAGAAAATAAAATGATAGGTACAATATTCCATAATTTGAATTGTGTCTCCCTGCCTTTTCTTCCACCTTAATAGAACCCTCTACATATCTGAGAAAGAAATGTGGTTGCTAGAGATGCTTGCTAGAATGCACAAGATATAGTCGGCAAGTCACTCTTTTCATTGCACAAAAAGAATCTGGTAATCTATCTATAACAGATTTAGCCAGTGTGGCATTTCCTAGGGTTTAGTTGTTTTCTCTTGTACCAAAAACAGTTGGGGAAAGCCATAATTTTCTTTCATTCTCGGAAAGAACAAAAAACGGTGAAAAGGAAATAAGCAACAATGTCACATTTCTTTGCTTACCTGAACATCCTTGAAAAGCATGTTGTCTCTAAGAGGTTCATTATTCTCTCGTTCCAGAGCAATGCCAGGAGGGACAAATATTCTACTGTAATTTTCATTAGCGGTGATGTTCTTCTTCAGCTCCTTGGCCAAAGCAGTCAAGAAGTCTACCATGAAAATCCAATCCAACAAAGGCCCGTTACCAATAGTCACGCGTTTGGGCTGCACTATCACAGATGTCTCTTTCTTGATCAGCAAAGAATATCCAACCGAGCTGTAATCATTGAAGATGGGACCCACAAATACATATGCATCGGCAGATTCAACAATCTCGCCGCAGTAGCTGGTGCACATAACACCCCAGTATGTCCCAAAGAAGTGTGGATGGTGCTCTGGAACCAGTCGCTTGCCCGAAGGCATTACTGCTATAGGATATCCACATGCATCAGCAAGCTCCACAAAGGCCTTTTGCGCCTTACCTACCTTTAGCTTCGGACCTGCCACAAGGACAAGTTTCACAGCCTTGTTTAGAAACTCAGCCATTGCTTCCACTGCAGCCTCTAGTCACAATTCATTGGTCAGCCTGCATAACAATATGAAAACTGGTTAGTTTTGAAGTTGAGAGAGGAAATAAACATCAAAACATGATGTCAAGCTCAATGAACATGGAAAGACTATTGATCAAATACTAAGGCAGCACTAAAAAGAGGACGTGGGCAATATATCAACCGCAAAAGGCATTCTCAGTTAGAATGAACACCTGAGAAAGCACCTCAATGCATTCATGTAAGTGAAAAGTTAGATTCCTTCTGTCGTACTTGATCATATTAAGCTTAAATTTTATTATTCCAGCAATTGAAGTTCAAAAAAACTATGATAGAGTCAAGACCGTGTTAAGCTTAAAAAAGTAACTAAAGTCTCATACACAGAAAACAAACTCTCCACTTACGTATTTCGAAACCGTATTTCTTTCAAAGTTTCATATCAGTCATTGAACACACACCTCAACTGCGCAAAGAAATTTTGAAAGAAAAACAGTTTCGAAATACGGAAGTGAATGCACAAAATCTAATAAAACACCAAGAAATGAGTGTGATTGATATCTTCAGCTTACCTAGTTGAATTTTCATACTGCAGAACAATATATGGACACAGGGCATGGACATGACATGAAACATTCTCCAAAACATTCTCAAACTTCATGTAAACCTCTTAATTGAGACAAATTGAGGTCAAGGATGGTAAATTATCAGGCTTACCGATTTTTGTAGAGTTCAACTTCAACTCTGCTGGCCGATTGCGGTATCGTCTCCGTCTATGTTTTCTCGTTGGTGGAAAGTAACTGTAGGAGAGAGAGAGAGAAATGTTAACACACACACAGAGAAGCAAACCAGAAACCCTTGTTACCATGTGACAATAGATGATAATATGATATTGAAGACTAAAGTTTGTCATATAGATATAGATTTTTTAATTGCAGAAGATTATGACTTAATGGAGTAGTGCAGGTTAGTTAATTCATAAACAGATAAGCTCTGGTATCAACGAAAGTTTTGGCTCTGATAATTTCGAGTGATGGTTGAAGATGGAGAGATATCGTCATCTGGTTTCGAGAGAACAATTCGGTACAGTTAACCCAATATATCAAATGAAGCTAAAGTGAAGAAGAAGCGTTTACAGTGAGAAGGCAGTATATCATCAGGCCGATTGAGGTATCATTCCCCCTTTTAATTATCAGGCCGTTTGATAGTAAATTATCACACACGCTCAAACCGAATGTTGTAGCCTACCGATTTTTTTGTAGAGTCCAACTTCAACGCTGCTGGCCGATTGCGGTATCGTCTCCGTCTATGTTTTCTCGATGATGGAAGGAACTGTGGGAGAGAAATTGAAATTTTTTACACAGAAGCTTAAAAACAAACACCTGCTAGGGTTTCCACCAAACCGAATCATGTACAAAAACAGAGCTATAACACCAAATCCCGAACAAAAAAACCTATGAGAAAAGAAAATCGACCCGAATTTTTGCAAATAAAAATTTTGTTTAATAATTCGATAATTAATTTTATTTTTCTATTAATTGGAATATTTTTCTATTAAATTATTAATTAATCCTTTTAATTTGAATAACTAGAATTCCAGCCGTGCATGCGAACGTGCGAGACCGAGTAATACATCTGATACACTACTGTAACACCCGGAGGCCGTTATTAATTTCTGAAACCACCCCAACCACCGCCCTTATTCCATCCAACTACATCGGTACGCCATAGTCATGTCACCTCCTCACATTGGAACTTGGTCCCTTGACCAAGTTAGAGAGAGAGAGAGAGAGAGAGAGCCACGGGGGAGAGAGAGAGAGATGCCGAGAGAGAGAGAGAGAGATGCCGAGAGAGAGAGAGAGAGAGAGACAGAGGTGTGTGTGTGTGTGTGTGTGCATGAATGTGTACTTTACACATGCAAGATTTAATGCAAGTTCACTTGTGCAAGCAAGTGGGTGTTTGAGGGAAGCTTCCTAAAGCCAAGGTTTTGTACCCAAAACTAGTTAGAACAAGCCTTACTATTTTAGGAATAACCTATACATAACCACACAATACTTGAACTAGAGCACATACTACACAACCTAAGCCTATTCTAGCTAAACCTTGGGCCCCAAGCTCCATGAAACATGGCTCCCTGTTTTAAGGGGAATATTCTCCCTAAGTTTTAGCCCACTAAGGCTACCCCATAGCCATAACTCCCATGCACATGCCTATTGTGTGTATAAGCCCTAAAAAACACCCCATAACTAAGGTGACCATGCAAAAACCTACACAACAAGGAGCATATTTTTCCCCCACTATAGTCTTCCACATTGGTTCCATGTATTTTCCCAAGATTCTTCCTTTGCTTGCAAGTAAGTAACCTAGGACCTAGCCTAAACTTAGAGTGCAAGGTGTAACCAACACTAGTACTTGCCCATGTGCCAAATCAATGCACCATTTACTCCTCCCACATGGGAAACTTTCGGCCAATACAAGGGGTGTGTACCGAAAATTTCAAAGAGGAAGAGAAGAGGTCCCATTTTGGCTATAAATAGATTACCCTTTGTTCTTTTGGACCACTTTGTGCTTTCCTTATTTGTTTGTCTCTCCTATTCCCAACCAACCACCAACTTCTACCACCACTTAGCCAACTTATTTAGGCCCTAATTAACTTCTTACTAAGTTAATTAGTAAGTAAGTTAGGTAGATTAAGGAGTCTCTACACCAAAGGATAGCTTTTCGGCTTCCGGTTTACACCCAGAAATCAAGGTAGTTTACTAAACTAACCTTCTAATTAGTTATTTCTAGTTTAATTATGTTGTTCTAGTTAATTTTCTAAGCATGATTTTAGAGTTTGATTGGGTTAGTTTATGCATGTATTAAGTTATTAAGCATGTTACTTAGTGTTTAAGAAAGAGGATTTCATGTTGAAAGATTAACAAGAATGTTAATGAGGTTCTAATTAGAGTGGTTCTTCATGAAATTAGAGGTGGGATTAGTAAGATTAATTTCTCCAAAAAAATTGTGTCCAGATTCATTGGAGATAAAATCACCTCCCCACCTCAAAAGATAAAATCATGCTTGATTTTAGCAACTTGGTTGCTAAAATTTTTTGGAGAACTTAGCCTAGAAAAGTGATTAGAAGTTGATTAGAAGTGATTAGAAGTTGATTAGAAGATATGTATTTTTCTAGACAAGGTTCTAGTATTATTATGTTAATCTTTCATGGAAGAATTAGTTATTCATTGTTGATTTAATCAATGGTTATTGTTTAAGATGATCTTTCCTAAATAGTAGATATGCTTTATTTAGTGAGAGATTTGTTTCTTACTAGAAAGAAATGGATAGTATTTTATGGAGATTTTTGTAAGAAAGTATGGAGTTTTTAATAAATAAATATGAAGAGAGAGTTTTTATAAATGATTCCTAGAAATGTTTTCACTAATTTATTTGTGAGTATATTTTATAGTTTTGATGAAAAGAAAAAAAAAGTAAATGGAGTTGATTAAAATTTCTAGAAAGAAAATTGTGATTTTACTAGATATAGAAAAAGATGTTTTATTTGAGTTTATTAGAAAGAAAATTTTCTAGAAATATAAAGAGTATATTTTTTAGAGATTAAATATTTTTAGAGAGTTTATAACTAGTGAAGCTAATTTATGGCAAGAAATTTCTAGAAAAAGAGTTTATGTTTAAATTATTTTTAGAGAGAGCAAGTTGACTAGTTTTATTTCTTTTGAAAGAAATAAAATAGTTTTGAAAGAGGACAAGGAGAAATAAGATTTTTTATGAGAAATAATATTTGAGAGAATTGGAAAATGTTATTTTGGAGAAAGTTGGTGTATTAAATGTATGATTTTACGCGGGAAAGTTTCTAGAGGAAATATTATATTTTAGAGAGTTAGTGTATTTAAATGTATGATTTTTATGTGAGAAATGTCTATTTGGAGAAATATGATTTTTAGAAAGAAAATTATGGAATATTGCATGGCCATGATTTTGAGCATGTGACATTGAGTACGTACACAATACGTTACGACACCGGATGTGAAATTGAATAGCTCTATTAATGAGAAAATAGAGATGAGAATGAAAATGAAATTTTCGAGAAATGAAATGAAATGAGATGAGATGATTTTGTTGCCACCTCAAGTTCGCGGAGAGAACTTGATGGAATGATTTTGATGCGGTAGTGCAGCGAAAGCACCACTTCCAGTTCGCAGAGAGAACTAGGATGTTTGGGCTAAGCGTGCACAACAAACGGTGAACGGACCTTGCAAACAGGCTGTTAAGTTCGGTGATGCAAGGCGACCGAGACTGTGTCGTGTGAATCGCGGGGTGGACGGACCGTGCAAACAGGCTGTTAAGTTCGGTGATGCACGATAACCGGGGCCTCGAGCGGAAAGGTTGGTACCGTCAGCTGAAAGGAGGCGTAAACGGACCAATAACTTTCGAGTGGTGTGAGATGATCGAATTGGTTGAAATTTGAAGAAGAATGCCGAAGATAGGAAATTGGTACGAGACACTGTTAGAAAAACTGATACGAGTTACCGTTTTGAGAAAACTGACACGAGACACTGTTTTGAGACACTGAAATGAATTACTTTTACTGCGCATGTTTACTCTGATCCGTATGGACACGCACAGTGCATTTCATGGATTTACTGTTAACAAGTCTGCATTTCTATTTTTTTGAGCTTATTGTTCTAGAATTGCTAGTTAGAGATTGGGTAGTGTAGTCTACTGGGCGTTATCGCTCACGGTGTTGCACTTGTGTAACCCTGGCATAATACCACGATGTTGCTCTGCGACTCTGACGTATTATGCCAGACTATAGAGATGAACAGGAGGAGTATTATGGCTCGAAGGCCTACGGAGCAGAGCAGGATGTCACCGGAATGGTCGACCGTGCGATGGAATAGAGAAACCTAGTCAACCCTGTAGAGAATGATTGTATTTGGCAGGAAGATTTATGTAATTTCTTTTGGGTTACTGTTGTAAACCCTATTTATTATTTATGTATTCATTATTAACAAACCCAAATTTTGGGGGCGTTACAGCTATGCATTCACATAAATCGGGTTGCAATTTAAATCGATAAATAACTATTGCTAGGGCGTGCAATCCTATCAACAGTCGGCAAGAATATATTTGTGATTGTTAAAAGGCATAGACTATTCCATAGCACGGACCGTCTCACTGGCACGGTCAAGCCGCCCAACGACACGATCCGTCTTAGGAGAATAATCTATCTCAGAACTCCAAGCACAACATTGAAAACAATTACTTTATGAACGTGTATTTGAAATTGCAGATACAAATACGCAACCGATTGAAAGAATAAAAACTATTTCATTAATTGAAAACTGTTTTGAACATATAATCTAATTCGAAACAAATCCCTAATTTATGCAAAATATAACGTTACTTGGAGCAGGGCTTCATCTTTTCACTACACGAGGGTTTAGCTGGACATGTCAACTGTCAAAACAAACCACAGCCTCCGTTTTTCCATCACTAATCTAATTGCTTGGTCTCTTTATAAACTGTTATATATGCCTCCCCTCTTGAAAAGCCCAACCTACCTCCTTTGTACCCTACGACATTCGGTTTTTATTTCCTCTGATAGCATCCATATTACCTCTTCAAGGTAGCCACTTGTTCCTACAAGCTTTCTTAACTCTCAATCAATAGATGGTCTGGCCCACTACAAATATCAAGCCAAGACAAACTTCACTTCCAGGTAATTAAAATTCCAATGTTACCCAATCCCTATTGAGTTTCTAATCAACCCCAATTTAGTGATGACTCCAATTTCGGACTTGGCTGAATTGAGTTCAATGCAATTGTTAGCCAGGGCCATCACTTCGATCACGAGCTTAACTTTGACACCAAATAGAATTTAACTTTGCGCATTTTTTATATCAAAGCTTCTAAAAACTTACAATTGCAAAAATAATGTATTAAACTCCAAGTAACAATATTTTTCAAAAAAAAAAATCCAAAGTAACAATGTCAACGGACCAAACAAAGATAATTAGAAGGCGCTAATGTGAACATTTTCGCATCTATCACATGTAGTTTTATTTGGAAAGCCTTCTCTGTCATATTTTCTATATCTTTGGGTAATTCAAACTTCGCTATTGGACGTTTGGCATCTTCTTGCTCAACATTGCCATTCATTATCCTCAGAGTATTTTGTGCAGCAGCCCTTAAAAGCGATGTCAACTCTTCAATTATTTTCTAACCAGCAAAACAAATTTCATGTTAGTCTCTCTCACTAAATGTTGCATACAATGTGTTAAAAAGCATGCTACATGAAGTGGTAGAATCAAGTCAACAAAACTAAAATACATGAGAGTATGAGACGACCCAATACAAATACAAGCATCAAGCGATAGTTAAACTAAACAAAAATTCATGAAGTACCAAAGAAGATAGGAACATACATAAAAGTTTCTTTGCATCAAGGTCGCCCGTGAAGTAGGCCTATGGCTATAATGGATCAGATCCAATTCGAATCTAACTCGAAAAAAATTCGATCCGAATTTTAAATAAAAAAATAACTGTCACTGCATCAGAATCAAATCCCAATAATTTTTGCCATCTCTTTCTCACACAGGCACATCGAGAAAATTACAGAGACCACCACCCACTTCCGGCACCAGAGACGCCATCGACCAACCCGTAACTCTAACTCTCTATGTGGCTTGAGAAATTATTCACCCCATTTGTATCTCTCTTGTTAGTTTGATTTTAACCATGATCGCTCCCCTTTATGAATTTGGCCCGCGCATGCGGCACCTTAAAAATTTTTAACCATAATTACTGGATCAAAAATTTTTGGATGAAAATATAAAAAACAGCGGCAAAAATAGTTTATATTTTCATCCAAAAAATCTTTACCCTATAGGCCAAGAATTTTTGGATGGAAACATAATTAACTTTGGATGAATTTCATCCAAAAATCCTTGGTCTAGTAATCATGGTTAAATTTTTTAATATTCATGGTAAAAATTAATTCCACCTTTTAACATAGCCCATCGTAAAAAGCTCTCTGAAAGGACACAGTAAACATGGTAAATTTATCCTTCATAACAAGTTACATCATGGTATATAATCGACATTTCATGGTAAAAATAAAAAAAGATCAAAAATCATGGTAAAAAGATCAAAAACAGCTGCTGCGCGAACCTATATTGATGAGTATATACACTCTCCCTGTACCTATAACATGTTAATAATTATTGAATTAACATCTTGGATCATGGTAAAAAAAATGTCAAAAATCATTGACATGATTGTTAGTTTGATTTTAACCATGATCGCTCCCCTTTATGAATTTGGCTTGTGCATGCGGCACCCTAAAAAAATTTAGCCATGATTACTGGATCAAATATTTTTGGATGAAAAGATAAAAAAAAATAGCGGCAAAAATAATTTATTTTTTCATCCAAAAAATCTTTACCCAATAGGCCAAGAAATTTTGGATGGAAACATAATTAATTTTGGATGAATTTCATCCAAAATAATTTATGTTTTCATCCAAAAAATCTTTACTCTATTGTTTGGTTCTTTACTTCGTTACAATGGAAAATAATTGTGTGCGAGCGTGCCAGAGAGAGTTTTCAGTCTCCTCCCTCAGATTAACTTTGGAAAACCAATTTAATCAGGCGATTGTGTTGTAATGGTTCAATTACCTCAATTAAGAGGATTTTTCTTTCAAAGTGAAGAAATATAAACCAATATACTTAGGAAATCTAAGAACAACAAAGAAACAAGATACTTTGATTAATGAATCCAAAGTAGACTTACTTCGAAATTGTCCTCAACTTCAAATAAAAGGTAACAAGAACTTCGAATAATTGTTGTTACAAGAACAATCAAGATATATTTCTTAAACTACTTCCTAATCTACTTCCTTACCTACTTCGAACTGAGTCAAAATTCTAATTCTATTTGCCAATGAACAAACCAAGCATCATTATTTGATAGCTGTTTGTTGAAGATTTGTCCGGGGGTTTTCATTCTTCAATTTCTTCTATTTATAGGAACTGCTTGTGATTTGAACTTCCCGCTCAAAGAGCTTAAACTTGGCATGTTTCGAACCTCATCTTTTCACTTCAAATTGGCAGTTTCTTCCCTCCAACAGATCTGATCTTTGAATTTCTTTAATCTTCCTTCAGAAGCTTTAATTTGAATTTGCACGGTTGCTTGGACAAGTCAAATGATTAAGTATAAAAGAAATAACTGCCTTGCACGATGTGTTCCACGTGTCTTAACTATCAACTACCTCGTTTCATATGTTCATACGTGGAATTCATGCACTTAGCAGTTGAAATCATGGCTTCGAAGTCAACTTCTTATATTAGCTTCGACTTGTGACTGCTAATAACTGCTTTTCAAACTAATAATTAATACAACATCGTATTAATCCATCTGTAGTCTATTAATCCAGTGCTTCTTAATTAACATTAAACTACCAACGTTTGGCATTTCTTATTACGTGTCAATTAATTATTGGATTTGTTAATTTTATATGTAAACACCTATAGGCCAAGAATTTTTGGATGGAAACATAATTAATTTTGGATGAAAACATATTTTTTAGTCCTTAATCTCCTAGTATATGTGACGACCCGAATTTGACTTTGGTGTTGTTGACGTGTTACCGAGATGAGCCTGGAAAGAGGCTGCAAATGATTTATGATTCGCTTTGATTTGCTATCGTCGATTAATTGTGCACATTTTCATGTCGAGCTATGTTTATTGTCCTCGTATTGCACATACTACCCGGCCTTTTTATATTTTTCAGGTGGCAAAGGCAAGAATCGGAGAATTCAGAGAATTAGCTTGAGATGCTACTTGCAGATGTCGTATTTGTCGTTTTGAGGATTTTAGAGCTATTGTAATTTTTGGAGCTTTGTTGTATAATTGTGAGGATATTTGGAAAGATTATTGATTTCGAGGTGTTTCAAATTCAGGTCGTCACAGTATATATATTTATATATATAATCAAGGGCAAAAATGGGTTTATTTGAATCTCGGGATGGAAACATAACTCTAAAAAGGTTCAGGATGATTTTCTAATTTCAAGTGAGTAAAAGGATGATTATTTAAGTGCCCCTTATTTAACTATTCAAAATTCAATCAGTTAAACCTTTTTTTTTCTTTAGCAAACGAAACTTATATTATAGGAGTACCAAATACTAACACATACATAAGCGTTAAAAGACATCCTTAGCAAGTTTATGAGGGACTCTCACCACTCGCATGGATGCCTTAGTTACAACAAAATATTGAAATTTACCAAATTGTAAACTAATAACTTCTCTAATTCTATTAAATAAATCCACACTAGCCACATCCAAATCCCTTAAGCTGAGATAACCGAAATCGCATCCTAGTTTTTTTGCACCTGTTTGATATCGCATCCTAGTATATTTGCACCTGTTTGATATTGTTGTGAAAGCCCAACGCAACGCTTGCAAAACTGCCAAGCCCTCCACCATCTCTGCAGATGCAGCCATCACCTTTGTATACTCTGATTCCCCAGAAAATACCTCCTTCAACACGCCAAGCAGCAATCTACCATTAGCTACTCCTTTCCAAGGAATTGGGGTGCTGCTCTGCCATCCGATTGTATTTTGGACGGTCAGGATGTATTTTCATTTTTTACTAGTAAAAATAAATTAAATTAAATTAAAATTGTCGAACACATCTGAGCCGTCCAAACACAATTGGACAGCCGAGAGGTGCACAACACCGTGTTCAAAAAACAATCTGACGGTCGAAGGGTAAGCAAGTATTTTATTTTTTTATTTTATCTAAAATTACACTTCTTTTCACAGATGAGACTAAAACAAGAACCGAGCAGATTATAAATGTATAATAAATGAAGGTACATTAATGATTCTCATTTGTAAATATCATAATAGGTGAAAAGGTATGAAGCCATTTTTTCACGTAAAATGTAATGCGCTTATACAATTTGTAGATTTTTTTTTTGGTGGGTAAATCAGCGTGAAAATAAAAAGGGCTAAACGAATATACAGCCTACAAGGGGCATACCCCAAGACGACAAAACAAAAGAAAGGAAAGGAAAGAAAAGAAAACAAAAGAGGCCAAACGGCAACAAAAATTGAGGGCGGCCAAATGGCTACATGGGGAATATAAAAGGGACCTGCCTATACATGGTCTAATAAAACAAAAGCAAACTGCATAGCATCCAAAAGAGTTTCTAACCCATCTAGCAAGATGGGGAATATAAAAGGGACCTGCCTATACATGGTCTAATAAAACAAAAGCAAACTGCATAGCATCCAAAAGAGTTTCTAACCCATCTAGCAAGATGGACCAGAAACTCTTCAAAAGGGTGGGATTGAAATCCGTAAATGAAACCACAAAAGGATGATTGTGTGTTGCACGGTCCTGGACAAGGCCCAAGTACTCTTCAAAAGAGTGCCATCCGGTTTTGTTTGAGCCTTCAACTAGGACGGCCGAACTGAATTTGATCAAACCAGAGCTAAGTAACTAGCTACCACAACAATCTAGCTAACGTGAATCTTGGAGCAAAGCACACAGCCCGCAAACGGGAGGACAACCCCCTCCCAAAGGGAATCACACGAACCAAGGGGCAGCCCCCCTAGGCTAAGCAAAAAACCATAACAGAAGACACGAAATAAATGCAGTAACCATGTTAGAGAACAACACATAGCCAAAGTAGCACTTGGGTAAATGGACTATTGAACTGAACCCAGAAACATTGGCCAGATCAAATGCAACAAAGCAAGATGTAGACGGTCCAAAAAATGCAGCCTGTTCAGACGTCCAGAAATTGCAGCCTGTCCTGTAATTAGAATTCAACACTACATGATAATTCAATATGCATCATGCCCAGAATCAAGTAGCTCTCTGCTACGGTTCAGATTAGTAGCTAAATCAGCTCAAGATAAACAACAGTTGCAACAGCAGGTGCTAGATGTGGATACTGTCTAGCAAATGATCAAGGTGCTCAGGGTGCTTACTATCCAAATTAAAATCAGTAACAGAGCCAGGACAAAATAGAAAACAGCAACAGCAATTAGAGAAACTACCCGTAGCAAAAAATATGTGTAGAGGCTCACCCTTCTTCTCCCTCGAAAGCTCACACTCCTTGCTCTCTCTAAGGATCCAATACACCCTCATCTAAGCCTCACCAAGCTCCCCCTCTAGTTATTACCTCCTCTCGCAAAAGGCTCAGTGGCACAAACACTCTCACTGGGCTCACAATCTGGTGGTGCACACAACTCAAAGTCCTTACCTATGCTACCACAGGGCTCAAGGGTTTAAGATATACCACCTGATACTAGAAGTAATAGCAGTCCTCTAATTGTGAACTTGTGAACCTTCAAGTCCTTGAATTTAAATGATGGAACCTGGTAGCTTTAAATGTTGCAACCACCTCTGCTGAATATTGTAACCACCTCTGAGTGTTATGCCTTTGAACCTCTGCTGGATGTTGCAACCACCTTTGTGGCCTATACAATATGCAATGAAGTTAATATTTTCCAATGAGAGAGAGTATAATTGCAAACATTACCCACTAAGATGCCATTTAGACAACAACCAATGATATTGTGGTGCATTTGGGAGGTCCCCCAGTGACAACAGTTTGAGTCTGACCATTGAATAGATCTTACTCACAACAACAGGGACAGGGCATGCAGCATTTTGGAATTTGCGTAGGTTCCTTTCTATCCAAATGTGGTATACTGACGTTATAAAAAACAAGTTTGGTAATGAGTGTTTTAATTGACTTGCCTTTGATTGTGGACATGTGGTCAATCCAGCTCATCCAAGACCTTGTAGGCCAAGAGACATTAATGAGACTGAGAATCTGTGCCCACACCTGGGAGGTGAAAGGGCAGTTGAAGAACAAGTGATTGTGGCTCTCACTACCATTACAGAAACTGCAGCATGAGATTGCCTTGGTGCCAAACAAAACCAATCTATCCTCAGTGTACAGTCTGTTCTGGATGGCAACCCAAGAGATTAGGCTGCATTTGGGTACATGTCTAGAGAACCATAAAGTCTTATGCCAATGGACTTTGGGGAAGTGAGACCTAAGGTGATTCCAAAGAGAAGAAATTGTAAATTCACCTTTGGTAGTGAGAGACCATTTGGGGTAGTCATCCTTGTCCCCCAAAGGAAGGGGGGGGGGGGAGGGGGGGGGGGCTTTTATCCATGAGTTCTAGGGTCTGAGTGATGGGGAAGGCCCAATGGGAACCCTTAATGACAGCAGCCGCCTTAGAGTCTCTAGGAAGGACAGAGTCATAGAAGACCCTAGTACCAAATTTGTCAGCTAAAGGTCCCAAAGGGTGCCAATTATCAAACCACAAGAATGTGGAATTGCCATTGCCAATAGACTTTGAGGTGGGAATGGACAATAGGTCTAAGAGCAAGAAGTTTCCTCCATACCCAGGATGGATCACTAGGTATTTTGACTTCCCAAAAGCTTTTACCCTTTAGTAAGTATGATATGACCCATTGGCACCACATAGATTGCTCCCCACCAGAGATGAGGAACCAGATATGTTTGGCCACAGCAGCTTTATTCCATATTTGGATGGATTTAAGGCCAAGTCCTCCCTCCTGTTTGGGGGAGCACAAGTGTTCCCATGACACCTTAGCTCCAGATTTTTTGAGCTCAGGGCCAGACCAGAGAAAGGCCCTGAGTATGGCCTCAACCTCTTTGATGACTTTTTTAGGAAGTATAAAGAGGGATGACCAGTAAGTCTGCATAGAAAAGAGCACATTATTAATCAATTGCACTCTCCCAGCATAGGTTAAATCTCTGTTGGTCCAATTCTTAGATCTAGCAGTGATTCTATCAATCACAGACTTGCAATCACTATGTTTTAGCTTGGTGGACAATAGAGGGACACCAAGATATCTTACAGGCAATGAGCCCTCATTGAAGCCCAGTACTTGAAGTATGTCCCTCCTTGTAGAATGTTGAACTCAAGAGAATAACACACTACTCTTCCCAGGACTAAGGGAGAGGCCAGATAGAGATTCAAATTCTTGGGTAGCTCTCTTTATGTGTGTGACAGAATTCAATTCACCTTTGCAGAAGATCATAAGGTCATCTGAAAAGCACAAATTGATGATTTTAGTTTTACTGCATCTCCAATGAAATTGGAAATCAGGAAGTTCTGACTTTTCCCTAAGGATGCAAGTGAGAGCTTCCGTCACAATTACAAACAGGTAAGATGAGAGTGGATCCCCTTGCCTGAGCCCTCTACTACCCTTGATATATCTAGTGGCTTCACCATTGATATTAAGGGAATAATTGGCAGTAGTCACACATGCATGAAGCCAGCTAATCATTCTGGGATGGAAATTCATACTCTTAAGAATATCCCATAGAAATTCCCATCTGACATTATCATACGCTTTCATTATATCCACTTTCATAGCGCATCTAGGAGAGGGGGATGCCTTATAGTACCCTCTCATGAGCTCCTGGGTAAGAAAGATGTTGTCTGCAATTCTTCTACCCTTTACAAAACCAGATTGAACATAATCTATAAGAAGAGGAAGAGTAGCTTGAATCCTCTTGGCAAGGATTCTAGCAATGCACTTGTATATGATGTTGCAACAAGAGATTGGCCTATAGTCACTAACCTTGGAAAGGTTAGGGATTTTAGGGACAAGGGCTACAATGGTTGCATTGGTCTTGGCAAGTAACTTGCCAGATTTAAAGAAGTTACTGCAACAATAATATCATGTCCAATAATAGGCCAAGCCTCATGGAAAAACCTTGCATTATATCCATCAGGTCCAGGAGCCTTCTTGGGATTAAGCTCCCAAATTGTGTCTTTGATTTCAGAATTGGTGATTTCCTGACTCATAGACATGCTCTGAACATCTGTCAGTTTTTTGTTGATTAGCTGATTAACTCTTTTAAAGCCATCATAAGAGGAGGTATGAGGCTTGCCAAGAAGGTTATTGTAGTATGTGGCAAAAGAGTCCTTGATGACAACCATATCATGTGTGATGGTTGAACCATCAAGGACAAGACTTGTGATTTTACTCCTATTTTTCTGTTATTGTTTACAGACTTGAAGAAAAAAGAGGTACACTGGTCCCCTAATTTCAACCATTGGATTCTAGAATTTGTCTAGCAAGACTTTCCTTAGCTCTGGAGAGAGTAAGGAAATTCTTGAAGACTTCCCTTTCCTCACTTTGTATGGCAGGGGAGGGATTAGTGCTCATTTTTAACTGGAGATCATCAAGGTGAGTTTTGGTCTTCAAAACTCTGTCAGAAATGTCACTATACTCCTTGATGTTCAGTTTCTTGAGTTCCACTTGAAGTAATCTCAGTCTCTCATATACACAGTACATAGGGTTTCCTAAAACAAAGTTTCTCCAAACTTTCTGAACAGTAGGAAGAAACATTGGATGATCTGCAAGAAAATCAAAAAACCTAAATGGTTTGATGGCTGGTTTAGGCTTAGGAGTGATATACACCACTGCAGGGGAGTGGTCAGATATCCCAAGGGTTGGGAAGAAAGCAGAAGAATAAGGATAGGTTTGAAGCCAATCCTCATTAACCAGAGCCATAGTTGTCAAAGGCGGAAGGCGCACCGAGGCGCAAAATCCTGTGGGGACTAAGGCGAGAGGCGAGGCGCGCGCCTTTTTGAAGCGAGGCGCACTTATGTAAAAAAAATTAGAAAAAATAGCATATAGCAATACTTTAACTAATAACACTAAGCCAATGAGTTTTAGATAGCATACCATCCAAAAGATACATAAAAACACCTACCAAATCGCACATAGTTTACGGTTCTCGCATAGAGTAGAAAATTAAAGCAAGTAGTTATCCCAATTTAAAGCAAGTACTAATCATCGTCAACTTCAATCCCAAGTAAATCCACATCTTCTTCATCTTCATCAGCGGATTTGTATCCCTCCTCATCTTCCTCTTCTTCCGTCTCTTCAGAATTTGCCTCTTCTTCATCTATTACATCAATTGGATTTGTTGGCCTTGCTCGTGCCCTTGTTGTTGATCTTGTTGCATTGCTACTTTCTCCCGCTCCTGAAGCTCTAGCCACATCACCCCAGGTTAAACTAGTATCCCCAAACACCGCCTCATTATCTTCATCCGATTCTCCATCCAGCACCCCACGCAACCATTCATTACTCTCATCAACATTTGTCAAAGAAATAGGATCAATTGTATCTCGCATATCGTATCGGCGTTTTAATGCCCTGTTATACTTGACAAACACCAAGTCATTGAGGCGTTTTTGCTGGAGCCTATTTCTTTTTTTGCTATGGAGCTGCAAGAATGATAATCAAATACTATTTTATAGAAGGATGTTAAAAGAACTAATAGAAAATAGGAATACATGCGTCTTTAGGTAGATACTTACATGTTCAAATACACTCCAATTTCGTTCACAACCGGAAGAACTACACGTGAGGCTAAGAACCTTTATTGCAAACTTTTGCAACTGAGGAGTTGTAGAACCATATGCAACCCACCAATCAGCTGTGGATTTGAACTAATTAGGCATCAATACTAGAAATTTTAAAGAAACTAAAAAGTTTATAGTTTGCTTTAAATTACCTGGTGCCCTTGTAGTTCTTTGCCTAATTGCTAGTGGCATTGAAAAAAGTCCCTCAGCTTTCATGTAAGTAGTCATCTGAGAAGTGATTTGATTTTGGGTCTCTTCATCTGCAACTAACTTTGTTATGCAATTATATATCCCTGTCATAACCTCAACATCTTGCTCAACTTGTGGGTTTGAGTAAAAGAACTCCGGATTCAAAAAATGCCCCGCGGCATGCAAAGGACGATGCAACTGGATTGACCACCTATTGTCAATAATCGTAAAGAATTCTTCGTATTTCTCAACCTTTTCACCAAATGATTGGGCTATGGCTTCTTTCGCCCTATCCATAGCCTCATAGATGTATCCCATGGGAGGCTTCCTCTCACTATCAACCAATCTCAACACCTTAACAAGAGGGCCCGCGATCTTAAGAGCATGCACAATATTATTCCAAAATGAGGGCATCATTAGATATCGTTGCACTTGTTTACCTGCCTGCTCTTTTGCCCATCTGCTTTTTGTCCGTTCTTCTGAAAGAAACATCTTCCTCAAATTGTTCTTTTGTAGATGAATCCTAGATAAAGTGAGGAAAGCAGTTGCAAATCTTGTTTTTGCATGCCTGGCCATTTCCTTTTCTCGGGTATAACGCCTCATCATATTGAGTACACCGGGACGAGCATAAATGTAGCCATTCATTCTGACGGCCCTTTCGAAAACCTGCTTAAATTGTGGTATCTTGAAAATATCTTCCAACATCAAGTCAATGCAATGGGCCGCACATGGTGTCCAATAAAGATTCGGTCGCTTTGCTTCCAAAAACTTTCCTATTAGAAGTATAAACCAAAAGAAAATATTAATACAAAGTACAAACTACAAACTACAAATTTGTAACTATAAAAACAAACTATAAACTTTTTTTTATATAATCAAGTAAGATATAAGATTCTTAGTTTCTTACCGGCCAATACATTAGCTGAGGCGCTGTCCGTGACAACTTGAACTACATTGGCTTCACCAACGAGGTCCACATATTTGTCGAGAAGCTCAAACAATTTTTGGCCATCCTTAACAAAGCTCGATGCATCGATGGACTCGATAAACATTGTTCCTTTTGGACAATTCACTAAAAAATTTATCAAGGTCTTTTGATTCCTATCACTCCATCCATCCGACATTATAGAGGATCCATATTTCACCCAATCCTCTTTGTGATCCTTCATCAAATTTTTCGTATTAACCACCTCCTTGTTCAAATAGGTGACCCGTGTCTCATGGTAACTTGGTGGTTTCATGCCTGGACCATATTGCCCAATAGCTTCAACCGCGGGCCCAAAGCTTTTGTATTTAACTGCATTAAAAGCAATACCGGCATCATACATCCACCTTGCGAATTTCGTAACTGCACGCTCTCTTAGTTCTTTCTTGTATGGGTCATTCGCATCAATAGTTGGCTGCTTCCCTTTCCGATTTTGCACCACAACATCCGCATCGGGAGTGAAGTATACATCAATAGGCCCTTTCCTCTTTGCCTTTTTCGGCCAAGGTTTAGAAACGGAGCCTTGACTGCTCCCCGTTGCAACAGATTTACCTCGACCTCTAGCAGTCGCAATCTCCACAACATCCTCATCGTCCTCATCAAAACCATAATCATCAATATCCGGCATCATTTGCATTTGCTCTTTCAATGATTTTTTATTTCCCATATATTCTCGAATCTCTTCTTTGACATCGGCTGGGCATTTTGGACAAGTTGTCACATCTCTATAACCTCCCACAAGGTGTTTCTTTGCCCGACTAACCCCTCCATTGGTTACTTTGTTACAAAAATTACACTTCATTTTGTTAGTGTTTGCGGGATCCGTTCTAGTATTAACTTTATCTCCTCCGCTTGACATCTAAAAACAAAACAAACGAGTGTAATTTATTAAATTTAATTTATGCATAATAATCGATTGTTATTTACATCGACTAAACATACAAGTATTTTGGGGCTCAAAGAAGAAAGTAATTATTTACATCGACATGTTATTTAAATTTTATTTCAAATTGAGTACCACTTGCAAGTTGCAACTAGTATTGAAAGGGCAATTAGAATTCCAACGTTGAAATAAGCTACTTTAAATTTTGAAAGGGCCTTGAAATCTCTTTTTTTTTTTTTCTTTTTTTTGCCTTTTAAAATTCTTCTAATGAAGCTTTTACATGTTTCTGTGGTTCAGGATGCAATGGGTACCATGGACTACATCATTGATACAGTTTCAGCTGTTCATCCCTTGGCTCAAAATTTGCCAATTTTTTTTTAAGTAATTGAGATATTTGAATTGGTGCAGAAAAAACTCAAAATGTAATACCCAATTATACTTTATCTTTTTGTCAAGAAAAAGACACCGAGTTTGAAAAACAAGTATGAGTAACATAAGACTTACGGGCTATATTACTTTCTGTGGAATTTCCAAGAATATCCAAAAAACAAAAATGGTCCTTCATTACCTTACTTTCTGATGCTCGCAGAGAGAGAGAGAGAGAGAGAGAGAGAGAGAGAGGGTACCTGATACTCGCAGGCCGCCAACGAAGCTGATGCTCGAGTCCTCCTCGATCGTTCAACGAAGCTGATGCTCGAGTCCTCCTCGATCGATCGTGTGTGTGTGACTGAGCTTGGGGTGTTGAAACGATTTGATTTTTTGTTGACACGATTTGATTTTTTGTTCGATCGTCTCCAGAGATAGAGACAGAGAGATATCGTGAAAAAGAAAAAAGAAGAGAGAGAGAGATGTAGAGTGTCGGCTGTGAGTCTGTGACTGAGCTTTTATTTTCTGAGATGAAAAACCAACGGACAAGATCTAATTTTTAACCTAAGTCACAAAATCAAGGGCTGTTATGAAACTTTAAAGAGGCGCGCTTTTTTTGCGCCTCTCGCCTTTGCGCGCCTTTTCGTCGCCTTTTTCAACTCGCCTCGCCTGGGTGTACCCCAGGCGCACAGGGTGCGCCTCGCTGCGCCTCTCGCCTAGGCGCGCCTTTGACAACTATGACCAGAGCTCTATCAATCTTAGAAGAGACATGATTAGGAGGTTGTTGTCTATTAGACCAAATAAGATGGCATCCAGAGAATCTCAAATCCTCAAGCCCACTGTGGTACAAACAGGAGTTGAATTCATCAACATATGAGGGGCACAGTGAAGTACCACCAGATTTTTCTCTGCTTGACCTAATGACATTAAAGTCCCCTAATACAACCCAGGGGGCGAGATTATTGAGACACAACAGGTCTCTCCACAGTTCTTGCCTCTCCTAGTGATCATTAGATCCATAGACAAATGTAGCATAGAACCCAAGATCCTCATGCAGAACCTTAACCTCACAATGTATGAATTGTTTGGACATGCCCAGGATTTGGACAGACAAAATGAGAGGGTCCCAACACACCACTATTCTCCCAGAGGGGGAGTGGTTGCAGTTATGTGCAAAAGACCAGTGGGGACTAACAAAATTCATTACCCTTTTAAGATTAGGTTCTTTTATTTTGTGCTCAAGTAAACCACACATGGATAGCTTATTATCATGCAAAAAGTTTTTGGCAGTCTTCTGCTTAAGGGAATCATTAAGACCCCGCAAATTCCAAAACCCAAAAGATACACATGCACTAGACATGGAATTATTTGACAAAAAAGGCATAGTAAAGAGTTTAGGTATTGCCCTGATTACGGAGTTTACGCTCCTTCTTCAGTCTTTTCTTTCTAGAGCTGCTAGATTCTGAAAACCCCTGCCCTCCTGAATTGGTGATGGTGGAGTCTGCTTTGGTATAATGATGAGAGGGTTGCCCCCCAATCTGATCCTAAGTGAAGGGTAGTAACTCCTCTTTATCACGTATTGTCATCTCTTCATCTACTGTCTCACTGGATGTATCATCAGTTGAGAGAAGCAATTGGGTTTGGGGATCAATTGAGTTGGGTATGGGATGGTTTATTTGTAGTAAAAGGGTGTGTGGGGAGGGAATTTGGTGGCTGAGTGCTGGAAAATCCAGCAGAGAGGGAGCAACTAAGTTCCCCTGGTCCAGAGGGCACCAAGGGATTCACAATTCCAATCTGAATACCTAACTATGTTTGAAGGATTGAGGGGGGAGATTTGGACTTCCTGACCCATTTTAGGAATGTCACCCATGTCCTGATTATCAGTCCTTGTTGATGTTGCTGTGAGCTTGCTTTTGCCAACCACAACCCATTCCTCCCCATAACTTGTTGGCTTGGGGACAGTTTTAGGGCCACAAGAGTGCCCAAAAACCTTACAGTTCTCACACATGGGTGGGAGCCATTGGTATTCGACGCCTACCATTACGGAGCTAGTGTTGACTGAGATAGTTATATCACTAGGTAGTTCATCTCCCGCATCTATTTCAACACAGATGCGAGCAAAGTCTAGCCTCTTCTTGCTTGTCGTGGCCTCATCAACATGGATGGGCTTGCCAATAGCACTTGCTATCTTACTAAACCCAACATGAGTCCAAAATTCTAGAGGCAATTTGTGCAGTTTTATCCAAACAGGTATGGTTGAGGGATGATTTTTACCTGGTACCAACATCCTTGTCCACTCCTTTAAAACAAGATATCTTCGTAAGAAGAAATAAGGGCCTCCTTCCAGTACTGCGAGCTTGGAAGCTTCGTCTTCAAACTCAAATAGGTAGCATGAACCTATTTGCTTAACAGTAAATTTGCCATGATCCTTCCAGACAGCTCAAGCTGTGGCAGTGAGTAGGGGGATTGGCATTTTGCCATCCAGAAAATTTCCAATCAGACAATGTTTACCCAACCCATCATCTAGCTGAGTCTCATCGAAGCTAACATGTGCTTCCTTCCCTCTTTGAAACTCTGGATAGTGCTCTAATTTCAGTGAATTGGATGGTGCTTGAGCTTTGAAGAGGGAGGACCAGTTCTTTGCCTGGGTTTGGTTTGGATGCTTAGTTTCCTTTGAGTTTCCTCCTGCTTTAGATTCTGAAGGATGAAATGGTACCTATTCATTCTGCACACTCCCCGTCAAGATCAAAGTTTGAGGGCAGATCTGTTCCTGCCTCTTGGAGTTGGATGAGGTGACCCTTGAATTTTGAGTACCTCTAATGCTAGAGCTGAATCGCTGAAGTTAGGGACTTTGGGGTTAGGGTTTCCCGACTGGTTGAGATTACGATCTGTGGGAATTGGATTGTGAGAGATGTGGTTAAGGGTACGGGATAGGGTAAATTTGGTGGGGGTGGAGTATGGATTGACTGGATTTTCAAGAATCAAGACCATTATGGGTTTGCGCAACACTCGCTTCTAGGTTTGGGTCTGGATGTGATGGATTGAGGGTGTTGTTCGACCTAGGTTTAGATCGCAGTGGGTAAACATTGGATTGTACAAATCCTGATTTTGGTGAACCTTGGAGAGGAGTAGTAACCTCCGGAGAATCTAGAATATCATAACCCAAATCTGAAAACTTTTCAGGAGTGGCCATGGAGGACCTTGGAACCCTCGATTTTCGGACTTGAACAGAACTTATACTTGATCGTGAGTTGATGATGCTTCTTTGTTTCATACGGAACTCGTGTGAATCAACTGTCTTGAGCCCTAGACCGTCCACCATTGTGATTGATCCATCTCCCATAGCTAGATCACGAAGAACTAGAACGAGGAGAACCAGATCGCACAAATTGCCTGGGGAGAGATGCTGACGTCATCTTTTTTGTACAGCTTCCCCACCCTTCCCGTACAATTTGTAGATTATACTAACCTTTATCTCACTTGGCTGGGGTCATGTTGATAATGCGTTTTGCAAATAAATAAAGCAATAATAAAAGACAAGTTATAGATAGGAAGTTTCTTCAAGAACTATCTATCGTGAAAGGATTAATTTTCAAGACAAATAAGACAATATTGAAATATTTCTCTCTTTTTTTTAAACTCTTATAATAGAGCTCTTGGATGCCCACACTGCATTCTGAGATTGAGTCTCATTCCCCCCCCCCCCCCCCCCCATCTAATAGATAGGAATAACGAATGACAAAAAAAAAAAAAACAACTAATAATTTAAACCCCCATTAATAAGTGAAATCTGCAAACATTTAACTTGCATATACACAAACTTTGAGAACTAAAGTGCAAGTATGCATTTGTAACACTGCATATATATCATAAACTTTCTACTGACTCCACCTCATAAGTCATAATGCATGTTGACATGCGTGACCGTGAAAACGTCTTTCAAAAACATTTTAAATTATTTGCCCCCGAAATATGATCGCAATGTCCCG